>CM040437.1:16970980-17135892 GCA_022702705.1 Papilionanthe hookeriana x Papilionanthe teres | reverse complement strand
GAGACCACCAATGTGAGACTTCACAAAAAGAGTCAAGAAGTGGTTAGGATTTATAAGGGGTGGGTCCCATCACTAATCCTCTTGAATAGTAAATAGGAAAGTCCTATGGCTATACCTAAATCATAGGGATGAAAAACAAGACCTAGCTAAAAATGAGGTTAACACTCTCTTAGCCGGCGAAACTGTCGGCGAGCTCACCGGACCACCTCCTCCTCCTCACACAGGTGATCTTGTTTCCCCCTCTCTCCCGAGTGGTTATGCTCTCTTTTCCTAGCCAACGCCGCACTGAACCGTCCTCCATTGCCACCCTCTCTCATCGGCGAAGCTTCTATCGGAAAAGCTCCTGACAGCCATCTCCCTTGTGCATGCCTCTTCTCTTGGCTGAGCCTTCTCACACAGAGCCTCTTCCACTTTTGCTTGAAATCTTAGGTCTTCGGCTTAGCCGGCTACCTCAGCCTCATAGGTCCTTTTACTCGCTGGTGGCTGTTTCTTTTGGCTCGAAATAGTCAACCTAAAGGGTCTCCCTTTTTGTAGTTTACAATGACCTAGCCGGGCCCTTTTCCAATATTTCGACATGTTTGTCACACTCCTCTTTGTCAAGTGCCTCCCACCGGTGTTGCTTGACCTTGCTGCATCCCTTTATCGGGTTCTTTCATTACGATTGAAGCCACAACACCACCCTCATCGGCATCCAATCCCTCTTTGTAAAGGGATATCAGCGTGTGGACCGAACACTGATGTCTTGGAGAAAGCGACGAGGACGTCCACAACCTTCATAATGGTGAGATCTCTAAAAATCCTAGCCAACCTTAGGGTTAGTTGAGTCTAGAAGCATGGGTTTGGTTGGCCACGTGGAGTGTGTGTGTCCAATGCCATTAATTGGCATGACCGCTGATGCACCCCCGACATGTACTATGTTTCTGTGTGTTTTATGTTTGTAAGTACGAGCACACACTAGAGGTTTTACACAACTGCACACATCGCTTTAAGTAATATAGGACTTTCTTTAAAAACCCCAGTATCGATCCTACGAAGAAGTGAGGTAAGAAATCCCTTAGGATAATTCTAGTCTACTACTATCAGATCTTAGTTTGGAAGATCGATTTAAGTGGTTTTTCTAACAAGTACTCCTAAAGTTAAGTCTTATGTTTAAAAAAACTAATAACTACTCATAAAGGAAAATATTAGTTCTATAGATAACCCTTTTCTGGATGAATTGGTTTGGTGAATTTTGAGATAATAAAATCTACTACTCTTATGTAGTGAATTAGATAATGCATAAAAATGAGATACATTAAATATTTTATGTGCCAAATAGGAGCAATCATATTCTTTACCCTCTTCCAAATGCATAAAGAACATTGTCGAAGTCTTTGAGGAAATGGAGGTGGTGGCTTTTTTAAATCAACCTTAGGTGGAGAACTAGGTCTTTCCAAACCTTTTGGAGCGTCCTCTTTTGGTTTTTCAATCTCTTCTTTCTATACTTCAGTCTCTTTTTGAACACTACCTTCCAACTCTTTTCCACTTCTCAACCGAATAGCTTGCACTTGCTCTTTAGTTTTGTCTCTTGGTTTTTCTTCAGTATTACTAGGAAGAGTTCCTTGGGATCTATTAATTAATGAATTGGTCATCTGTCCCAATTGATTCTTAATATTTTTGATTGTAGCTCCTTGACTTTGTAATTGATTTTCCATTTGTAACACCACTTCTTCAATAGACAACTTCTTCTCCTTAAATTGTGAACTATTGTTAAAACCTGGAGAATAGGTTGGTCTATAAATATTATTCCTATGGTTTTTCCAGTTTCCCAATGGGTTTACTTGGTTGTTCCCCCATTGTTGATTATTACCACCCTGATTATTGGTATTCCAGTTAAAGTTTAGATGATTTTTCCAACCTGATTTATAATAAATGTAATATGGGTTATTAGGCTTACTTATGACATTCAAGGTTGCTGATGAAGTTTGAGAATATACCATTTGGCCTAATTACATTCTTCAATCATGGAAGTTAGCCGAGAAAAATCATTCCAAATTGGTCTATCTTTCTTGAAATTGCAGCAACTTGATTTGGTAGCAACACAAAAGCATCATTTTCATGAATGTTGGCTATCTTTTTAGGATTTAACATTTCAGAAGGCCATTGAAAATTATTAGTAGTCATTTCTTCAGTTAAAGCATAAGCATCAACAAACTGTTTAGACTTCAATGAACCAACAGCAGCGACATCGATAATAGATTTAATAGATCCAATTAATCCATTGTAAAAGGTCTGAATTATTAACCAATCTGGTATCAAATGATTTTGAGACTTTCTTATTAGATCTTTAAAACGTTCCCATGCTTCATAAATAGATTCCCCTTCAAATTGACAAAAAGATGTGATATCATTTCTAACCTAAATTACCCCAAGTTCTGATAGATCCAGGTGCTAACGAATTTAACCAAATCTTAGCTTTATCCCTCAGTGAAAAAGGAAAAATTCTAAGTCTAATAACATCGTCCGAAACACCATCGCATTTAAAAGTAGTGCACAATTCCAGAAAATTGGCAGGATGTAAATTAGGATCTTCAGTTGGTGCTCCCCCAAACTGACTATTAGATACCATCTGGATAATAACAGGTTTAAGTTCAAATGAATTAGCAGCTATAGCAGGGTGTTGAATACTACTATGAAGTTCATCCACTGTAGGGTTAGCATAATCTCTTAAAGGTCTAAATTCTTGATGAATTTCAACATTTTTGATGATCTTGATTTGCCATTTCTTGAATATTTTTATCTTTTTCTGTATTTTTAATTTTTTTAATTTTTCTGATAGTTCTCTCTAATTCAGAATCGTAAGGCACAAGTCCCTCAGAACCTGAACTACACATACAAAAATAAAATAAGATAAAGTAAACACACTGAAAAAAATAATGAGAAGTAAAAAAACTTAAATATTCTTTAAATGATATTTTAATTAATTTCCCCGACAAGGGCGCCAAAAACTTGACTCCACCGAATATTTACCCTTACATTTTAGATATGAAATTATACTTTAATTATTTATAATATGGGATACTACGCAAGTATATGTATCGTTTATCAAGTAATATAGGACTTTTTGATTAAGTCACGAGATATCGAACCCACAAGGAAATGTCTAAAATTTTTAAGAAATAAGAAAAATAACTTTTTACTTTTTAAAGTGATTTTGTAAAGTATGTTTTAAGATATAAAGTTTTTCAAATTTGTTTTTGATATTTTCTGAAAAAAAAGTAAAGCAAACAACTAAAAGTAACACAACTATAAAATATTATGAAAGCAAATGAGATAAAATATCTTTTTCCTCTTTCAATGAATCAAAAATAATTAAGGAATTTTGTTGTGGAAATATCTAAGTATGTTGTGCAAAATAGAAGCAATTATATTCTTTACCCTTACTTGGTTCTATAAAGAATGTTGGTTAATTTGATGTTTTGAAATCTTGTAGATGTGTTAGGTAAGGAAGATGCTAGCTCTCACTCTAGAGTTCCCTTGATTCCCTCCACCTAGGGGCTACATCACATAACAAAATTTGAAACATCAAACTAAATTATGGGGTTTTAGCCTGTCATTCTATAGTCCTTTAAATTTACTTCCCATTAAAAACATATCTTCCTATTTATTTGCTCCCAACCATATGGACTACAATTCTCACCCATACAATTGCATGTGATTCTTTCCAATTATTGATTGAGACAATACCGTATTGGTTCTTAAATGTCCTCACAATAGGTTTTAACATGTTAATTGGCCAAATTAAGAGGTAAAGGAAGTGCAAGGTAGTGAATCATCACAACTTCTTCCAACATTGAAATCCTATAATTCATACAACTTCCTTCCATAATTTAATTACTTCATCATTGAAAAGAAAAAAGATAAAGAAAACTACTCAGAATCCATGGAGAAAACACATTCACAACTTGATTTGAAAGTAGAAATCATAGTGAAAGCACAACAAGTTTTACTTAAAATCAAATGTAAAACAAGATAAACACTTATCTGAAAATTCTCTTGTTGACCTCATTTTTGATGAGGTCTTCTCTTCCTTTTTTAGTACTTAGGATCTAGCCTTAGGCTTTTCCTTTGACTATCCTAGAGGATTAGAATTGGGACCCACCACTTAGAAATTCAAACCACTTCTTAACTCCCTGCAAACTTCACAAACTTGATTGTAGACCCCTAATCACCTAGAGGGTTGAAATCAAATGTGGAAGTTTAAAGGATGAGTTCCTATAGGACTCTTTGGCCTTAGGACTGCTCTGGGTGGCCTGGTCTGGTGAGGGCTGACTTACACACACACTACACTTATACACTACACTTTCACACACATCCTAAAACCACACCCATACCCAACTTGACCTCCTGACTCATGAAGGTGATTCACATGGATGGTCTTTAACCCCTAAGCCCTTGGCTAAGAGGGTTAGGAACAACATAGTGAATGCCTCAAATGAGTCCCTTCATGGCTCATGTGGGCTTGATATGGCTTCATGGCTCAACCAAAATGATTTCATTCCACTTACATTTACCCAATCTTCAATTTTCCAAATTATCAATTTTCGACCCCCGGGACCCCAGACTCGCATAGCCTACCCAAAAGCCTTGAAATTACCCAAATTTTCCAAAATTCTCCAAAATCACCCAAATTCCTCAAAATCAATCCTAAACATTCTCCCACCACTCAAATTGACCATTTTTACCCAAAATACCCAAAATTCCAAAAAATACCCCCAATACCCTCCAAATTACCAAAATGCCCCTCTTGACCAAAAAATCCAAAAAATTCCAAAAATTCCCATAAAATTTCAGAAAATCACAAATATTCTCAATTTCATTTTGTTCAACTACACAATGGGCCAATTTTGTCAATTTACCCCACTTTTGTCAAAATCCTCAATTTGACCCATTTTAACCCAATGTGAACCCAATGTCAAACCAAACCTACCCAATTGACCCAAATTCTGGTCCAATTCAATTCTAAACTTCAATTCAACATCCCCAACACCAATCTAGACCAAATCCAAGCCCAATTTGATTGGCATTTGAATCCAATTTTACTTTTGACCTTAAAGCCCAATTTGGACCCATGACCCAAACTTTGCCCAAACTAACCCAATTCAACTCCAATTAACCCCAAATATTTTCTAAACCTTCCCTAACATCCCTACAAACAAAACACTAATATGATTGCCCAAAATTTGAACCCAAACCCAACTCAAATTCAACCCAAAGCCAAAACTCCTTATATGGGCCTACACCTAAACCTAACCCAAATAGGCCCAAACCCCAAAATCCAAACCCAACCAAAATTGAAACCTCTTTGAAACAGCCCTACAAACGTTTCTCAATATTAATTTTACACCAATTTCAACATTAGCCCAACATTAGCCCAAGTTAACCCAATTTGGCCTACCATTGGCCACTTTACCAAAAAGCCCAAATTCAACCCAATTCAAACCCAAACCACCTTAAATTTGTTTCAAATCACTCATGACACATCCCTAAACCAAACCCAACAATTATTTGGCCCAAACTTTTACAAATTTCCCATCCACTAATTTATTTCCAAGCTTAAAAAGCCCACTTTCTTAAACCTTCCTAAAAACCCATCCAAAACAAATTTAAAAGCCCAAAACTTATTCCAAAAGCCCACATGAAATTTCTCTCATCATACCTATGATTTAAAACACTTCCTAAGTTCCAAAATCAATAACCAAATAGTTCCAAATCAAGCTTCATGAAATTTGTCCACTAAAATACCAAAATTCCTTAAACCCACTTTCATGAAACCAAGCCAACTTTTCCCAAGCCATATATGAGCCATGAAGCCACTCTTAAGCCTCATGCAAGCCATGTGAGTTGTTCACATGTGACCTTACCACATTGGGCAAAAGGAGGAGATCCTTTCCACATTCCCTTAAGGTGATTAACCATTTCCATGTCTCCCCTAAACCATGTTTAATCCTAATTGTACTTGGATTGTGACTTGACCCCACTAATCAAGCTGATCCAAATCACTTTCTCTTCAGCCTAAACCAAGCCTTGGGTGGTGCACCTAGCCCAAAAGGATGGGTTGACCCATTTAGAGCCAAAATAGCCATGTCCCCATGCCATTTTGATCCAACTCCTTTCCACATGTCCAAACCCAATTGACTTCACCATTGGCAAGCCCTGACCTCCCTAGTCAAGATGGTGACTCATGCCTGCCGGCCAGCCGCCTGGGTCGCCGGAAAACACCATGGCCGAGACCTTGGAAGGAGCCAAACATTGAAATTCTCCCTTGCTGAGTTGCCCCATGCCCAGTGGCCATTGCAGCTATTCTTCCCTTGCCAAGAGCAGCTGATCCCGGTCCCTAACTCCCCCTGGGAGGCCCTCCAGCCTCTCCTATTTAAACCTCACCCCTCTTGGCCATGAAGAGGTGCTGAACCAACCTTAAGGAAACTCTGCCAAAATCACTCCAGACTCTCCCCCACACCTAGAGCATTTGATCCCCACTGTTCTCTTGCCTTAATCCCCACTAATTGAGCTCAATTTTGGAGCTCAATTCTCAAGCCGAACAGGACACTCCCAAATCCTCCACCAAAGTCAAATTAAACTCACCCACACCCGCACAAGACCAAGAGAAGGAGTTCCCAGGTGAAAGCCCCCTCTCCGGGCCACCCATCCGTTCCGGACTCCAAAGGTTGAAATCGAGCTTGGTCAAAATCATACCCGGACAATTCACTGTGCCAAGGGACTTCATCCGGGGCTTGCTTTCGACCCAATCGAAGGTGACACAACCCTCGCATCGTAGCCACACTTCTCCGAGCTAAGGTATGAGCCAACTCTTTATCCCGAGCCTCTGGAGATTGTCTATTTCAAATGCTTTAATTTCAATGCATGATCACCGTATAGATGTGTTCGTCTCTTCAAGACGAATCCATAGAACACAAGAACACAAAAATCCATTGAGAAATGAGTGAGTTCTTAGGGTTTTAGTGTGGACGGCTCTCGGGTGAGAACGGCTGGGGACGATAAGCGGATGCCGTCCATTCAATACACGCACGGACGGACGGCTCAGATCGGGTCGGATCGGCGGATGATACGCGAAAGGCGGGACCCGGGCTACTGACTCAAGTGGCGGCGTCGAATGGCAGCGCGACACGCGGCGTTTCGGAGATGCCTAGTATGAGTCAGCGCCGCCGTTTTAAATAGAAAATCAGGGTTTATTTATTTATTTAATTCCCTAAACTTCAAAAATTCATATCTTTGTATAGAAAGATCATAAAAATAAAATAAAAATACCCTCTTGCTCAGTGAACAGAGGAGAATAATGTGGAAAAGAAATCATTTAATTTCATTAAATATTTGATTTTTAATGATTTATTTACTCTCTGCACATTTTCAATTCTACATGCATGTAGAAAATTCACCATGGCATGAGACCATCGAGCTTTTGAAGCCTCTGAATTTGGGGACATTCCCTGAATTTTCTAAAGTCACAGGCCATCCCTATGAAGAGTTATTGATTTTTCAATTCTAGGTCACTATTCTGAGTATTTTAATTCCAATAATTAGCATGTTGTGAAATAATTTCTAAGAAAATTTGGTGATGTTTCTTATGACCAGAGGACGCTAGGGAAAATTGGTTTTGAGTTAACTCACTTGGAATAACCCTAATTGGCTTAAACACCCAAAATGGAGCTTTAATTAATTAGAGCTAATCATACATTAAATTGACTTGAAATCAATTATCCACTGACCTTTAGGATCAGAGGAACCCACCATAAAAGTTTGAAGTCAATTGGACTTGGTTAGCCCTATCAAATGGGTTGATTAAGCCATTTAGCCAAACTTAAACTTTAAAAATTCATAACTTTCAAAATACTTTTCAAAAATTCACCAAATTGGTTTTGGAGCCTCTCTGATATCAGGGAAATTTAAGAAAATTAAAATTGCAATTTTCTAAAAAAGTTGATTTTTTTGCATTATTTTAATATTTTTAATAATTAAAAAATAATAAAAATCACAAAAACAATAAAATTCACCAAAATGTCACATTTTGAATTTTAATCACTTAGGAACAAACCCCATATTTTTCTTAAGTCTCTATGATGAGATATTAAATTTTAAAGCCCTAAGGTAATTTTAAAATTAAAAAAATGTATTTTCTAGCATTTTCACTAAAATAATTCTAATAAATCAAAGAAAAATTAGAAAATTATAAAAATTGGTTCTCTGGTTTCCTTGATATCAGAGAGATTTTTGAAAAATATAAAATTCATTTTTCAAAATTTATTTTATTTTTAAATTAATTAATACTCCAAAACTGAAAATAATTATAATAAAGAAAATATAATTCAAAAAATCACCAAAATTGGTCCAAGTGTTCCTCTGGTCATTAGGAATGTCCCATAATTTTCTTAAGGACAGAAACTTTCGCTTGGTTATGTTATTGAATTTTCCTTGAAAATCCCTATTTTCCACCAAAAATAATTACATAAATAAATTAAATACAGAAAAATCACATTTTCTCCTCTAATGTCTTGATTGATATGTGAGTGAAGTCACATAAAATTTCAAATTCATTTGAACTCAATTTAGTGAGTTATGGAATTAGTAAGTTTAAAGGGCAAAATGGTAATTAAAATTTTAACCTATAATTAAAAATTTTAGGTTTAATTAAAAGGGTGGGTAAAATATTTGATACTAAGTTAATTTTGGATGTTTGAAACTTAGGTAATTAAAGGGTGGAAACCTACCAAACAATTTGAAAATAATTAAAATAAACCTTAACTAAATAATTAATTAAATTTGGAAGAATAATGAAAAATTGGAATTATTAAAATAGGGATATTATAAGGAAGAGATTTATTCTTTAATTTAAAAATCCCTAAATTAATCACTTCAATAATATTTAATTTCCCAAATTAAAGTGATAATTCAAACTTAATAAGCAAAATTTTAAAGAAACTTAACCATTAAATTAAATCATACTTAAAACTTTTTAAAATTAAATCAAATTAAAAATCAAAATTAAATTAAACCAAATTAAATTAAGTTAAATCAAATTAAATTAAATTAAATTAAAATCAAATCAAATTAAATTAAATTTAAATTAAATTAAATTAAATCAAATTGAATTAAATTGAAAATTAAAGTTGAATCGAATCAAATTAAAATTAAATTAAACTAAAATTAAATCAAATCGAATTAAAGTTAAATTAAATTAAATCAAGCTGAAATTAAGTTGAAATTGAACTAAATTAAGACTTAAATTAAATCTAAAATAACTTGAACACTATTCCAAACTTAAAATCATTAAGTAACTTTTTATGATTAAATCAAACTAAATTAAATCATTAAATCATTAAAAATACTTTAAATATCAACTTGCCCTTAGGAGCTTTTATTACTATAACTCCTAAATGGAGTATTAAGTGAAGTGTCACTTCACTCATAGGATATTCAAATGTCCTAATTCACTGAGCAAGATAACAAAACTTAAACTCCTGGATGATTAATTCACTTGTATAATTAAATTCTCTTGGACTTAAAACAATCCTAGAGGTATTGAAAAGATGTTTAAGACTCGTCTTAAGAACTTCCTCAATATGATAGGATATTTATAAGAACAATTGAATTTAATTGTTCTTTGATGAATAAAATCGTCCTTAAACCAAAACACAAGAACCTAGACGTCATAGGAGATGACTAGCTATAGGATTAGGACTTTGGTAGACAACCAAAACCTTTCCCTTAGCCTTTACCTAGGTACTTGTTGGAATACTTAAATGCTCGATATGTGTTTTAAGTGCAGCTTGGGATGACGGGAAGACCCTCCAGGTACGCTTTTATTTTATTGCAATTTACTTAATCGCATCGCACTTACTTTTCTTGCATGATAAACAAATGTTGCATGAAAACCCACACCTTTAGGATAGTACCTAAAACTGAAACCAAAACTAAATTAAAAGTCATTACAAGATAAAATTCACCGCCACAACATTTCAAAATATAAAACAACTCAAAATTTAATCACAAACAGAACAACAAAACTACAACTACAACTAAATTAAAACGTCTCGTTGGATGATCGGGAATACCTCGGATGATGTAACCTACGTGTTGCTAACGAGATTTCTCATGGTCTAAATGAAAGTGTGGAACTCATTTAGTTGAGTTTAGCAAATTCATCTGGACTAAGTGAATCCGATAAAAATAACGATGCCGGAAGGATGGAAGCGTGGGATCTTAACCGGTGTTGTTATAATCAACTTTAAGATTTGTTTTAATTAAAACATAAAAAACACTTGGAAATTAAGATCTTCTCTAAACCAGAACACTTCTCTCATCTCTTGATTTATAATTTCTAAAACTAAACCCTCTGTAACAACAAGGAGCTCGGAGCATAGTGGGCAACACGGCCATCATCATCAGCAAAACTCGGATCTACTGCAACAAAGCATTTCTTAGAATTAAATAACTAAACCATAGGACTTCGAGGTAGTTTGCCTAGTGCAACATAAATCCTCAACCTTTTGTTAGGCAATTGCATTGCAAATTAAGCCCTAACCGGTCTTAGGATTCCGAGGTAGTCGTCCGATACGACATAAACCCTCACATCTTCGAGGCTATTTGTGTGATCACATCATACGAATATAAGTCCTAATTAATTAAAAATTGGCAAGATAAAAACATTAAATAAACATAAGGGCCTTCCTAAATTCAAGCCAAACAATAGGATAGTCGGGAAATTACCGAAGTTCGCTTCGAATCTGTGATTTCTCCTACCTTTCTTCCTTTGAATTCCCAAAATAAAATGTTCCAAATTTGATCCATTCCCTATTGAAATTCCAAAATTCAATCCCTTGAAAACTTAAACTTTGAAATTCTAGAGAGAAAAAATACTGATTATTATCGAGAGTTTTCTTAGGTGATTCTCGTCACTTAAGATGTAATTAACTATAGGGGCTTGCCCTTATAGGGAACTTTAAGAACCCATGTAATATAAACCCTGTTTAATGCTTTCATATTAAGCAGGGGAACTTGTCGGCAAATAAAATGGTTTTTCAGACCAAACGGATGTCACAAACCTTCTAGTTTATTTAATCGAGCCCCACCATCAAACACTGTGCCTATTCTTCGGAATAGACACGCGGTTTGTGGTGCGGTGCTCATTTATATAAACTATTTGAGATGTGAGATCATTTTGATTTCATATCTTAAAATTTTTAAAATTATTTTCAAAATCAAAATACTACTTTCCAAATTATATATATATGTAAATTAAATTTAAAATTCGCCGACAATTTCTGTAAGCGACCCCTTTTTAAAAAGATTAAACGACACAACCTAAAAATAGCCGACATCTCTCCACAAGACTCTTGAAGTTCCTTTGAAACTTTGGTTTCTCTTTACAAGATACAATAGAGGTTGGTGCCCAACTCCATTGACTCCAAATCTCTTTTCTACTCTTAATAAAAACTAGATACAATTGATAATAAAGATGGTGAAGTGGAAAGGTGTGTTCTCAATAACTCTCTAACAAAAACTTTACTCTAAACTCTAATCACACCCTCCAACAACAACTCTTTTTTCTGATCTTCAAATCCTCTTTTTAAAATTTTCCAAAAGATGCATTGGTGTCGCTTCAAAATATGTCCAGATTCAATGTATCCATCAAGAATGCATGTATCCGTTCAAATTTTAAATAAATTTTGGCGCTGATGGGAAGTTAGTGAAGTTTAAATCAAAGGATGCTTCAAAAACCCCTTCAAATTTGAGCCAAAACAAAGAAAATTGTCACTTTAACTGTGGTGTCTATGCGCCAAGGGTCCGACGCTTAACCGCCAGAGGCCAATTTTGCACACCTTTCAATTTTTGCTCCAAATTTGATCCTCTTTTGCTCCTTTCATCATATTCAATCATTTTAATCATACCTACAAGAAAAACATAAATATAACTTCCATTAAAGTGCAATATCATCAAAGATAGGTATAAAAATGTATTTAAAAACACTATATATTTTAGTTATATCAACGCCCAATCAATGGACGTTTTTTGAAAAAATATTATGCGACATAAAAGACTTGTTTGTAAACTAGGAAAATAATAAAATCTTTCAAATTATCTCTATGATACAAATTTTCATTTTTGTATCTTATGATATCCTTCTTGCTTATTAAGCAAGTGCTTATAAGCATAATCCTCGACATAATAAACTGATAATGATAATTAAATGTTATTTTTTTCAAATTAAAATTAAGTCTAACATGTTACATTATCCTATTGCTTTCAAAGAAATGTCTAACAACAGACTTCTTTTTACATTTTGAAGTGGTGTTTTACTAGCTATGGACAAACGATGCATTGAAAAAGGATCGAGAATCCACTTTGATTTTGACTTGTCTCAAGTTGAGTTACTTTACCATGGACCTCTATTATCAATTGCTAATCAAGAAGAAGCAAAAGAAAAACTATCTGAGTTAGAATTCAAACTTCGACAACAAAATATTAAGACAGAAGAAGTAATTTTGATAGAACAAAAATGGAAAACTAACATTGGAAAACTAAAATCAGTGGTAGTAACTACAACTAATGGAGCTGAAGAGACATCTATTTTCGGAGTAAAGAAATTATTCTTCAGATTAACTAGATCTTAAAGGAGAAATCAAAATAAATAACTTAAAATACTCCAAGTAAAGGAACTATAAAATATAAAATCTATGGAAGAAGACGATGATTTTGAATTTCCAGTTCTTGGAAATATTCCTAAAGAAACATATTTTGTATTAGGAGAAGAAAAACTAGATCAAGAAGAAGAAAGGACTGAGAGGTTGACATTCACTCCGACTCCTTACGTACTAGCATTGGATCTCACACTATCAGAGATGTCAACTGATAAACGAATTGCTTCCACAGAATAATTAAGACGCATTCAAGCCTTTAAATGACAAATGTTTGAGCAATTTAAATATATTAATGGTCGAACTATCAATATATTAGAAGGCATTCAGTTATTCACCAGAGTCTTTGATGAAGATGAGCAGGCTGCCATTATTGAACATGTAATGGAAGCAAGTGATCTTGGACGAGCTAGATGCTTAAGAAGGAGAACATACTCTGAATCCAATAAGTGGATACGTGGCAAGGGTCTAATGACAATCTAATATGAATGCTGTTATAATTATGTTATAGATAAGGATGACAATCCTCCAGGGATTTTACGACAGGAGCAAGTGGATCCGTTACCCACAATGATCATTCAAATTATCAGACGACTGATAACATGGAACATAATGCCTACTGATTGTGTCCCAAACAGTTGCATTATAAATATATATGAGGAAGGAGATTGTATACCGCCTCATATTGAGAGCCATGACTTTTAAAGACCCTTTTGAACTCTGTCTCTAATGAACAGATGTTCTATTTTATTCGAAAGACAGATATAAATTGTGGGACCTGGAGAATTCTGTGGATCTTATCTAATTCTTCTACCAGGAGGATCAGTCCTTATCTTGCAAGGTAATGGAGCTAATGTATCTAAACATTGTATACCGAGCATAAGCTAACAAAGTATTTCAATAAGATTGCGGAGGATGCATCTTGAAAAGCATCCAGTTGGATATCAGCCTATACTAAAACTTGAAGGGCTACAACCTTTAGAACTACCATGATCTTACGAATATCCAAGCACCTGAGATATAATTAACAAAGCTCTACTTGTGATAATATCTTGGAATGCTAGATATTTGTAGTAGGTCTAGTAGCATCTGAGGTGATGCAAAAATAAAAAAACAGACAGTATCTGATATGATGTTTGCATGACAGTTTATATTATGATGTTTCAGTTGTAATGTATAATGTACTGTTGATATCCTTATCGGTGTGAAGGCATAATGAACATTATCTTTTGATGTTGGAATGAAATATTACAAAATTTTTGGTGAGTCCAATAAATGCAAAGTTAAAACACTGTTAATAAAAATAATGACATAATAATAAAAATCTTATAATTCATAAAATCAAAATCCCCAATGGAAAATTTCAGATATAGTATTTTTGCACATTATTTCAGTTCTCTCTCTAGTTATTAGATATAAGACCATTCCTGACACAGAAACACGACATTCCTTTAGCTCTTTGTTTGAGAAAGGATATAAGTTGCATAGCATTCCTTCTCAAAATCGGCATATTAACATTTGACATTTCTGAGAGATGGTATGACATTCTCTCTCTCTAGCTATTGGATATAAGACCTTTTCCTGACACGAAAACATGACATTCCTTTAGTTATTTCTTTGAGAAAGGATATAAGTCGCATAGCTTTCTTCTCATAATCGACATATTGACATTTGACATTTCTGAGAGATGGTATGGCATCCTATCTCTCTCTAGCTATTGGATATAAAAAATTTTCCTGACAAGGAAACATGGCATTCCTTTAGCTATTTCTTTGATAAAGGATATAAGTCACATAGCGTTCCTTCTCAAAATCGACATATTGACATTTGATATTTCTCAGAGATGGTATGACATCCTCTCTTTCTAGATATTTGATATAAGACTTCACAAAAACATGACATTCCTTTAACTATTTCTTTGAGAAAGGATATAAGTCGCATAACATTCCTTCTCAAAATCGACATTTTGACACTTGACATTTCTGAGAGATGGTATGACATCCTCTCTCTCTAGCAATTGGATACAAGACCTTTTCCTGACATGGAACTATGACATTCCTTTAGCTCTTTCTTTGAGAGAGGATATAAGTCATATAATATTCCTTCTCAAAATTGACATATTAACATTTGACATTTCTGAGAGATGGTATGACATCCTCTCTCTCTCCAGCTATTTTATATAAAACCTTTTTTTTTGACACGGAAACACGACATTCCTTTAGCTCTTTCTTTGAGAAAGGAATATCATTCCTTCTCAAAATCGACATATTGACATTTGACATTTCTGAGAGATGTTATGACGTCCTCTCTCTCTCTTCAGCTATTGGATATAAGTCCTTTTCCTGACATGGAAACACGACATTCCTTTAGCTCTTTCTTTGAGAAAGGATGTAAGTTGCATAGAATTCCTTCTTAAAACTGACATATCGACATTTGAAAATTCTGAGAGGTGGTATGACATCCACTCTCTTCATAACTATTTAATATAAGACCCTTTTTGACACAAAAACATGACATTCCTCTAGCTCTTTTGAAAGGACATAAGTTGCACAGCATTCCTTCTCAAAATCGACAATACCAACATTCAAAATTTTTGAAAAGCAGTGTGAGACCTCCTTTAATGGAATATGTCATCCATCTTCTTTTCAAAATGAAATTTCTCTAACAATAAACTGACAATTCTGTTGGGTTATATCGACCATTTCAGTCAATAAAAATATGTGCGACATACTTATACAGTATTCCAAACATATTGGGGGCCCATTTGTTGACCTGGATCATTTCCAAATCATCTTGAGACATGAAGTCTATCAATATTGACTCCCTAAATCTCACTGATGGTCACTAAACCATAATGTCTAGGGTAAATCCCTAATGAAGCCTTTTTAACCCAAATCTTAATAACATCCTAAAATGATCAAATCAACAATGACAAACCCTTATCTGATCAATCATTAACTAAACTGGTCAACCTTTGACCCAGATGGTCAAACTAGGTCAAAATGGTCAATCCATGACCCAATGACTACCCCATTGACCAAACTGGTCAACCTTTGACCTAAATGGTCAAACTAGGTCAAAATGGTCAATCCATGACCTAATGACCACCCCACTGACCAAACTGGTTAACCTTCGACTCAAATGGTCAAACTAGGTTAAAAAGGTCAATCCATGACCCAATGATCACCCCATTGACCAAACATGTCAACCTTTCACCTAAATGGTCAAACTAGGTCAAAATGGTCAAACCGTGACCCAATGACCACCACATTGACCAAGCTGGTCAACCTTTGACCCAAATGGTCAAACTAGGTTAAAATATTCAATCCATGACCCAATGACCACCCTATTGACCAAACTGGTCAACCTTTGGCCCAATTGGTTAAATTAGATTAAATTGGTCAATCTATGACTCAATGACCACCCTATTGACCAAACAAGTCAATCTTTGACCCAAATGGTCAAATAGGTCAATCCATGACCTAATGACCACCCCATTGACCAAACAGGTCAACCTTTGACCTAAATGGTTAAACTAGGTCAAAATGGTCAACCCATTGACCCAATGACCACCCTATTAATCAAACCAGTCAACCCTCGACCCAAATGGTCAACTTAGTTAAAATGGTCAAATCATGACCCAATGACTACCACAATGACCCAATGCCAACTCCATTAACCACCAGAGCAACCTAGACACTAAGTAGGTTAAAACTCACTCATTTGATCAATTTAAGAAATTAAAATGGTCAAACTTGGTCATTTATTTAACCCTAGTCAAACCTAGGTCCTACTACAAAAATTAATGGCCCCATGATTAAATTAACCATGACAAGGTTAAGTAAATCACCTGGGTCAAGCCTGGACTTGGACTGGTGAACCATCTTCAACTTTAGTCAAATTGGGTCAAAATACCCAATTTTGAACCAAATTAATGAAATTAATCAAATGATTAGCCTCCAAAATCATGTTTATTAATTTATGGGTTAATATTAAAATTTCCTACACTCAAAGTGGAATTATAAGAAAATAGCCCTAAAATTCAAATTAAAATATGATATCATATATGATATGATAAATGGCCTCTAAATTTAAAACTCCATCATGACATTTAAATGGCATCATATGAATTCATCAATAGGTCACTCATGACCCATAAGAATCATCACACATGGGTTAACACATTATATAACTCATAACCCACCAAATTAATCAAGGTTAAGTGATGCACCAAAAGTATGCTAGATTTTTATAAACATAAATTGTACTCATTTTTATTGATATTGCACTTTAAAGGAATGTATCTTTCATGTTTTGCTGCAGGTATGATGATTTTAGGTGTTTGGAGCAAAAGGAAGCAAAAATGAATGAATTTGGAGTAAAAAGAGGCAAAATGACAAAATCAACCTGCTAGCACCAGAATGGCCACCGCCGGCGCCCAATTCCACAAGTTCAGAAAATATTCAGCAGAGAAGTGCCGACGGCGCCCTAAGTCAGTGGAGGCCAAATTAAATGCATTTGGATGATTTTTAAAGGGTTGCTTGAGGAAACTCTCGGGAATTCATTTCTAAACTGTTTGAGACAGATTTGGACACCAAAAAAAGGAGAGAAGAGAGGGAGAGGAGTTATTTTGGTGTGAGTAAAGTATGTTAGGTTTTGTGGAGAGTGAGTGTGTAAGCGTGTTAAAGTGTGTGGAAGTCTTGTTTTGTGAGGGATTCTTCTCTAAAGAGTGTAGGAGAAGGAGAAAAGTGAGAGTTTGCTTCTTCCTTACTATTTTAAAGAGGGAATTGAGTGTTGTTGTGAAGAGAGAAATGGATTCAAAGGAACTTCAAGGGATTTTCTTTTGGAAGAAATTGAGATAAGTTGTATTTACTCCTTCTAGTTTGTATGAATTTGCTTTTATATCCATGTTTTTTCGTATCTTCCTAATGAATTCTGAGTAGATTTCTTAGTCTTTCTCATTGCTGTGAGATATGGTGAAGTGATGATGTAGATTTGAAGTGTCATTTAAATGTTAAGAAATTATGATGATTTTTCACTTTATACTTCATATACTTTTTGATCTGGCCAAATGAATTGTTAAAACTTGTTGTGAAACATTCAATCATAGAGGACTAAGTGTTCTACAACAAAAGTGGAGAATTCATTCAATGTCAATGAATGAATTACGTAGTTCATGGGGGTTGAGTGCAAATACATAGGGAAATGTGGTTTGATGGGCGTCTAATTGGAGATTTTAGGGTGACAAACTGAAATCCCCAATTTGGTTCTAGTGTTTGGTAACTAAAGCTAGGGATAGCCTTTAGGTGAAAGGAAGTCGGAGCTCTGAAGTGATAACCAGTATCCTCCTAGCCTAACCATGGATTTAGGGACTAAGCCTAGGATTTTTCAATGTTCTTTACATAACTCTGAAGAGGGGGTACTCTGAAGAGGGTAAAGAATATGAATGCTTTTATTTGGCACAATACAAAACTTTATCAATCTATATCATTCACTCATCATAGTATCATTGTAAGGGGAAAGATGTTTTTCCATATTTTAACCTTTTAATACAAAACTTCATCTGTGTTAGTTAATTCTGTCTAGAAATTTAGAAAGTAACTTTAGTTAATTTAGCTTTTAATCATTGTTACAGTAGCAACTTTAATATTTCCTAAACTTGCAGTATGAATTGAGTATTAGATTTTATTTCTATACTATACTTTGAATAGTTCCAATCTTCCTCATGGGATTGATAACTAGGACTCCACTAGAGCCCTGTATTACTTGAACGATACCTATACTTGTGTATACGAGTGGCTGTGTAATTATTAAATTGATCTTACTGTGAAACTGAGCTGAAACTACCTTTTGAATATTTACGTTAGCGGCAAAGACACCGGTCAAGTTTTTGACACCGTTGCTAGGGAAGCCATAAAAACGGTAACTGTCAAATTTATAGTGCTTGAAAACCTTTACTTTATAATTTACTATTGTGCATGCTTGTTTACTTTTATGTGTGTTTAGTGTGATTTTATATGTGTAGTATTGGATCCATAGGTTTAGTGCCTTACAATTCAGAAGTAGAGCGTTCTATTAGAAAAACTCAAAAACAACAAAAAAAATCTAAAAATCCTCACAAAGTGGCAAACAATTTAAATAATCAAAGAAATGAAAATGAACATCTTCCAAGACCTTTAAGAGATTATGCTAACCCAACAACAGATGAATTTCACTTAACTATTCAAAATCCTGATGTTGCTACTAATTCATTTGAGCTTAAACCTGCTATTATCCAAATGATACAAAATAATCAATTTGGAGGAACACCTAATGAAGATTCTAATTTACATCTTACAAGTTTTCTAGAATTGTGTGCTACATTTAAATATGATGGAGTGTCAAATGATGCTGTCTGACTTAGACTTCTTTCCTTTTTAATTAAGGGATAGGCGTGGTTAAATTTGTTTGCACCTGAATCTATCGAAACTTAGGGAGAACTTTCACAAAAATTTTGTCAAAATATTTTACTCCATCAAAAACTGCTTAGAAATGATATTACATCTTTTGGTCAGTTTGAAGGGGAATCAATATATGAAGCTTGGGAAAGATTTAAAGATCTCCTCAGGAAATGTCCGCATCATGCTTTACCATAATGATTAATAATTTAAAAATTTTATAATGGATTAGTAGGATCGCTTAGATCAATTATAGATGCTGTGGTGGATCATTAATGTCAAAACCTTTTGATGAAGCATATGCTTTAATAGAAGAGATCACTACTAACAATTTTCAATGGCCATCTAAATGGGTAAATCCAAAGAGAGTAGCTTTTAATGATTCTGATGTTATAACTATGATAGTCTCTCAAATTGCTACTCTTTCAAAAAGAATAGATCAATACAGAATGAACATTCTCAAGCATAAACATCTTATGAGACATTGAATACCATAAATAATAGACCTAACAATCCTTATTAAAATTATTGCAATCACGATTGGAAGAACCACCTGAACTTAAACTGAAGTAATGATAATAATGCTACTATTAACCTGCAATGAAGAAAAAATTCAGTGAACCGAGTAGGAAATTTGAACAACCAAGGAAACAGGAACTATAAACCTTCTTATCCTTCAGGTTTTAATAGTAACCCACAATTTAAAAAGAAGAAATTTTCTATGGAAGAATTAAGTCTAAATATGGTTAATCAATTACAAACTCAGGGAGTTGCAATTAAAAGCATTGAAAATCAATTATGACATATTTTCACTGTGCTTAATAAAAGCCCTTCAAGAACTCTTCCTAATAATGTTGAGATCAATCCAAAAGATCAAAATAAAGAACAAATTAAGGCTATACAATTAAGAAGTGGAAAAGAATTAGAAACGAGAATGCAAAAAGAAATTGAAATTGAGAAAGAGAAGGTGGAAATTGAAAGAGGTAATGATAAAATTTATCCAGCCCTTAAATATCCACTTGAAGTAATGAAAATTACTGTAGAAAAAACACCACCTCCATTTGCTTAAAGATTAAAAAAATAGAGATAACTGATTTATAAAATTTTTAGAAATCTTTAAGAAATTAACTGTAAATATTCTCTTTGTTGAAGCCTTAGAACAGATGCCTGATTATGCGAAGTTTAAGAAGGATATTCTTAAAACAAAAAAGAAGTTCATAGATCACAAAACTGTTACACTTAGTAGAGAGTATAATGCAATTATTCGGAAAAAGCTACTCGAAAAACTTAAAGAACATGGTAGTTTCACTATTCCTTGTGCTATAGGTGAGAAATTTTTCTGAAGAGCCTTATGTGATTTAGGAGCTAGTATTAACCTTATGCCTTTATCAACTTTCAAAAGATTAGAAATATGAGAAATTTAACTTACTTCTGTAACTCTTCAGTTAGCTGATCGTTTTATTACTTATTCTAAAGGAGTTGTAGAAGATGTACTAGTAAAGGTTGACAAATTTATTTTTCCTATAGATTTTATTGTTTTAGATATGGAGGAAGATAAATAAATTCCCATTATTTTAGAAAGATCATTTCTTGCTACTGGAAGAGCTATGATTACTGTTAAAATACATAATTAACTATAAGAGTTAAATCAAGATGCAACATTTAATTTTTTGAAATCCATGAAATATCCCTCAACAGAAAAAGATGATGAATGCTTTTGAATGGAAACTTATGATTATTTGAGAGATGATCATTTTAAAGAAATGTTATAATATGAAGATTTGAAATGTGAGGATGATAATGAAATAGAAGATGATTTTGATGAGATGAAGAATGAAGACCTAGATTATGTTCAAAAAAGATTTGAAATGTTGGATACTATAAAAAATAATGATAAAAGTTGAATTCTATCTATCTTAAAACCTCTAGAACATGAAATGAAAATTCTTCCAAACCATTTTAAATATATGTTTTTAGGAGAATTATCTACCTCACCAGTCGTTGTATCTTCAGATTTGAATGAATACCAAGAATAAAATGTATTAGATACATTGTAGAGATACAAAAAGACTTTTGGTTGGACATTAGCTGATATTAAAGGAATTAGTCCTTTGATATGTATGCATAGAATTTTTTTATATGAACAACATAAACCTAGAGTTGATCTGTAAAGGATATTAAATCCAATAATGAAAGAAGTAGTTAAGAAGGAAAATTTAAAATGGTTTGATGCTGGAATTATTTATCCTATTTCAGACTTTCCTTAGGTAAGTTCAATTCATTGTGTCCCTAAGAAAGGAGGAGTGACAGTTGATGTGAATGAACGGAATGAAATTATACCAACAAGACAAGTCATTGGTTGGCGAATTTGTATTGATTATAGAAAATTAAATGTCGCCACTAGGAAAAATCACTTCCTCTACCTTTTCTAGATCAAATGTTGGATAGACTAGCAAGGCACAAGTACTATTACTTTTTGGATGGATATACTGATTATCACCAAATACCTATTTGCTCCTGAGGATCAAGAAAAGACTACATTTACTAGCCCATATGGAACTTTTGCTTTTCGAAGAATTTCCTTTGGATTTTGTAATGCACCTGCAATATTTCAAATATATTTGATGTCTATTTCTGGTAATCTGATTGATAATGGAATAGAAGTATTTATGGATGATTTTTCTATATTTTGAACTTCATTTAACATATGTTTAGAAAAGGTTTTGGAGCTTTGCGAAAGAATAAATTTAGTCTAAATTGAAAAAAATGTCAATTTATGGTTGCAGGAGGAATTGTACTTGGGGATAAAATATCTAAACATGGTATGGAAGTAGACCTTACAAAAATTCAAATTATTGAGAAATTACCACCTCCTACTACAGTAAGAGGGGTAAGAAGTTTCTTAGGACATGTTGGGTTCTATAGGCGTTATATTAAAGATTTTTGAAAATTACTAAACCTCTATGCCCTTTTAAAAAAAATAAGAAATTTGATTTTAATGAAGAATATTTAAATGCCTTTGAACTATTAAAAGTAAAATTAATCATTTCCCCTATAATTTTTTGACCTGATTGGGAGAAACAATTTGAACTTATGTGTTATGCTCGTGATTATGCAATTGGAGTTACTTTAGGGCAAAGGTATGATAAAATGTTTAAGGTTATTTACTATGCTAGTAAAACTCTTAATGAAGCTCAAATTAATTATACCACTACGGAAAGAGAATTATTAGCTATTGTGTAGGCTTTTTAAAAATTTAGATCATATTTGATAGGAACTAAGTGTATAGTGCATACGGACCATTCAGCTATCAAATATTTAATGCAAAAGAAGAATGTTAAACCAAGATTAATCAGATGGATACTTTTAATGCAAGAATTTGACTTTGTGATAGTTGATAGAAAATGAACTGATAATCAAATAGTTGATCATTTGTCTAGACTGGAACAATATAAACTATTTGAATTTGAGATGGAAATTACAGAAACATTCCCTGATGAACAACTTTATAACATTAAGGAAATAAATTTACCTTGATATGCTGATAGTGTGAATTATATTATGAGTGATATTTTGCCACCTGAATTAACAACACAACAATAAAAGAAACTTAAATATGATGAAATTTTATTTTTGGGATGAACCATATCTATATAAACAATGTAAGGATCTTAATATTAGATAATGTGTGCTTTGTGAAGAGATTGAACCAATAATTCAGAGATGTCATGATTCAGAACTTAGAGGACATTTTGAAACTGGTAAAAATGCACATAAGATTTTGTAATCTGGATTTTGTTGGCCTACTCTTTTAAGGGATGTTCATAGATATATTAAATCATGTAATCGATGTCAGAGAGTAGGTAATATTTCTATAAGAAATGAAATACCTCTAAATTTTACATTGAATGTTGAGATCTTTGATGTTTAGGGATTAAACTTTATGGGACCATTTACTCCTTCACTTGGAAATTTATATATATTGGTTGCTGTTGATTATGTATCAAAATGGATTGAAGCAATTACTTTACTGAGATGTGATGCTCGAACAGTTTCAAAATTCTTAATGAAAAATATTTTTACAAGGTATGGAATGCCGAGAGTGATCATTACTGATGGTGGATCTCATTTTAGGAATAATCTGATTCAGATTTTGGTTGGAAAATATAATATTCTTCATAGAATCTCTACTGCTTATCATCCCCAAACTATTGGTTTAGTAGAAGTGTCTAATCATGAAATTAAATGAATTTTGGAGAAAACTGTGAATCTTCACAAATTAGAGTGGTCTGTTAGATTACATACTGCATTATGGGCATATAGGACTGCTTACAAGACACCTATAGAATTATCTCCTTATAGACTAATATTTGGAAAGACTAGCCACTTACCTGTAGAATTGGAACATAAAGCATATTGGGTGATAAACAAGTTAAATTTCAATATAAAGAATGCAAGCGAGAAAAGATTAGTGTAGTTAAATGAATTGGAAGAAATTAGAAATGAATCTTATGATAATGACAAAATTTATAAGGAGAAAATGAAATTATGGATGATCAGAAGATTATAAGAAAGAAATTTGAAACTGGACATAATGTTTTGCTATATAATTCAAGATTAAAATTATTTCCTGGAAAACTAAAGTCTAGGTGGATAGGACATTTAACTATTATAAAAGTTTATCCATTTAGAGCTGTTGATATTGAGGATCCTAAAACTGAAAAATATTTAAAGTTAATGGGCATAGATTAAAACCATATTTTGAAAAGTATTGAACAAAATTTAAAGAGGATTTAATGTTAAGTTATCCTGAAAAACTGAATGTTTGTCGGGCTGAAGACGTTAAACTAAGTGCTTTATGAGAGGCAACTCATAATTATCTTATTATATTAGTTTTTCGTGTTAATTTTAATTATATTTTACTTGTATTTAATCATATTTGAGGCCTATTCACTCATAAATATCATAAAGAATGAAAATTAATGGATCGTATCGAAAAATTTGAAATATTTCAGACCAAAATGAAGTTTGGTGCATTTTTGAAATCTGGCACTGATGGCGCCAGAATGGGTGCCGCCGGCACCAATTTCCAGAGAACATCTCTACAATTTGGAGTTTGGGAGCCGACAGAGCTTTATCCAAAGACTGACGGTGACCTATCTAGTGTTGATGGAGCCGATGAACTGGTGAAGGTTTTTGGAGTTTTAAATTACTGTTTTTGGCGGGATTTTCATTCTTTTAACTTCCCAAACTCAATTTAAACCCCTAAACTCCAGAAAAACAAAAGGATTCATTCCAAATTTGCATTCGATGGATTCCAACTTTTTGAAAACTCTGATATTTAGAGTTTTCAATAGATGGAAGTTCATCAGTTTCGAAGCACAACGATTGTTCAACAAAGTGCAAATGAAGAGGAGGATTATCAAAGAAAGAGGCTTTGTGAACCGAGGTATGGTTATTTAAGTACTTGAGTAGGAGAGATTATTGTGCAGAGGCGTTGGGAAGTGTTATGCTACACCACTGCTGCTGTAGTCGTTCTTGTTATTAAAGAATTTTATGCAAATCTTCATGGAATCAACTAAGGATTCATCTATGTGCGAGGCAGGTTTGTACCATTCACTAATTCAAAGATTAATGACTTGTTTATGATTGAAAAAGTGCCTATCTGCCATTATACGAACTTTGATGTGATGAGAGGCAACATGAATGAAATTTATCGATATTTGACGGATGAAAACGAAGATTAGGAGATAAGATACAATGGATATGTAAGTTTCTCTACTAAATTTTTAAATCATGTGTCGAAGCAATGGCATTTCTTCATGTCTGCGAAGTTACTCTCAACTATGAACATAAGTAAAGTGACAATGGAAAGTGCAATTTTGAATTATTGTATTCAAACGGGAAGGCCTATCAATATTGGCACTATAATTGTTAAATCTTTATTGGGATTGATTGTTCATGGATCTAAATATGAGCTTGGACATCCTTCCACCATATTTCTTATTTGCAGCCAGTCACAAGTGCCATAAGAAAGCTGGGAAAAAGTATTTCTTCTTTGGAAGCACCTGGACCCAACTAATCTATTTGACTGTCAAGCAATTGGAGATGAGAATGATATGATCATAACTGCAGATCAACCATCTCAGAGTTCACGACCTAGTCAACCTTATTTTTCTGAAAGTTCACAGTTGATTTTAAAGAAGATTAAGTGATTAGAGAAAGAGGTACAAAATCCTATGAATGCTATTAAAAATATTTTTGATTTGTTTGATCACTTGGATTAAAGGATGAAAGAACAATTCGATCACACTGAGCGAATAGAGGAAAGTTTGATAAATTTGATGAAAAAGAAAGCTGTGATTGCAGAGAATTCAACTGATGAATTCCCATATCGTCCCTTTTGTAATTTTTTCATGCATCGTCAATCCGTGGGAGATATCATAGGATATGATACTACTGAGACTGATGATGAGTAGCGACTCTACCTTGATACCATTTTTTGTGTCCTCTTATTAATTCTATTTTTAGATGTTCTTATAATATCTTCTTCCATTTTATATGTAAAAATCTTCCTGCATCTATATCTATAAGATTATCTTAATAAGGGTCCATTACGCTTCCAATTATAATATTATACTGAGCTGACATTATTGTCACTATTTTTCTCTTAGGGTTTGATCCGTACGTTTCCGGTTCATGCCACATTCATCCTCGTGGCTTTCTAAGGACAACAAGCATTCGAACAAACAGACCACACTGCTCTATGACTACTTCAGAAACGCAGAACACAACTTTAATTTGTTTCCTACCTTAAAGCGTAGCTAAGAGAATAAAAGCAATAATAATAAAAATTCAGCATTATAACATAATGAAAGCATAATATAACATATATTAAAATAAACTTACAGACATAGACACAAGGAAGAAGATATTTAGCCGCGCAGGCTGCAAACCATTACAATAGGAGAGAAAAGAAGAGAAGGAGTTCGAAGATGCCTACAACACCCAGAGAGAGGGCATATATAGCCTCAGAGTTAGGCTACCATAGCATAATTCTAGCTGTAAAGCCTCAATAATTCGGTATCATCTGAGCTGGAAGGAGCCCCACAATTGTACCTTTGTCTGTTCAGTAATTGTACTGCTGCGCATCTTTTGAGCTGGATGGGGTTCCATAATTGTACCTACGTCGGTGGAGTAATTGTACCTTTGTCGCTAGGAAGTATTTCTTGCCATAATATCTTTTGCTTTATGACTGTATTCTTCTTGCCTGTAGTTTTATACGTATTTCTTCGATAGTTTCTTTTTTTCTGGCAATTAGGGCATTTATGCGATTTGTCTTTTTGCATCTTTTCACAGAATAAGTTTTTGGTTTCTTTGTTAACTGCAAAGATTATTTCTCTTGAGTGTATTAATCCATTTCGTATACGTAATTTCATGTACCTTTTTCGTCGGCTGCTTACTATGGCTGTAGATGAATAATTTATCTGAGGAATGATATACCCGGATGTTGGTTGCATCAATTTTCTTGGTTTCTATCCATATTTGATATAAATCTTCAGCTGTTGATCGTGGATGCAAAGCTTCAGCTGGCTTATATTTAGGAGTGAAAGGCTCACTGCTAATTCCAATATGAATAAGTGAGATGGCTCCTCCATCTGGATAAGTCTGATATATTTTTAAATATAAATTCTAGTGTTTTAATATTTGGTGAAAGGCTTCGGTTGCCTCAATTATAGGTTTGGGTAATTCTTTGAGAAGACTGTCATCTTCTAAATAAATCATACGGATAAGTCTACATTTGTATAATTCTTATACTAATTTTATGTTAGTGTTACCATAAATATATACAACCTGATTTTTTCTAGCAGTGTGGAAATAAATCTGAGGATTTATTCTCTCCTCGTATAGGGATAATTGTTGCTATTCATCTGCTATATCAGTGATTTTTTTATATTTTTCTTGCACGACTTTAGAATAACTAGGAATAATTTTTGAAGAAGATCCTTCGATATTCGTAATTTTATCCTCAATTCTTGAAGGTTTATCAGCCTTGGTTTCTTCAATAACTGTTGCCTTGCTAATTAAGAGATCTGCAAAATCTCTAATCTTTTTTAATTCAGAGAGGGAAGGTTTTCCTTCTTCAGTATTTTCTCCACAAAGATAATTTTTTAACTTTTTTAATTCAGTGAGAACATTACTGGCAAAAGCTATTTCACATTCAATCTTCCATATTTGTAATTCTACAGTTTCCAGATAAGTATTTAGCTCACCACTGAGCTTATCTTCATTTTCACTGAATATGTCGGTGTTTTCTATTTCCATGCTTATTTCATGCATAATTCACGAGATAAGATGTCAGCAAGAGAGTTTTTATGTCCTTCTATATATTCTATATCAAAATTGTAAGAGGAAAACCACCTTTGCCATCTAATAAGTCTTTTATTAGGTAAAGATTCTGTTATTTTTCCTTTTATAAAAGAAATTGTTGTCTTATTATCTGTTCTTATCAGAAATGTTTCATTTAAAAATATCTCAAATTTTTTAATTGTCTTTTTTATGGCTAATAGTTCTTTTTTATTGATATGATAATTTTGTTCACTTTGTGTGTATGTTCCTGAGGTATATCTACATAATAATTCTATGTTTCTTCTTTTGGCTTTGAGTATTGCTCCCCATGCTATCTCAGAACTATCAGTTTCTATAATCAGGTAATCTCCTTGTATTGGTAAAGGTAGTTTAGGTAAATTTTTGTAAACTTCTTTAATTTGATCTAAAATTTCTTCATCTTTAGAATTCCAATTTCAGCCCATATTTTTCTTTAATTTTTTCTGTAAAGGTGTTCTTAATTCGACTAAATTTCTAACAAATGCTTCTGTATAATTAATGCATCCTAGAAAACGTTGTAGATCTTTCGGATTATTTATTTGTTTAAAATGATTTATTTTGGTTAGAATTTGCTCTTGTAATTCAATAGAACCTTGATTGATAATAAGACCTAAGAACTCGATAGTATTTACTAAAAATACCGCTTTCTTTTTACTTAATACAATTCCGTGTTTATGTGCTCTCTGAGCAAGTATAGATAAATATTTTATATGATCAGTGATATTTTCGGTGAATATTAAGATATCATCTACGTAAATAAGGCAGAAATGAGATAAATCTTTAAATATATTATCCATCCTTCTTTGGAATATTTGAGGTGCATTTTTTAGACCAAAAGGCATTACATTCCATTGGTAATGTCCCTGTGGTGTACTGAATGTCGTATATTCTTTGCTATCAGGGTGCATTTTTCCTTGCCAGAATCCAAATTTACAATCTAATTTGGAAAACCACTTCGCAATTTTTTATAAGATTAATTGATACTTCTTTATTAGGTAAATAATAACCATCAAATTTGGTGTTATCATTTAATTTTTTATAATTTATAACTAACCTTGCTTTTCTTCTAATTTGTTCAGCATGATTTCTGACCAAGAAAGCTGGATTGCTATTTGGACTTTTACTTGGCTCAATTAATTTAAGATCTAATAGTTCTTTGATTTGGATTTAAAATTCATTTTTATCCTCTAAAGTGTATTTCATTGGTTTTACTCTAATGATGAGAGTAGGTTTAATAGGTTTTATCGTAGCAACTGGTTCATCATTATTCCAAAATTCTAATGGATTCTCAAAAAATGTTTTAAACAAAGAATTGGTGAATGTTCTAAGTTTGTCAAGTTTGTTATTATGATCAGAAGATTTAATGTTATTTATACCTAACATATCTAAGAATAGATTAGGGAAGGATTTTTTCATACTTTGATTAAGTGGGTAATCACCACGCTGGCTGTGAAATCTAGGTGGATTTATGTAAGTGTTTGGGTGTTGTATGATTGGATAGATAGCAGAGTAACCATTAGAGGTTATCAATATTATTGATTTTTTGGTTTGAGTAAAAGAAGAGAATGATTTAAAAAAGTTATTGCCTAATATTATGTCTGGGCCTTGATCTGGTAGGCACCATAATTTTGGTATTTGTATTAGTGTTGAATGAATATAGAGGAATTGATTTATCCAGTATTCATTGATGGTTCGGGTTCCATTAAATGTTTGTAGAGTTAAATTTTGTGAATGAAGTTGTATGTGTGGTGGAATTAATGATTTTTTACAGACAGTGATGTCGCTTCCGGTATCGCATAAGGCGTGGACAGGTATAAGTTCATATTTAGGAATATATAATTCTATTTTGATATAGCTATGGAATCGTATTGTGAGATATAATGTAATTGTCTATATTTGCATATTCGTACGTGATTGATATTGTATGTTGTTGTAGGAAATCCATTCCTACAAGGATTTGATCAGAATTTTTATCGTCAATTAAAAATGTATGTTGAAAATCTATACGGTAATTATTAATGTCCCAAAATCCAAAGAGAATATTTGCTTCATGAGTACAAATATGTTGTTGTTTTAAAAATTCTTTATAGATGTATGGTGTGTCTTTTAAGATTTTTATGTTTTGTGGGATTAAATTTTTATCTATATGAGATTTATGAGATCCTGTATCTAGAAGTATCTTGTTTTTATTTTCAGGAGTAATATAGTATCCTATGACTAGTAATTGGTTGTTAATATATTCTTTTATGTCTAGACTATGTCGTGGTATAATGGTTTTATGAAAATCTAAAGATTTTCTAGGTATTATAGACAATAAACTGTTCTTTTCTAAATATGTGAGTTTTGGCAATTTTTGGCTTGTACTAGATCCTTCATCAAAGTTTAAGAGTAAATTAGTTGATGGGAGTGAAATATCTAATTCATTTATTTCTTCAGGTTAAATGGTATGTCCTATATGCGAAAAATAGGATCTATATGAAGGGGAATTGAGTGTGGTTTAAATGCTGCAGTATTATGTTGGTTTCTGTAAGCATAAGCAGTTTGATAGATAATGCTATATATAACACTTCCTTCGCTCATTTTTACTCTATCTAATTTATGTCTTAGGGTGAGAGATTGATTAAGATGCTTGTCGTTTATATTAATTGCATAATTTGGGTGTAAGTTAAATATTAAGGTTTGATAACATATATTTCCTTGTATAACTCCTAATAAGGTGTCTTTTTTGGAATGTATAATACGATCATCTTATATCCAGATAGTAATTGGACTATCTATGCCTTTTCGAAAATATGCTTTAATTAATATTTGAATACCGCCAAAAAATATATGTTTGTATTTTTCAGGATTTTTAATTTTTTGTAAGTCTTGTAGTTTTATTTGTTGATTATATAGAGGTATTTTAGTATTTCCTTCTGTGTTTATAATGTCTATAGGATATTCCCCTTGCCTGATACTATAATGAATTGATCTTTTCCACAAGAATATAGGCATATCGAAGCAATCTTTTGTTCCTAAAGATAATTTTCTTTTTCTAATTTTTTCGTAGGCTTCTTTTGATAGAGTGATATGTCTTTCATATTGGATTGAATTATCATCTGATAGGTCGCTCTCAGAATATTTTTCCATTTAATCTGAATATAAATATTCTTCTATTTCATTATCTGAGTTAATCATTTCTATTAAAGTATTTTCGGTTTCTGATAATTGGTATATTTCTTCGTCAGTATCAATATCAGAGAAATTAAATATAGGTTCTAAATTATGTTCATCAATAATAGAAATAGATGTGACATGACTTAATTTATTTCTTTGAGGGCATTTGTTTGCATAATGTCCTTCTTTTTTACAGATCCAACATTTATTATTATGTTTAGTCTTATTATTTGGGTCGTTATTTTATTTTATGAAAGTTCTTTTGTTAGGATTAAAATATTTTTTATTTACTTTTCTGAAGAATTTTTTCTTTTTATTTTTTGCAGAGCAGTGACAGCTTTCTTTGGTGTTCGAACAGCCCCATTGTTGAATAAGGAGATCAGATTTTTCACAGCATAAGGATTGTTTATATTTTTTATTTTGTTTGTGTAAATCTATGTGTTGACAAGATTGTGCTAATTTTTCGTAAGCAAATTGTATTCGGCTTCCTAATGTAGTGTCGTCGGGATGTGCTTTATTAAATTCTTGACTCCATAGTATGTTATAAGGTTCTAGCAACTTGTAGAAATAAGAATCTAAATATAATGATTTGTCTTTATATAATATATCATAGAAATATTTTTGGTAGTCACAGCTGTATTCAGTAAGATAACATATATTGCAGATATTTAATGAAGTTATCTGATTGATGTTTTCTTTTCTCAGATTCTGTATTATGTCCTGTATAACCTAAAAATTCACTTTTTAGAAAACCTTTGTAAATACTTGGCCATTTTCCTGGTGTAATAGTTGTGTCTTCCGCATGACATATTTCTCTAATTGTACGTTTTTCGTCATCTCCGAGGCCAGAAAACCATTTTCTTGCAATACCAGTTAATGTATTTTCAATAAATGCGTAAGCATCATCTCCTTTTAGATTATAATTATAAATTGCTAGACTATTTTCTATTATCCATCTATCAATTATTTCAGTTATGTTTTTAGTGCAGTCTATGTTTAAATATATTTCATGCCCACTAATTGGTTCTGGTATATTATCCTTCTTTTGTATTTTAAGGGTTGGTATACGTTTTATGCTAGGTGGTAGATATCTAATATAAGAACTAGGATTTTGATTATTACTTGCTTGATTTGTTTCTAAAGATGGTATACTTATAGTTTGATTATGAGAAGTACTTGGGGCGTCTACTGAAGGATAATTAGTTTGACCTGTCATGAATTGATGTTCGGTAAGAACATTAATTAAATCTCTTATTTCATTTTCAGAGAGAGAGGGTTCGTCAATCGAAACGACTTCGTTAATTCTAATTGCTCCCTGTAAATTTCCTTGGGAGTTAAATTTATTTTGATTAGTCCAACTAAGAATTTATGTATTAGAATTTGGCTCTTTTGTGTTTGAACACTTAGCAAGAATAGAAGCAGTAGCTATATTATTATTTAAAGTTTGTTGATTCTGGATTATTTTTAACCCAAATTCGTAGATGTTAGAAGAACTTTCAGTATTTGTTAAATTTTTAAACCTGTTTACCATTATTCTTTTAAAAATCTTAATTTTTTCTGGCTAGTTTTGGTTTAATTCCATATATTAAGGATATCATTAGGTATAATTTCAGAATATATTCCTAACTCAACTTGTTGCTTTAAGATCATATAGCTTATTATTATCCATTCATTACTATTTCCTAAGAGAGATTTTATATGGAAAGCTCGTTCTTTCTGGAAGACTTCTAATTATTTATTTTTTATATTTATTTGAAGTAAATCACAAATTCTGTTAAATTCTATTTCTAAGAAAGATTTATTTAACATTTAATTTTTTTCCTTATAAGTGAGGTAAGTTCATTTATTATTAACCTTCTTTGTACATCTTTTTCATCAAGAAATTCATTAACTTCTTCTATTAATACTCTTCTTTTAAATTCTTTTTTATCTTTCATTAGTTGGTCATATGAACTGATTGAAGATTCAAATGACCAAGTAGGAGTGCAAAGACATCTAGAATAAGTGTTTGAACATTTATATGATGTCGAAGCTAAACATGGCATTCAGTACACCACAGGGACATTACCAATGGAATGTAATGCCTTTTGGTCTAAAAAACGCACCTCAAATATTCCAAAGAAGGATGGATAATATATTTAAAGATTTATCTCATTTCTGCCTTATTTACGTAGATGATATCTTAATATTCACCTAAAATATCATTGATCATATAAAATATTTATCTATACTTGCTTAGAGAGCACATAAACACGGAATTGTATTAAGTAAAAAGAAAGCAGTATTTTTAGTAAATACTATCGAGTTCTTAGGTCTTATTATCAATCAAGGTTCTATTGAATTACAAGAGCTTATTCTAACCAAAATAAATAATTTTAAACAGATAAATAATCAGAAAGATCTACAGCGTTTTCTAGAATGCATTAATTATGCAGAAGCATTTGTTAGAAATTTAGTCGAATTAAGAGCACCTTTACAGAAAAAATTAAAGAAAAATATGGTCTGGAATTGGAATTCTAAAGATGAAGAAATTTTAGATCAAATTAAAGAAGTTTGCAAAAATTTACCTAAACTACCTTTACCAATACAAGGAGATTACCTGATTATAGAAACCGATAGTTCTGAGATAGCATGGGGAGCAATACTCAAAGCCAAAAGAAGAAACATAGAATTATTATGTAGATATACCTCAGGAACATACACCCAAACTGAACAAACTTATCATATCAATAAAAAAGAACTATTAGCCATAAAAAAGGCAATTAAAAAATTTGAGATATTTTTAAATGAAACATTTCTGATAAGAACAGATAATAAGACAACAATTTTTTTTATAAAAGGAAAAATAATAGACTCTTTACCTAATAAAAGACTTATTAGATGGCAAAGCTGGTTTTCCTCTTACAATTTTGATATAGAATATATAGAAGGACATAAAAACTCTCTTGCTGACATCTTATCTCGTGAATTATGCAGGAAATAAGCATGAAAATAGAAAACACCGACGTATTCAGTGAAAATGAAGATAAGCTCAGTGGTGAGCTAAATACTTATCTGGAAACTGTAGAATTACAAATATGGAAGATTGAATGTGAAATAGCTTTTGCTAGTAATGTTCTCACTGAATTAGAAAAGTTAAAAAAATATCTTTGCGAAGAAAATACTGAAAAAGGAGAACCTTCCCTCTCTGAATTAAAAAAGATTAGAGATTTTGCAGATATCTTAATTAGCAAGGCAGCAGTTATTGAAGAAACCAAGGCTGATAAACCTTTAAGAATTGAGGATAAAATTACAGATACTGAAGTATCTTCTTCAAAAATTATTCCTAGTTATTCTAAAGTCGTGAAAGAAAAATATAAAAAAATCACTGATATAGCAGATGAATGGCAATAATTATCCCTATACGAGGAGAGAATACATCCTCAGATTTATTTCCACACTGCTGGAAAAAATCAGGTTGTATATATTTATGGTAACACTGACATAATATTAGTATCAGAATTATACAAATGCGGACTTATCCGTATGATTTATTTAGAAGATGACAGTCTTCTCAGAGAATTACCCAAACCTATAATTGAGGCAACCGAAGCCTTTCACCAAATATTAAAACACTGGAATTTATATTTAAAAATATATCAGACTTATCCAGATGGAGGAGCCATCTCACTTATTCAGATTGGAATTAGCAGTAAGCCTTTCACTCCTAAATATAAGCCAGCTGAAGCTTTGCATCCACGATCAACAGCTGAAGATTTATATCAAATATGGATAGAAACCAAGAAAAAATATGCAACCAACATCTGAGTATATCATTCCTCAGATAAATTATTCATCTATAGCCATAGTAAGCAGCCGACAAAAAAGGTACATGAAATTCTGTATCTGAAATGGATTAATACACTCAAGAGAAATAATACTGTAGTTAACAAAGAAATCAAAAAATTATTCTGTGAAAAGATGCAAAAAGACAAGTCGCATAAATGCCCTAATTGCCAGAAAAAAGAAACTATCAAAGAAATACGTATAAAACTACAGGCAGGAAGAATACAGTTATAAAGCAAGAGATATTATGGCAAGAAATACTTCATAGTGACAAAGGTACAATTACTCCACCGACGTAGGTACAATTATGGAACCCCATCCAGCTCAAAAGATGTGCAACAGTACTATTACTGAACAGACAAAGGTACAATTGTGGGGCTCTTTCCAGCCCAGATGATACCGAATTATTGAGGCTTTACAGCTAGAATTATTCTATGGTAGCCTAACTCTGAGGCTATATATTCCCTCTCTCTGTGTGTTGTAGGCATCTTCGAACTCCTTCTCTTCTTTTCTCTTCTATTGTAATGGTTTGCAACCTGCGCGGCTAAATATCTTCTTCCTTGTGTCTATGTCTGTAAGTTTATTTTAATATATGTTATATTATGCTTTCATTATGTTATAATGCTGAATTTTTATTATTATTTCTTTTATTCTCTTAGCTACGATTTAAGGTAGGAAACGAATTAAAGCTGTGTTCTGCGTTTCTGAAGTAGTCATAGAGCAGTGTGGTCTGTTTGTTCGAATGCTTGTTGTCCTTAGAAAGCCACGAGGATGAATATGGCAAGAAACAGAAACGTACAGATCAAACCCTAAGAGAAAAATAGTGATAATAATATCAGGTCAGTATAATATTATAATTGGAAGCGTAATGGACCCTTATTAAGATAATCTTATAGATATAGATGGAGGAAGATTTTTACATATAAAATGGAAAAAGATATTTGCTTAGTAGTTGGTTTGATTGACTATCAAATTTGTGTTTGGACTTATTATCCTTGGAACTTGTGTTTATGTTTAGTTTTCAGCATTAGAGTATTGTAGTGTGTTTGCGTTGCTGAATTTCTATTTTTTATGGCTTGATGAACTCATATAGTGAGTGCTTAAATGTGTATGTTTGTAATTTGAATTTTATATATTAAAGTGATGTTTTGTGTTGTTTGTGTGAAATTGATGTTAACTAATTGCTTAATTAATGATATAAATGCTTAAAAAGGCTAATTATATGATGGCGTAACTTAGAAATAATTGAAATCACAAAAACTTTACAGACCCGGATTTGAACTGGCGCCGACGACGCCCAAATACAGAGACTTTGGGCATTTAATTTAAATATAGCACCGACGACGCCCGAATTCAGATAAGGCCCAAATTCACTTAAAATCGTGATTTTTGCCCTTTCAATTGATTTCAACCTCAAGTCAAGGCCGAATAGAGATCTTGGGCTTGTTAGATTATGGATTTGAAGCGATTTCAAGGCTTAAAAAGTGTAGAACTTATTTTCTGTTGGTAAGAGCTCTACTCTAAACTAAATATTTTTTATTTTCACCATGGAAATCTCCCACATTATGTAGATCCAATATTTGGAGTTTTTGAGGATGCTTTGAGATTATCCATGGTGATAGAAGTTCTTACTTACTAAGATTTGCTTTTGGAGTCTTCTACATTATGATTTTGGAATTTATTGGATTTTTATTGCATATTTTTAGAAAATTTTGATATGGCTCAAAAGACAAGTAAAGGGAACAGAAAATTAGATTTTGATGAGGATAGATTTGTGAATGTTAAAGCGCAATTTTGTTTAATTCGACTCTTTACAATAAGAAGTGTATTCAAGATCGAGCTTTTGAAAATCCAGGAGGAATGGTATAATAGTTAATTGCTGATAGAAAATGGGAAATATTTTGTATTTTACTGCTGATGCAATCATAAGTATAGTTTAAGAATTTTATGCAAAGTTTTCATGGACTGAAAGTGAATATGTGCTTGCGCGAGGGAAAATGGTAGAATTTACCCCTGATCGTATTAATGATTTTTACTAGTTAGGAAGAACGCTATTCTATGAATATGAGAATTTTGGTACTATGGATGCTAGACTGAATGAAGTGATTTATTTTTTTACTGATGGAAAAGGGGAATGGAAGATAAAGCAAAGACAAAAGATTAATTTCTCTGCTTCCATGTTGAATGTAGCATCTAAGGCCTGACTTTATTTCTTCTCAGCAAGATTATTACCTTCTTACCATCACAATGAAGTTACTAGAAACATAGCTATTTTAAACTACTGCATTCAGAACATGAAAAAGATAGATATTGGGGCTATTATCTATAAAAGTATCTAGACTATTGCAAGAGGGGAAACCACTGGTGGATTAGGCATCCTGCCCTAATTCATACATTATGTGTACAGTCTGGAGTGGAGTTTGATAGCAATGAGAAGCTAGTCCATCCATTGAGGCATATTACCATGGCTAATATTCATACTTATGAGTCTCATGTAGGATAGAGAGGAGGAAGTACTAGTACTGATATTCCTTCTGTTAGCCGAGACATACCTTCTACTTCTGAGGCACGTACTTTGTCTGATGTTAGGGAGCAACTAAGGATTCAAAATGCTAGTATTGGGAGACTCCATAGCAGATTTGATGGATTAGAAGCCCAGAACAATGTTAATAATGATTATCAGAGCAGGAGAGTTGATTACGACATAGCCTACCATGATGCTTAAGTAAGATTCATAAGAGGAGAAACTGGAGTGATATTTTCTACTTGCTTCAGCTATATTCCTTAACGACATGATTGTGTAAATGAGGCTGAAGAAGCTGTTGATGATGATTGGTAGTTATGTGATTTTTATTTTCATTTGTATTTTGTAGTACTTCTATGTGTTAGTCATTTTTTTCTCTGTCATCAATGTAACTTGTAAATGTACTTGTGTTAGTAATGAGAATGTAATGAACTCTGTGTTCTTTGTTTAGTGATTTGGATTGAGACTGTGATGCTTATGTTGAATGTTTAAAATTTAAGTCTTTAATATTTCTTCACCTTGCAAATTTTTAATATTATATATATAGCACTGTTCTAGTTGTTTCATGCTTGCTAGCTTAATACCAGCATAGCTTCAGAAGATTTCAAAATCCCAGCACAAAAAGGTTAGTTTTCTTCTGTTTTACTCTCTACCTTTACAAATTTGTATGTACTGAAAAACTTAAGTTTGGGGGGGGGTAGAATATTAACTCTTATTTGTTCTCATTTAATATATTTCAAAAATTATTAACATAACTTTTGGTAGTTGAACCTAACTTTAGATAACTAAATTTTTTATTTCATTTAAATATCATAGAAGATTTGAATGAAAATTTTTAGTGATAAATGTTAACTTTATGGGGTTAAGATATTTAGTATAAGAGGATTGGACTATAGTTGAGTATTTAAAGTAAGAGAATCTGTATTTTTGAAATGTTATGGGACTTACAGATTTATGTGAGAAGAAATGATTATGACTCTATGATGAATCATAAAGCTAATATATATCTATAAAGTAAAGAGGTGTGTCAAGTTCCAACTTTAGTAAGAGGAGAGTGAAGTTCAAAATTATTAAACGCTATCCATATATAGTAATCCTCACAAGAAAAAGAAAAGAAAAAAAAGAAAGAAAAAAAGAAAAAGGAAAGGAAAGAAAATATATGTTAGGAGAAGCTTGAGGAGATGCCTGATCAAAAAATGGCTTCACTTGAATCAACTTAAAGGAAGAGCTTAGTTACACTTCTGAATTTATATTTAAAGTATTAGCCTACTTTCTAATAGAGTTTGCATGAGCTTTTTTTCATATAATCCTTCAAAGCACCCTTAATGTGACAAATTATGGTTATTCTTGAAATGAATAGGAAAGTAGAAATCTTAGACTTGACTACTAAATGTTCTTATAAATTTAGTTTTAACATAAGTTAATGAACATATTTATAAGAATCTTACTATTATATTCATTTAAATAAAAAATTATAGTATTCTTTAAGTGAAAGTTCACTACTATGAGTTATATTTGTATGTAGTAAAAGGATTACTTGAGGACAAGTAATTGTTAAGTTTGGGGGATTTTGATGCACCAAAAATATGTTAGATATATATATATATATATATATATATATATATATATATATATAAATTGTACTCATTTTTTGTGATATTACATTTTAAAGGAATGTATTTTTCATGTTTTGCTGCAGGTATGATGATTTTAGGTGTTTAAAGCAAAAGGAAGCAAAAAAGAACGAAGTTGGAGCCAAATAGGCAAAATGGCAAAATCAGCCTACTAGCACCAGAATGGGCGCTGCCGGCACCCAATTCTAGAGAGTTCAAAAAATATTCAGCAGAGCAGCGCTAACAACCTCTTACGTCAGTGGAGGCTAAATTCAATGCATTTGGATGATTTTTGAATGGTTGCTTGAGGAAGCTCTTGGGGAATTCCTTTCTAAACTATTTGAGAAAAATTTAGACACTAAGAAAAGGAGAGAAGAGAGGGAGAGGAGTCATTTTGGTGTGACTAAAGTTTGTTAGGGTTTGTGGAGAGTGAGTGTGTAAGAGTGTTAAAGTGTGTGGAAATCTTGTTTTGTGAGGGATTCTTCTCTAAAGAGTGTAGGAAAAGGAGAAAAGTGAGAGCTTGCTTCTTCCTTACTATTCTAAAGAGGGAATTGAGTGTTGTTGTGAAAAGAGATAAGGATTTAAAGGAACTTCAAGGGATTTGCTTAGGGAAGAAATTGAGATAGGTTGTATTTACTTCTTGTAGTTTGTATGACTTTGCTTTTATATCCATGTTTTGTCACATCTTCTCATGAATTCTGAGTAGATTTTTTTATCTTTCTCATTGCAATGAGATATGGTGAAGTGATGATGTTGATTTGAAGTGTCATTTAAATGTTTAGAAATTGTGATGATTTTTTTCTTTGTACTTCATTTACTTTCGATCTGGCCAATTGAATTGTTAAAACTTGTAGTGAAACATTCAATCTGAAAGGATTAAGTGTTCTACAACAAAAGTAGTGAATTCATTCAATGTCCATGAATGAGTTACGTAGTTTATGGGGATTGAGTGCAAATAAATAGGGAAATGTGGTTTGATGGGTGTCGAATTAGAGATTTTAGGGTGACAGACTGAAATCCCTAATTTGGTCCTAGTGTTTGGTAACTAAAGCTAGGGTTAGCCTTCAGGTGAAGGGAAGTGGGAGTTCTAAAGTGACAGCCAGTATCCTCCCAGCCTAACCATGGATTTGCCAATAGGGGGTAATCTGAAGAGGGTAAAGAATAGGAATGCACCTATTTAGCACAATACAAAACTTTATTAATCTATATCATTCACTCATCATAGTATCATTGTAAGGGGAAGATGTTTTTCCATATTTGAACATTTTAATACAAAACTTTGTTTGTGTTAGTTAATTCTGTCTAGAAATTAGAAAGTAACTTTACTTAATTTAGTTTTTAGTCATTGTTACACTAGCAACTTTAATATTTCCTGAACTTGCATTGTGAATTTAGTATTGGATTTAATTTCTATAGTACACTTTGAATAGTTCCAACCTTCTATGTGGAATCGATAACCAGGACTCTACTAAAGCCCTGTATTACTTGAATGATACGTATACTTGCGTATATGAGTGACTACCTAATTATTAAATTGATCTTACTGTGAAACTAAACTGAAACTACCTTTTGAATATTTACGTTAGCGGCAGCTCACCAGTCATGAAGCATCATCATGAAGAAAAGAAGTGAGGCCTCATTCCCTCATGAACACTTGAAAGGAATATTTGGTGAATCATCATTCACCTTAGTGTCCATCGAATGAAAGAAAATCTTGGCTTGGGTCAAACTTTACATCATAAATGAGCTTATCATGATCAAATTCATGAACGTAAGGGAAGGAGGGATTATGTGTCATTCTTTTCTAAACCTAAAAGATGAATCACCCCTCTCATGAAATGAGGTGGCCAGCCAATCGAAATGCCATCTCACATATTTCATGGACCACCCAATAGGACGAGAACACCACTTAAGTTCTCTCTTTTACCATGATTAACCAAGATGAAAGTTCATCATGATGCCATGATAAGTGAGCATAAATGGTGGCAATTAACCAAACCACCGTTGAGGAAGGGTTAGGTGAGTCACTACTCACCTCTCCCCCCAACCAATCAAGGAAAATCTTGCCTTAACCATGCCTCTCACCATGGTGAAGACTCATCATGACCAAGCCAAGTAAGAGGTGAGTATGTGACTTATGTGTCATGCTCTCTTCAAACTCAATAAATGAATTGGTGAGCATACATGGGGGAGGTTAATTCAACAAATTGCAACCAATTCTATCCACCTCCTATATCATCCAATGGGGAGAGTCAAGATGAAAATCTAAATTGAACTTTAATGAAGGCTCATCATGGCAAGCTTGAGAAATACATCCATGGCTATCCTTAAGCTGAAAACTCATCCTCATACAATCATGAGATGTATAACCTTCTGCCCCAAGTAAATGGATCCATAAGCTTTTCCATAGCCTCTCCATGGCTATAAATAAGCATAACTTGAGAGCACCCAAGGAGGAGGAAGAGACATATACACTGCTCAATTCCTAAAACCTTCAACAGAGAAATTGCTCCCCATACCATGAGCAATTGATTCCCCATAGAATCAAGCTCTGAAATCCATCATCCCCTTCCAATTTCCCTACCCAAAACAGGACAATTTTCGGGTTTGAAATGAAGTTGTTCAAAACTTCAAATAAACTCCTCTAAAAGCCTTCTAGAGCCCTACAAAGAGAAGCCCAATCAAAATTAGCCTTCCTCATAGCTCTAACCCTCAATCATATCTTTATTTTTTTAAGTCATGAGCCCCTCTGATCAAACTCATATCCAAACCTAATTTCATAATAAATTGAGCTAAGGACAAGCTTTCGAAGGTCAAGATGAAGTTATGGAACCAATCCAATTAAAGTTTCATCCACTGAGACCAAGGTATGGCTCATCCGATCTAGCTCAGGCTGGATTTGATACTTTGTGAAATGAACCAATTCAAAACCCTAACATTAGCATATGGATGGGTTCACCGTCTCTAGAAGAAGCTCTAGAAACAAAAATCACTCGAATCCATCAAGAATCGAGTGAGATTTTGATCCTAGAACATGGACGATTTGCGGGTTATAACACCTTGGGATGTTGAATGGATGTCGTCCATTTCCGTGTTTTGGAAACGGACGACTCTGATTTAATCCCAGTTGCTCCACAGTTCTAAACCCCATAATGGATCAGCCGAGTTTCGACAGATCCGAGGACACGCGACGCCTTCTAATAATTTAAGGATAAATTGGATTTAAGAAAATTTAGATTAACCTTAAATTAATAAAAAATCCATATCTTTGCATAGAAAAATCACAATAATAAAAATATCCCCGAACTCAAGTCAATGAGGAGAATAATGTGGGAATAAAATTTTGAATTAATAATTTTTAATTAATTAAATACTCTCTGGAGTAATTCAATTATTAAAAATTAATTATAAATCAGAAATTTATAAAACTCCCACAGAATGACGCTTTCATCCTGAGGAACATTTTGTGATTTTTCCAAGCCATGATAACACCTTAAACCTTACATAAATTAGGTTTAATTAATCCTAAACCCTAATTAGACCTAACCTTAATTAGGTCTAATTAATCAATTAAACCTTACCTAAGTTAGATTTAATTAAACGTTTAAACCCTAATTAGATTTAATTAATCTTTAAACATTAACTAAATTAGGTTTAAGTAATCTTAAATCCTAATTAAGTCTAACCTTAATTAGAATTAACTAATTCTTAAAATTTATCTACATTAGGCTTAAGTAACTCTAAACCCTAATTAAGTCTAACCCTAATTAGATTTAATTAACTCTTAAGTCTTACTTACATTAGGCTTAAGTAACTCTAAAGCCTAATTTAGTTTAACCCTAATTAGATTTAATTAACTCTTAAGCCTCACTTACATTAGGCTTAAGTAACTCTAAACCCTAATTAGACATAATTAACTCTTAAGCCTTACTTACATTAAGCTTAAGTAACTGTAAACCCTAATTAAGTCTAACCCTAATTAGACTTAATTAACCCTTAAAACTTAATTATATTAGGCTTAAGAAACCCTAAACCTTAATTAAGACTATCTTTAATTAGACTTAAGTCAACTTCTAACTTAGGTTCAACCTAACTTGAACCCAAGTTAACCAAACCTTAGGTTCAACCCATATTGAACCTAAATCAACTTCTAACTTAGGTTCAACCAAACTTGAACCCAAGTTAACCAAATCTTAGGTTCAACCCATATTGAACCAAAATCAACTTCTAACTTAGGTTCAACCTAACTTGAACCCAAGTTAACCAAACCTTAGTTTCAATTCATGTTAAAACAAAATCATCTTCTAACGTAGGTTCAACCTAACTTAAACCCAAGTCAACTCAAACTTAAGTTCAACCCATATTGAACTTTAAGTCAAACTTCTTACTTAGGTTCAACCTAACTTGAATCCAAGTTAACTCAAACTTAAGTTCAACCCATATTGAACTTAAGTCAAATTTCTAGCTTAGGCTCAGCCTAACTTAAATCCATGTTAACTCAAACTTAAGTTCAACCTATATTGAATTTAAGTCAAACTTCTAACTTAGGTTCATGCCAACTTGAACCCAATCTTAGACCCAGCCTAACTTGAACTTAGGTAAAAAAACATAGGAACCCGAGTGAAACTTAAACCTTTAATGTTCAACATATATTGAACTTAACCTTAACCTAAATTTAGGTTCAACCTAACTTGAATCTAAGTCAAACTTAAACCTCTTATGTTCAACCTAACTTAAACCTAAGTCAAACTTAACTTATATTTGGGTTCAACACAATTTGGATCCAAGTCTAAATCAAATCCAACTTAAAGTTCAATCTACTTTGAACTAATACAAAATTAACTCAGGTTCAACCTATATTAAATTTAATCTAAACTTAAATTAGGTTCAACCTACATTGAATCTAATTCAAATCTTACTTAGGTCCAATATACCTAAATTATATTCTTTAGATTCAACCTATATTGAATCTAAACTTAACTCAAATATCCTTAGATTCAAACAACACTGAATCTAAGATTTGATCTAAATATTTTTAGATTCCAACGATACTGAATCTAAAACTTTACCCAATTTTAAGATTAGTAAGACTTAATTGAATGACTTCAGGTTCAAATTACATCAAATAGATTTTATTTAAGTCTAATCTACATTAAACTTAAAACTCCTAGATTCAAACAACATTGAATCTAAAACCTAACTCATATTAAAATCAACCAAATACAAAAAGTCAAGATCATTTATTTTGTATGAATTACTCTGACACTATTTTTTTGCAGATTAAAGAGAAGTTCTTCTTTAGATTTACTTTTCATGTTACTAGGGTGTGCTAACTCTATTTTGCAGGGCGACATTCTAAAGACGGGACAAACGACAACAAAATAAAATATAATCAGAACAACATCAAAACAAAGACATTAACAAATAAAACAAAACAAAATAAAAATGACAAATAATTAAACCTCAACTTTTAGGATAACCACCAAATAAATGACAAACTACAAGAGAAAAAATGAGAATAAAATGATAAAAAAACAGACATGATAGATGACATGGACAAAATCAAACTTTTAGGGTAGTACGTGACACTTAGAAACATATTACCCCTAGGATTAAACATTGGCATTTCTTTCCTTGTTCCTGAAATCTTTTAGAAAACAAGTGTTAATATTAATCAGAAGTCTTCTTAGACAAATTTAATTATCTAAGATGTAATTAACTATAGGAGCCTGCTCCCTGCCGGCGTATTTTAATTTTAATTTAAATAATTAATTTGAAAAGTAATATTTGATTTGGAAAGTAATTTTAAATTTGAAAATTTTAAGATATGAAATCAAACTGATCTCACATCCCGAATAATTTATATAAACGAGCACCGCATCACAAACTATGTATCCATCCCGAAGAATAGATACATTGCTTGATGATGGGGCTCGATTAAATAAACTAGAAGATTTGTGACATCCGTTTGGTCCGCGAACCAATTTTATAAGCCGATAAATTCCCTCGTTTAATATGAAAAATATTAAACAGTGGTTTATTTTACTCGGGTTCTTAAAATTCCCTATAAGGGCAAGCCCCTATAGTTAATTACATCTTAAGTGACGGGAATCACCTAAGAAAACTCTCGATAATAATCGTAGTTCCGCTCTCAAGAATTTCAAAGTTTATGTTTTCAAGGGATTGAATATTGGAATTTCAATAGGGACTCGGATCAAATTTGGAACATTTTATTTTGGGGACTCAAAGGAAGAAAGGTAGGAGAAATTACAGATTCGAAGCGAACTTCGGTAATTTCCCGACTATCCTATTGTTTGGCTTGAATTTAGGAAAGTCCTAATGTTTATTTAATGTTTTGATCTTGCCAATTTTAATTAATTAGGACTTATATTTGTATGATAAAATCATACAAATAGATCTCGAAGATGTGAGGGTTTATGTCGTACCGAACGACTACCTCAAAGTCTCAGGACCGGTTAGGGCTTAATTTACATGACATGATCATGCAAATGCCTAACGAAGAGTTGAGGATTTATGTTGAACTAGGCAAACTACCTCGAAGTCCTATGAGTGGATTGTTTAAACTAAAGAAAAGTTTTGCTGAAACAGATTCGTGTTTTGATGATGACGATGGCCGAGCTGCCCACCATGCTCCGAGCTCCTTGTTGTTGCAGAGGTTTAGTTTTGGAAGTTCATAAATCAGGAGATGAGAGAAGTGTTTTGGTTTAGAGAAAATCTTAAAATCCAGGTGTTCTTTAATATTTTAATTAAAACAGGTCTTAAAGTTGATTAAACAGAACCGATCAAGATCCCACGGTTCCGTCATCCCGGCACCGTTATTTTCATCGAATTCACTTAGTCCAGATGAATTTGCTAAACTCAACTAAATGAGTTCCGCACTTTCATTTAGACCGTGGGAAATCCCGTTAGCAACACGTGGGTTACATCATCCGAGGTATTCCCGATCATTCAACGAGACGTTTTAATTTAGTTGTAGTTGTAGTTTTGTTGTTCTCGTTTGTGATTAAATTTTGAGTTGTTTTATATTTTGAATGTTGTGGCGGTGAATTTTATCTTGTAGTGTCTTTTAATTTAGTTATGGGTTTCAGTTTTGGTTTCAGTCCTAAAGGTGTAGGTTTTCATGCAACTGTTGTTTATCATGCAAGAAAGGTAAAGTGCAACACGAGTAAATGAATTGCAGTAAGATAAATTGCAATAAAATAAAAGCGTACCTGGAGGGTCTTCCCGTCATCCCAAGCTGCACTTAAAATACAATTTAAAGCATTTAAGCATTTATAGCAATTTCCTAGGTAAAGCTAAGGGAAGGGTTATGGTTTTCTACCAAAATCCTAATCCTATAGCTAGTCATTTCTATGACGTCTAGGTCTTCAATTTTGGTTTTAAGGATGATTTTCTTCACCAAAGAACAACTAAGCTCAATTTGTTCTTAAGGACATTCCATCATATTGAGGAAGTGTTTAAGACGAATCTTAAACATCTTTTCAATATTTCGGGAATTATCCTAAGTCCAAATGAATTCTATTGTGCAAGTGAATTAATCATCTAGGGTGTTTAAGTTAAGTTTTATTTCTTGCTCAGTGAATTAGGATGTTTGAATATCCTTATGAGTGAAGTGTCATTTCACTTGATACTCCATTTAGGAGTTATAATAGTAAAAGCTCCTAAGGGCAAAATGATATTTAATGATTTGTGATTCAAATTTAAGTTCAAATTAATGATTTAAGTTTGGAATAGTGTTAAAATTATTTTAGATTCATTTTTGAATTCTTCATGTCTTAGGTGATGTCTCATTTAATTTAATTCAATTTAACTTAATTTAATTTAATGTGGTTTAATTTAATTTAAGTTAATTTAATATGATATGCTTTAGCTTAATTTAATTCAATTTAATTTAATTTAATTTAATTTAATTTAATTTAATTTTAATTTAATTTAATTTAATTTAATTTAGTTCAATTTTATTTAATTTAATTAATTTAATTTAATTTAATATGATTTAATTTAATTTAATTTAATTTTAATTTTAATTTAATTTAATTTGCTTTAATTTAATTTAATTTAATTTGTTTTAATTTAATTTAATTTAATTTAATTTAATTTAATTTAATAATATTTAATTTAATTTTAATTTAATTTAATTTTAATTTAATTTAATTTTAATTTAATTTAATTTAATTTAATATTTTATTTTAAAGGGATTTGCTTTAAATAATTTAACCTTAACTTAATTTAATGATTAAGTCTTTTAGCATTTTAAACCTTAAACTTGGATTATCATTTTAATTAGGGATTAAATATTATTGGGATGATTAATTTAGGGATTCTTAAATTAAAGAACAAATTTCTTCCTAATAACATCCCTATTTTAAATAACTCCAATTTTACTATTCTTCCAATTTTAATTAATTATTTAACTAAAGTTCATTTCAATTATTGTTGAATTGTTTAATAGGTTTCTACCCTTTAATTATTTAAATTTCAATCATCCAAATCAGATTAGGATCAAATATTTTACCCTTTAATTTTATTAAGCCTAAAGTTTTAATTAAGGGTTAAATTTTTAATTACCATTTTGCCCTTCAAGCTTAATAATTTCATAACTCACTAAATTGAGCTCAAATGAATTTGAAATTTTTATGTGACCTCACTCATATGTCAATAAAGACATTAGAGGAGAAAATGTGATTTTTCTGTATTTAATTTATTTATGTAATTATTTTTAGTGGAAAATAAGGATTTCCAAGGAAAATTTAATGATATGACCAAGAGAAAGTTCCTATCCTTAAGAAAATTATGGGACATTCCTAATGACCAGAGGACCACTTGGACCAATTTTTGTGATTTTTTAAATTATATTTTATTTATTAAAATTATTTTAAGTTCTGGAGTATTAATTAATTTAAAAATAAAACATAAGTTGAAAATGAATTTTATAATTTTTAAAATTCTCTCTGATATCAAGGATTCTAGAGAACCAAATTTTAAAATTTTATGATTTTTCCTTAATTTATTGGAATTATTTTAGTGGAAATGCTAGAAAATGTATTTTTTTTAATTTTAAAAATTACCCCAAGGCTTTAAAATTTAATATCTCAACCTAGAGACATAAGAAAAATATGGGGTTTGTTCCTAAGTGGTTAGAATTCAAAATGTGACATTTTGGTGAATTTTATTATTTTTGTAATTTTTATTATTTTTTAATTATTAAAATATTAAAATAATGATAAAAAATCAACTTTTTTAGAAAATTGTAATTTTAATTTTCTTGAATTCCCTTGATATCAGAGAGGCTCCAAAACCAATTTGGTGAATTTTTGAAAAGTATTTTGAAAGTTATGAATTTTCAAAGTTTAAGTTGGCTAAATGGCTTAATCAACCCATTTGATAGGGTTAACCAAACCCAATTGACTTCAAACTTTTATGGTGGTTTCCTTTGATCCTAAAGGTCAGTGGAGAATTGATTTCAAGTCAATTTGATCTATGGTTAACTCTAATTAAGTAAATTACAATTTTGGGTATTTAGGCTAATTAGGGTTAATCTGAGTGAATTAACTCAAGTCCTATTTTTCCTAGGGTTCTCTGGTCATAAGGAACATCACCAAATTTTCCTAGAATTTATTTCACAACATGCTAATTTTTGGAATTAAAATACTCAAAACAGCAACATGCATTTGAAAAATCAATAACTTTTCACAGAGATGGCCTCCGACCTTGGAAAATTCAGGGAATGTTCCCAAGTTCAGAGGCTTCAAAAGCCCTATGGTCTCATGCCATGGTGAATTGTATGAATGCATGGAGAATTAAAACAATGTAGGGAGTAAATAATTAATTAAAAATAAAATACTAGACAAAATTAATTAATTTCTTTTCCACATTATTCTCCTCTGTTCACTGAGTAAGAGGGTATTTTTATTTTATTTTTGTGATTTTTCTACACAAAGATATGAATTTTCAAAGTTTCTGATATTTAATAAATACATTAAATACCCTATTTATCTACTTATCCACGCGGCGCTGACTCAACCTCGGCGGCTCCGAATCGACACGCGTCGCTCCCTGGTTCGGCGCCGCCATCTGACTCGGCTGTCCGGGGCCCCGCGGTTCACGTACCCTCTGCCGGTCCGACGCAATCCAAGCCGTCCATCCAATACACGCGCGATCCGACGGTTCCTGGTCATCGTCTACGACTGGTGCGATCCCGTGACCGTCCACACTCTAACCCTAAAAACTCACTCGATTCTCAACGGATTTTCGTGTTCTTATGCTCCATGGATTCGTCTCGAAGAGACGAACACATCCATACGGTGAACATGCTATGAAATCAAGCCAATCAAAATGGAGAATCGACCGAAGCTCGGGCGAAGAGGGAGTTCATACCTTTGCTCGGAGAAGTGAAGCTTCGATCCGAGAGTTGTGTCACCTTCGATCGGGGTCCAAGTAAGCTCCGGATGAAGTCCCTCGGCCCGGTGAATCGTCTAGCTATGAAAGTGACCACAGCCCGATCACAAAGCTTGGAGGCCGGAGCAACCTGGGTGGCTCGGAGATGGGGCTTTCAGTGGGAAACTTCTCCTCTCGGTCCAGCGAAGGTGTAGGATCAATCAATTCGGGGATGGGCTCACCGCGAAGAAGTGTCCCGGTTTTGGGCTAAAGTTCGAGCTCAAAATCGAGCTCGACCTGGAGGAATTGGGGCTGGAATTCAGTGGGGATCAAGTGCTCTATGTGTGGAGAGTGATCCGGAATGATTTTGGCGAGTTTCCTTAAGGTTTTTGGTTCAGCACCTCCTTTGGCCGAGAGGGTGAGGGGTTTAAGTCAGGCATGGTCGGAGGCTCTCCTGTGGGGGTTTAATGGTCGGGATCACCTGCTTAGGTCAAGGGAAGAACAGCCATGGTGGCCATTGGGCATGGGGCGGCTCAAGCAAGGTGGAATTTCAATGTTTGGCTCCTGCCCATGTCTCGGCCATGGTGTTTTCCGGCGGCCCAGTGGCCGGCCGGCGAGCAAGGGTCACCATCTCGACTCGTGGAGGTCGGGGCTTGGCAATGGTGAAGTCAATTGGGCTTGGACATGTGTAAAGTGCTTGGATTAAAATGGTATGGGGAAGAGGCCATTTTGGCTTGATTTGGGTCAACCCATCCTTTTGGGCTAGGTGCACCACCCAAGGCTTGGTTTTGGGCAGAAAAGAGCCATTTGGGTCAGCTAGGAGAAAATGGTGTGGTCTCCATCAAAATAGTTTAAGTTAATTTTGGGTTATGGTGTTGCATTAAAGAGGTTAAAATGGCTTAAGGAAGGCTTAGGAAAGGACTCCCTCCACTTGCCATTAATGGCTTGGTGACAAGTCAAACCCCCCATGGCTTCATGTGGCTTGGCTATGGCTTCGCATGTGGCTTCATTTGGCTCACCCTTGGCTTAGGAAAAGTGGATCCATTTATATGAAAAAGGAATTTGGGGATTTTGGCAATTTAGTGAAAAAATTTAGATGGTGCTTAATTTAGGTTGATTTCATGATTGATTTGGGACTTAGGAATTGATTCCAATTAAAGGGATGATGAGGAGGAATTGTCATGTGGGCTTTGGGCTTTTAGATTTCACTTTGGATGGGCTTTCAAGATGGTTTAGAGAGTGGGCTTTTAGATTTCAAAACAAATTTTAGGATGAAAATTTTGCAAAGGATTGGATCCAATAAGTGTTGAATTTAATTTAGGAATGTTTCATGAATGATTTGGAATCAATTTGAAGTAGTTTGGGCTTGAATTGGGTTGGATTTGGACGTCTTTGGTAAGTGGGTCAATGTAGGTCAAATTGGGCTAACTTGGGCCAATGTTGGGCTAGAGTTGAAATTGATGTAAAATTAATGTTGGGAAATGTTTATGGGAATGTTTCAAAGAGGTTTTGGCTTTGTTTGGGTTTTGATTTTGGGATTTGGGCTCATTTGGGTTAGGGTTGGATTTAGGTCAAAATTGGGCCTTTTTGTTTTTGGGTTGAATTTGAGTGGGGTTTAGATTCAAATTTTGGGCAAATCATGTTAGTGTTTTGTTTGTGGGGATGTTAGATAAGGTTTAGAAAAGATTTGGGATTAATTGGAGTTAAATTGGTTTGGTTTGGGCTAAGTTTGGGTCATGGGTCCAAATTGGGCTTTAAGGCCAAAAGTGAACTTGGATCCCAATGACAATCAAATTGGGCTTGAATTTGGTCTATATTGGTGTTGGGGATGTTGAATTGAAGTTTAGAAATTAATTGGACCAGAATTTGGGTCAATTGGGTAGGTTTGGTTTGACATCGGGTTCATTTCTGGGTTAAAATGGGTCAAATTGGGGGTTTTGATAAAAGTGGGGTAAATTGACAAAATTGGCCCATGATGTAGTTGAACAAAATGAAATTGGGAATATTTGGGATTTTCTGGAATTTTCTAGGAATTTTCTGAATTTTTGGATTTTTTTGGTTAGGAGGGGTATTTTGGGTATTTGGAGGGTATTGAGAGGTATTTTTGGAATTTTTGGTACTTTTGGGTATGGATGATCAATTTGAGTAATGTGGGAATGTTTGGGATTGATTTTGAGGAATTTTGGGTAATTTAGGTGATTTTGAGAAATTTTGGGTGGTTTCAGTGGTTTTGGGTAAGTTTAGTGCAGTGTAGAGTCCTGTGGGTCAAAAATTGAAAATTTGGAAAATTGAAGATTGGGTGAATGTAAGTGGAATGAAATCATTTTGGTTGAGCCATGAAGCCATATCAAGCCCACATGAGCCATAAAAGGGACTCATTTGAGACATCCACTATGTTGTTCCTAACCCTCTTAGCCAAGGGCTTAGGGGTTAAGGACCATCCATGTGAATCACCTTCATGAGTCAGGAGGTCAAGTTGGGTATGGGTGTGGTTTTAAGAGGTGTGTGAAAGTGTAGTGCATAGGTGTAGTGTGTGTGTAAGTCAACCCTTCACCGCACTAGGCCACCTGTGGGCGATCCTAAGGCCAAAGAGTCCTATAGGAACTCATCCTTTAAACTTCCACATTTAATTTCAACCCTCTAGGTGATTAGGGGTCTACAATCAAGCTTGTGGAGTTTGCAGGGAGCTAGGAAGTGGTTTGAATTTCTAAGTGGTGGGTCCCAATTCTAATCCTCTAGGATAGTCAAAGGAAAAGCCTAAGGCTAGATCCTAAATACTACAGGGAAGAAGAGGAGACCTCATCAAAAATGAGGTAAACAAATGGACCCCCAATAGGTGTGGTGTGCTAACCAAGCACACCGCGCGTATTGGCGTTGACCGAAAAGATCACCAAAACCAACACAGATATCCAAGTGACACACTTGGGACGAAGTAGAAGAATTCCCGCTGGGGAGTGTCAAGTATATCTCTAAGACTGGAGAATCCTGAACTCTCGCTGGGGAAGGGAAAAGGAGGTGAGTCCCAAATCACATGATCTGGGGAATTTCGATTTAAATTTTGTTTCATTTCATGTTCAAGTCATGATGCGTAAGTTTAGATTTTAAGTTTTCGTTTAGATTGAAGTTTTGTTAAGATTAATTTTGAAGGGATTTGATTTGAAATGAAAATTGAAATTTTGTGGTTTTAGATGTAACATCCTCAACCTCAAAAGAAAATTGAATTGATTGGATCGAATCATTACAATGAGGAGAGATCTCAGAGCAATGTGGTATTGGATGTAAAATCCTTAACCTCAAGAGCTCGATTTGGTGTGCTTCATTGCAATAGGAAGAGAATCTAAAGCAATGCGGTATTGGATGTAAAATCCTCAACCCAAAAAATTTGGATTTTTGATGTATTTCATTGCAATAAGGAAACAATCCTAGAGCAATGCAGTCTCGGATGTAAAATCCTCAACCCCAAAGAGTTTGATTTTGATGTATTTCGAAGTGCAATAGGAAAGAATCCTAAAGCAAAGGCGGTATCGGATGTAAAATCCTCAACCTCAAAGAGTTTGATTTTGATGTATTTCAGTGCAATAGGGAAAGAATCCTAAAGCAGTGCAGTATCGGATGTAAAATCCTCAACTTCAAGAATTTGATTTTGATGTATTTCAGTGCAATAGGGAAAGAATCCTAAAGCAGTGCAATGATCGGATGTAAAATCCTCAACTTCAAGAATTTGATTTTGATGTATTTCAAAGGCGATAGGGAAAGAATCCTAAAGCAGATGCGAAGTATCGGATGTAAAATCCTCAACTTCAAGAATTTGATTTTGATGTATTTCAAAGTGCAATAGGGAAAGAATCCTAAGCAAAGTGCGGTATCGGATGTAAAATCCTCAACCTCAAGAATTTGATTTTGATGTATTTCAGGTGCAATAGGAAAGAATCCTAAAGCGAGTGCGGTATCGGATGTAAAATCCTCAACCTCAAGAATTTGATTTTGATGTATTTCGAAGGCAATAGGGAAAGAATCCTAAAGCGGTGCGAGTATCGGATGTAAAATCCTCAACTTCAAGAATTTGATTTTGATGTATTTCAGGCTGATAGGGAAAGAATCCTAAAGCGAGTACGAGTATCGGATGTAAAATCCTCAACTTCAAGAATTTGATTTTGATGTATTTCAAGGCAATAGGGAAAGAATCCTAAAGCGAGTGCGGTATCGGATGTAAAATCCTCAACCTCAAGAATTTGATTTTGATGTATTTCAGGTACTATGGGAAAGAATCCTAAAGCAGTGCAGTATCGGATGTAAAATCCTCAACTTCAAGAATTTGATTTTGATGTATTTCAGTGCAATAGGGAAAGAATCCTAAAGCAGTGCAGTATCGGATGTAAAATCCTCAACTTCAAGAATTTGATTTTGATGTATTTCAGTGCAATAGGAAAGAATCCTAAAGCAGTGCCGTATCGGATGTAAAATCCTCAACTTCAAGAATTTGATTTTGATGTATTTCAGTGCAATAGGGAAAGAATCCTAAAGCAGTGCGGTATCGGATGTAAAATCCTCAACCTCAAGAATTTGATTTTGATGTATTTCAATGCAATAGTGAAAGAATCCTAAAGCAGTGCGGTATCGGATGTAAAATCCTCAACCTCAAGAATTTGATTTTGATGTATTTCAGTGCAATAGGGAAAGAATCCTAAAGCAGTGCGGTATCGGATGTAAAATCCTCAACCTCAAGAATTTGATATTGATTGGTAATTGATTTTGCAAAGATTTGTAGTGTTGATTTGAAGAGTGTGGAATTTTGGTGTTTCGAGAATTTCATGAAAGTTGTAAAAGACTTTCATGTAAGGAAATAGATTAGGAGGGAATATGTAGATGCTACATATCCCATTCAAAAGAGTTGATTGAAAGTTGTCTGGTTTGGATTGGATACAATTCCTCGCCACTAGATCCGAATCGAAAATCTCGTGGCTCCGTGTCAATGGAATCGACCGCTTCCATCCTAGACAAGGGAGAGAGTAGAACGGATTGGATTTCAGATTTGGAAGGTTGAGTTTGAATTTAATTGAGATTTGATTTGGAATCTAGAAAAATTGAATTTGAATTTGATTTAAAATTTGTGTTCATTTTGTTTGTCCTTTAACGATCCAAATTTATTTTATCGTTCATTTAATGTCCATGTGAATTTGGCGTTCATCATTTTTATTTTTTTTTTCTTAAGGAAAGTTTTCTTTTATTCTTTTTGTTTCTTTTCTGTTCTTTGTTCGAAGTTCATTTAACTTTTAATGGCGTTTCCCAGTCAATTTGCACAAAAGAGGTGAAGGCCAAAATCGTGACATGGTCACTTTCATTCCAATCATGCCGAAGATACATCATACAATTTGATCCGGAATACATATCATACAATCCATATAGACTCAAAACGGACTATGTATGATCTTTGTCGATCTATCCAAAAGGCATCTGTCAAAAATCCATGTCTGAATAGTGAGGTACATGGTCAATAACATCACCTTCCAAGCCACCCTTGGCAAGGATGCCGTATGGATGTACGTTGGAGGTGTGATATTTTCCGTGTAACTCACAGCTCGTAAGGTCGGAGGCTCTCTAGCTCCGGGTCTGGCTGGAAGTGGTAAGGTGCTTTCCTGTCGTCCATCCTTCTGAAAGTAACTGAGATCCGCTTCACTGGTACTCCTGGTATGCAATGTTTAGCGACATCTGCCCCATTGCCTTTCAGCATCATGACGGAACCTACCGGTAATGGTATCTTTACCGGCCCTCGGAACTCACCTCGGGCCTCGCTATCCGGAGGTCGGATCCAAACATGATATTACACTCATTCGGAAAAGAAACCGTGCGTAAAGGTCTGACAAAGTCGTGGTGATCTATGTGCGGGGGTATGCGATCACCCTTCTTGTAAATGTTAATGATGCAACCGTTGGGTATGCAATCGCTGGCAGTACCCTCCATGTTATCATTCTTTTTACCATCCTTTTAATGACTAATGGCATTGGATCCACTCGGCCATGACGGAGTATCCCCGGTGGGTTTCCTTCCGTCTTCTCGCGAAGTCTGTAGCAAGCATCCACATCGTATTGTAATTCTCCCCTTCCCTGGCATCCATCTCCGGGGTTCTGAGTAAGTGTTTTCTCTTAAGCTACCCGCTCGGCCCATCCTTTTCAAATCCCGGATGCAGTCCACGATTTGTTGTTGTTCGTATTCTGAGAACACGTCTGTATGTAGCTCGAGGCCTTCTAGTATATTGATCTTCCTGCCTCTGATTCTCTCGAAGTATTCGAAAGTTTTCTTCTCAACCTTCTGTATTCTTTCTAGCTCGTATTCCGGTATAATTTGCAAATGGCGAGGCTCGGTGACGTATCGTGGGATATATGGCTCAATCCCTTCACGTTCTCCTCGCATACCTCGGCTCCTCGGGGATGATGTCCGTCGGGACATCCTCCGGGCCGCTTCCGCAACAAGGTCATGCATTACCGGTGGCTTCATCCGGTGGCGTAGTAACCTTCTTTCTTCTCGTTCTTCTTGAGATTTCTCCGGTTTCTTCCGTTATCCTCGGAGCCGGTCTTCTTTCTTCGGGTTCTCGGCGAACCGGTATCCTCGAAGTATATGCACCGGCGAGAGCAATCGTCTCGTCGCGCTGGTCCGCTGCTAATTTAGTTAACATCTTACGGATACGACGATTTTTATTTCTTCGTTGAGTTGCCGTGAGAGTAGCTCTTCGTATTTCCCGAGTTTCGCGGGCGCGGCGCCGACAAGCTCGCCCTCCGCCGTAGCGACTGCGGACTCGATTCTCTTGTCCTCTTCGGTGTTTGTTTTTCTTTTCTTATCGTCGGATTGGTGGCTTGGGCCACCCACTTTCATTACTCGTCCGACCGGCAGCTACTCTCGGTCAACCGGACCTGGCCACTTTCCTCGTATTGCGTGCCCGCCGGTGCGAAGTCCGAGTCAATCTCTATTATCGCTCCATCTTTCACCCTCTTTTCGTCGAGTGCAAGGCTTACGCCATTTCTAAAGTTCAAGACGACCAACCACCCGTTCGACATTTCCCTGCGAAAAGACAAGGAAAAGGATCAGGGGCTGTACTAAGAACAAGAACATTAAGAAAATGTTTATTAAAGACAATTTTTTTATTCTTTTTTGTATTTTTCAATTTAACAGGAATGAAGTGGGATAAGATCAGGAAAGAGATTTTGATATGGAAGAGAAAACAAGGAAAACTTTATTATCATGATTTTATTTATTTTAGTACATTTTTTATTATTTTTGGGTTCGGACCCAGTCATAAGTAATTACTTCACCCGTGCTTCTAGGAATGAAAAATTCATTCCTTCGAAACATCAGTAACAGTAATACTTCTTCAAGTATCGTCCATCGATCGGAAGCATATGTCGTTCTCCTTGCGACTCATTAGCTGGTAGGAGCCTCCCGAGTAGACCGCCTCAACTACAAACGGTCCCTCCCAAGTGGGTTCAAATTTTCCTCCCATCTCGCGGTGTGCAAGGATAGTGTCTTTCGAGAACGAGAACTAAGTCACCAACTTCAAGGTTCTTAGGCGGACCCGCCTATCATGGGCTCGAACCATCTTAGCTCGGTATAGTTCTAAATTCCGTCGCGCCGCAAGTCTTTTCCTTCCAGGCTCTCCATTCCTCTAAGTCGCAATTTGGCATTCTCTTCTCGTCGTGATCTTGTTTGCAACCGCAACTCCGAGTGAAGGAAGCCGGACCTCTAAGGGTAACACTCGCCTCGGACCCATACACCGCAGCGTAAGGCGTAGCTTGAGTAGGAGTTCGAAGGTTATCCGGTAGGCCCATAAGGCTTCTAATAACTTCTCGTGCCAATTTCTCTTATTATCGTCCAAAGTCTTCTTTAAAATTTGAACGAGAGTTTTATTAAAAGCCTCAGCTTGTGCCGTTTGCTCTCGGGTAGTAAATTGTTGAATATCGCCAGCCGATTCCGTGTCTCCCGACAAAATTGTTGATTTGTGTGCTTCGAATGCCGACCCATTATCCGAGATGATCCCGCGCGGCACTCCGAAACGGTAGAACAACTTGGTTCTTGAAAAATTGTAAGCACGTGATGTGCTTTCACTTCTCCGAGTGGAACCGCTCCGCCCACTTAGAAAAGTAGTCCGTAGTCGCAAGAATGAAGCGATGTCCTTTTGAAGACGGTGGTTCTATTGGACCCACTATATCCGTGCCCCAACATTCAAATGGCCACGACGCAATTGTTCGGATGTAGCACGTTTGGAGGTTGGTGTAGAACCACCCGTGCACTCGGCACCGGTGACGCGCTCTTGGCGATTTTCATGCAGATCGGTCATCATCGAGGGCCGTAGTACCCTAGTCTTTTAATTTTCATTTTCATCTTCGTGCCCGACCGGTGAGCGCCACGTAGTCCCGAATGCACCTCTTTAACAATTTCACGGGCCTCGGACCCGCTTAGGCACCTTAGCCACATTCGATCAAAAGACCTTTCCGTATAATGTGTTGTTTATTAATGCGTAGGACGAGTTCTTTTCTTGATCCGATGGGCTAACGATCTATCGTCCGGTAGTTTTCCTATTTGCAGTGTAATCTATTAATGGTTGTCGCCAATCTTCCGTGTTTTCCGTCACCGCCGCAATTAATCCTTTTTCCTTTTCGATTTGTGTATTGTGTCTATGTCGAGCCGTGATAGGACTCGACGTCCGTGAACCGACACTTCCACCGATTCATCTCGCAAACAGGCAAATTCTTTTGCGAGACGGGCTAGCGCATCCGCTAAAGCGTTTTCTTTTCGGGAATTTTGTAGATTGTCACATTCGGAATTTGTTCCAACAATTCGTATGGCATACCGGAAGTATTGCTCGAGTCTTGGTTTTAAAATTCGTATCGTCCGGCGATCCGTTGAATGATTAATTGCGAATCCCCGTAGATGTTGATGTCCGTTATACCCATTCGAATAGTTAATTCCGACTCCTGTTATGAGGGCTTCGTATTCCGCTTCGTTATTTCGTACACGGCTCTGTTAAGTGGTAGGAGTATCTTAACATCCCCCGCTCCGGTGTTATAAAGATTAGTCCGATCCCTGCCTTACCGGGTACTATCACTTGCGATTCTTTGTCTTTGTGTGCCGAAGATGCTCCGTCGAAATATAATTGCCGACGTCGATCATCGTGGTCTTCTAGGTTCATTATTTGTTCATCCGGCAAATCGTCATTAAGAGGAGATTCTACCGCAGAAGGGTGTGCCGCGAGGAAGTCCGCTAAGACTTGTCCCTTTACGGCACGAAGAGGCACGAAAGTTATATCGAATTGCAATAATATCATCGACCATCCGGCAAGTCTGCCAGAAAGTGTTGGACGGGTCATCAAGTATTGCAATGGATTAAATTTCGAAATCAGGTTGACCTTATGAGAAAGCATGTAGTGCCTGAGCTTTTGAGCGGTGAAGATCAGGGCTAAACAAAGCTTTTCAATTGCGGGATACCTTATTTCCGTCGGAAGTAAACGACGGCTTAGGTAGTAAAGAGCATTTTCTTTACCCTCATCATCGACTCCGGCTAACAGTGGCTCCGAGAGAGTCGTCTAAAGCCGCGGTATAAAGTATCAGCGGTCTACCCGAGACTAGGGCTCGCTAAGACAGGAGGTGTCATTAAATATTGTTTAATGTCCTCGAAGGCCCTCTCGGCATTTCTCTTCCCAAATAAATTTGGCGTCCTTTTTAACTAGTGCCGAGAAAGGCTGACACCTACCTGACATGTTCGAGATAAAGCGTCGAAGATATGCCAGCTTCCCTTGAAAAGATCGTAGTTGTTTTAAGGTTCTGGGAGGCGGCATTTCTAAGATAGCTTTAATCTTTTCCGGGTCGATTTCAATTCCACGATGCCGGACAACGAATCCTAAGAATTTCCTGGAGGTGACGCCGAAGGCGCATTTTAAGGGATTCATCTTAAGGTTAAATTGTCTTAATCGTTCGAAAACAATTCTCAAATCATACGAGTGGTTTTCCTTTACTTTGCTTTTGATGACCACATCATCCACGTAGCATTCGACTTGATTGTGGATGAGATCATCAAAAATTCTCGTCATTGCTCTTCGGTAGGTCGCTCCCGCGTTCTTCGATCCGAATGGCATCACCGTGTAAGCAATATACTCCGATCGGCGTTCGAATGCTGTAAGTTTTTCATCTTCTCGGAGCCATTTTTATCTGGTTGTATCCCGAAGATCCATCCATGAATGAGAATATTTCATGTGTTGAAGCGATGTCGATCATCGATTCCGGGATCGGTAGAGGAATTCATCTTTTGGACACGCCTTATTTAAATCTCTCGAAATCCACACAAATTCCGATCCGACCATTCTTCTTCCCGATCGGTACCACATTAGCTAACCAAGTCGGGTATTGTTCTTCACGGACAAATTTAGCGTCTATTAGCTTTTTAACTTCAGCCTATGACTTGTTGTTCGATTTCTAGACGCATTCTTCTCGGGACCTCGTCCGACCGGGACGTAGTAGGATCCACTCCTAGCTTATGGACTCGCGACCTCCGGAGCTAAACCCGGCATCTCATCGTAGCTCCAAGCAAAACAGTCTTTAAATTCCATTAATAACTTAATTATTTCTTCGGAGTCTTCTTTATCGAGTAAGGAGCTAACAAAGGTAGGTCTAGGTTCTTTGCTAGTACCTAAGTTAACTTCCGTTAACTCATCTATTGTAGATTTGATCTCTTCTTCGAACTCTGGTGGAGCATCTCCAATTTGTAAATCTTCGAGTTCTTCTGTAGTTTCCATGCAGTTTTCATTAGACTCGCAGGTGACAACCAAGCAAAATTCAGTATCGTCAACTGATCCTACTGTGCCGAATCCGAGACCATGTTTTGAATTGGGTGGACGACCGGAGTTATTCCATAATTTTTCAAAATGTTGTGATCGACCTTTTGTCCATTGTCGAGGTAAGAAACCACGCCGAATTAAATTTTCAACACAGTGGAGAGTACCATTCAAAAGGCAATTCCATTAATTCTGATGAAGTAGCATCTTCAAATGGTACATTATTTTCAATTTTGGAGGAAGGAGCACCACGGTAGAATTTGATGGGCTTTGCACCACCGCTACGTACCTCTTTGACCTCCATACCCTCGATCTTATTAGAATGGATCGGGGTCAGGGTCATAGTATGTACATAGTGGTTAATCTTCTCGTACATCGATTTATATTCTTCGTTTCTTTCATCTTCGAGAGAGATTCTGAATTGTGGTTTCTTCCGACTTATTGTCACTGCTTCTTGCTTGATTTCTTTTTCTTCTTCGGAACTATCTTCCCAATCAACGTTGATGGCTGGTTTCCTCTGTCCAATCGTCCTAACGTCTCCGCCACGACCTCGTCCCCCGGCCTCGACCTCGGATGCGAGTTGTGGAGAAACCTTCACCATCTCTCCGTAAGGGAGTGGTGAGTGACTCATTGGACTAGAATTTCGTGTTCTTCGTTGTCCCAAATTTCCTTTGCTTCATTTGTTATGGTATCTTCCGGAGAAGATTGTTTTCTTCGGAGGTGCATAATAAGCCGCATCTTCATGGATTCCGATTTCATGTACCGGAGAACGGTTGTAAGTCACCTTTAATACACTCGTTCCCCTCCATCGTAGTATTTAATGCATTGATGTAGAGCTGATGGTACCATCCCGTTTTCATGTATCCATGGTCGGCCCGAGTAGAGCGTTGAACGACGTTTCGAATCAATTATGTGAAATTTCGCGGTTGTCTTTGCTAAGTCACCGGTCTTCATTAGCAAGTGTTATCGATCCGAGGGCTCTTTCTCCTTTCCGGTTGAATCCTCTTAATAACATTTTGTCCGCTTCGAGCTCGCGAGCATCAATTTCCAAGTATGCTAGCGTTCGAAGATTCATTATATTGATTGATGCTCCCGGATCCACCAATACTCCGGAGAGTGTAAACTTCCCAATTGTAACTCGAAATGTACAAGGGTCGGTTGTGGTCCGTCCGTCCCAAGTAGTAAGTCATTGTCCGTGAAGGTAACACCTCGTTGTTCCTTTAACGAGCAAACCTCATCTAAGGACTCTCCGGCCATTCGAGCTAAGCAAATTTCTGGATCAAGTAAGGCCTTGATCGAGCTTCTCTCATCTCCTTTCGATAAGATGAGAGCGTCGTAGATGCTCGCCTTGGCCGGTAGTTTCCTAAGATGGGCTAGCACGTTGTAATCCACTTTGTTTTCATGTGCCTCGTTTTCTTCTCGAATGGGTATTTCTTCGTCGGGGTTGGTTCTTCCTGAACAACCACCTGCTTTCCTTTATCCTTTGGACCCATTCTCGGAGGTAGAACTCTTCCACTTCTTAAGTTGACTTCTGTGATTTCTTCTGAATTTAGCATTGAGTTTGTTGGTGTCTCCTCCTGAATCGGAATGACAGGTTCTTCAGGATTAGCTTCGGAGTCTGAAGGCTCTAACTCTATTGTGATTGGAGCTCCTCGAAACTCGTAAATAGATTCGTTGCTTGTTGAACTCTCGTAGCCTTCCTGGTGGATGTCTTCTTCATCATTATGATTGTCGAGATTGTGTATGATTTGAGAATTGTCATTTGTATCGGAATCGACGTCCGGATTAGGTTGATTGTCACTAGTTACGTAATCGTTAGAAACAGTCAAAACGTAGCCAACGCCATAACCCTCATCATTATAAGATCCCACCGGGGTGAGCAAATAATCATACAGAGTCAGAGGTTCGAGGGATTTCTCCCCGAATCGGAAACAACTATCCTAGGATAAGCAGCCCCTAGTCTAGCCTTAGGTGCCTCGGTCTTCTCTTCTTCGTCAATTTTCTTCTTTTCTTCAATTGTTTCTTGTTGAGGTGGTTCTTCTATCGCAAGTGATAGCGCCGACTTGACAGTTTTCGAACTTTGAATTGAAGCTCGCACCGAAGCGATTTGGATGTGATCTAAAATCTTCTTTGAAGACTTTGTCCAAGCGGTAGTCCATCCATCATCAGTCGCATAGGGATCTATCGGAACAATGAAATCCGTCGAGATAACATTGACGGAACCTCCTTTCTGGGGTTCCTTCATGTATTCTTTCGGGATCGTTATATTCCCTTTCCGAAGATTGTCGTTGAGCCAACTTTCGAAGGTAATACAATCTTCTATCTTGTGCCCAAGCGTCCGGTGGTAAGGGCAAAAGTCGGGATCACCTCTCTTGTCGACTTCTTCCGGTCTTTTAGGCTCGGCAGTTGGAAATCCGGAGTCTTCATCGGATCGTGGAACATTTTCGGCACTCGCCACATTCTTGAACGGATACTCCCTCGCTCGAAGCTCCTTAGCGTACGTTGTGGACGAGGCGGTTGTTCATACCGTCGAGATGACCGATAACCGGTCGGGTTGCTGGTACTCCGTTGAGGTTCTGTCGCGGTCGTTCGACGATATTTGTATCGGTTGCTTGCCTTTATCGACTCATCGCGACGATCCCGGACTTCTTTTCAAAAGTTTTCACGGCTTCTGTTTGTCCGTTTTATCGGTGAAACTTAATTGCTTCGCCTCCTCTTGCAAGCTTCCGGCCTTGCTTAACAACTTCTCGAAAGTCTTAATAGTAAATCCCTCGAGGAGAAGTGCTATCGGGCCATGGATGCTTTTTAGTAAAATGCCGATCGCATGCTGTTCTTGTAATCGTGGCTCACACTTCATACTTAGGTTCCTCCATCGAAGTATGTAGTCCACCAAGTTTTCATTCGACTCGCTTCTCTACCACTAAATCACCTATAGTGATGTGGTGCCGAGCTCCGCAAATCGCTTGATGAAGAGGTTCTCTAATTCTGAAAATGTCTTCACCGAACCGTTTGGTAATTCCGTATACCAATCAAAGGCGATCCCTGATAGGTTGCTGACAAATTGTCGGAAGAGTAAAGCATCACTTCCGCCGGCATTGCAACAACTGGCACGAAAATGTGCAACATGCTGCCGAGGGTTTCCGGTTCCATCAAAGGTCTTGAACAGAGGTGGTACAAAGCCTTTTGGATATTGGACGACGTCGAATTCTTCGAGTAAGGTCTACCCGTCCGAATGGATGTCCCGCTTTTTGGTTGTGCCAAGGCTTCTCGCACCTTCTGTTCCACCAAGCTCTTAATATCCTTTTCCCGAATCATACTTTGTGTTGCATCCTTCTTTAATTGATCATCTCCGTTGACGGATGTAATCTCCTTTCCTCCGTCTACAATGTGAATGACTTTTGGGGGTGTTTCCCTTTGGGGTTGAACCTGACTCTGGAGAGTGGCTAGGGCTACGCACCATCTCTTCCATCCTTTTTGCCATTTGGGCGATCGTATCATCTTTCTCTTGAAGCTGCCTCCTCATTACTTCCGCTCCTCTCTTTCTGCGGCTGCAGGAGCACCTTGTGAAGCTGACGAAGCTCGTGTTTCAACCATGTTAATTTCTGCATACTCATCATTCATGAACTCTGATGAGTCAATTTCATCTCCGAATTTCTCTTCTCTCTCCCTTGCTAATCGTCGAATATCAGTTCTTAACTTTTCCATAGCATCTTCTGAGGTCTTTTCCGTACATCCTTGCAGCTTGTCATGTGATAATTGTCGGGTTTCTTTCTCATGAGTCCCCTTTACTTGCGGTAGCACTTTCCTCGGACTCAAGTCTCCCGACGAGACTTTCCTTTCTGGTCGTTGTTTCGGTCTTAATTGGCCGGTAGTGGGACGCCATACCATCCTTCTAGCGGTAGAAGGCCTAGGACCGGATGGTCTGTCGACTGAATGCTGGAAGGTGGTATCCTCCCTGATCTATAAACCTGAAACAACAACAGGTGGACTAGCCTTCATCTTTTTATTAGGCTCTTCTGCAGCGATAGCAGATTCTACTCGCGGCCCAAGACGGGATTTGGCCGGCACCCGCCCTATCCTTCTTAAAATTTCTGATACAGGGCATCTCTCTTTCTTCGCTAACTTTTCAATCACAGTCTGTAGTCGGGCAAGTGGTGTAACCCTAGCCCTCTTTCTTCTGTTGTCGCTATAGTATGCGGGTCCAAGTAACGTAGAAGCAATCCTGCGGACATTTTCCTCGTCAGTTACGGCAGAAAGGGGATGGAATCTGCTTCCTTCCAAAAGGGGTGTATACTCAGACAATGGTATGTATTCAGGTAGTGGTGTGTACTCGGGAATTTCTTCTAGGAAAGCGACTTCAGCAGCTCTGGCCTTCCTGGCAATCTTCCTACCTCTGTTTCTTCTCTGAGTCCGTGTTAGGGGTGGAACCCTTGAGCCTGGACCCAATTTCGAAAACGGAAGGTCTAGCACGGAAATCCGTACCCTCCACGGTAACATGCTCGTTGCAAATTTGAACTTCCTTCCCCTTCGGCTTGGCGGGAGCCGGGTAGGTGCGGAGACGACTAGACCGGTGGGGGTAGAGATAACGGTCCTTCTATGGACGGCGGTACTCCTCTCGACTGGAACCCTTTGCAGAGGAGGAAATTCTTGAGTTGATTTAAGGTTGAACTCAATCATGGGTTTCTCGGCTTCGACACTTTGTCCATCGGTGCGAAAAGGGTAACGTCAGCGATCTTGACATTTGTGTTTTCGAATCCTTGTCCAAACCGGATGATCCCATTGTCGGGCAGCTCATCCTTGTAAACAGCGAAGTCCAGTCCATTGGTGAAGGAGAAAATCAGTTTTGGGGCTTCCATTTCTGCAAGGTAGATTCTGATTGTCAGTCCCAAGTTATGCTTCTTCTCATCAGGACGAAAAGAAAGGAATCTAAAAGAGTCCGAACACATTCTTGTTCATGTATATTTGTTAAAAGAGTCATTCATTAGAGGGTTTGTTTATTTAGAGCGGAATGTTCGAAGGTAATGAATCTGATTCGAGTTAGAAAGGAAAAGAAAGTCTTATGCAAGACTTCTGACTCGGAAGGATCATTCCTAAATTAACACGTATTGGGGGTCCACCCCACCTCAGAAATGAGGTAAAAGGATCTTGGAACCTCTCTGTTTAGGGGTGTCTAAACAGTGGCTCCTAAATCCGAGAGAATGTTGGCCATACTCGTTTAGAAATGAACATAATATTCCAACGGAAAGAAGGGTAGTTTGATCCATTAGGGACATGGATACACTACCGATTTTTGAAAGCAGAACTATTTGATTAAAAATGGAGAGAGGAACTAGTCCCCAGCGGAGTCGCCAGAAATTGTCGGCGTATTTTAATTTTAATTTAAATAAATAATTTGAAAAGTAATATTTGATTTGGAAAGTAATTTTAAATTTGAAAATTTTAAGATATGAAATCAAACTGATCTCACATCCCGAATAGTTTATATAAACGAGCACCGCATCACAAACTATGTATCCATCCCGAAGAATAGATACATTGCTTGATGATGGGGCTCGATTAAATAAACTAGAAGATTTGTGACATCCGTTTGGTCTGCGAACCAATTTTATAAGCCGACAAATTCCCCTGTTTAATATGAAAAACATTAAACAGGGTTTATTTTACCTGGGTTCTTAAAATTCCTATAAGGGCAAGCCCCTATAGTTAATTACATCTTAAGTGACGGGAATCACCTAAGAAAACTCTCGATAATAATCAGTAGTTCTGCTCTCAAGAATTTCAAAGTTTATGTTTTCAAGAGATTGAATATTGGAATTTCAATAGGGACTGGATCAAATTTGGAACATTTTATTTTGGGGACTCAAAGGAAGAAAGGTAGGAGAAATTACAGATTCGAAGCGAACTTCGGTAATTTCCCGACTATCCTATTGTTTGGCTTGAATTTAGGAAAGTCCTAATGTTTATTTAATGTTTTGATCTTGCCAATTTTAATTAATTAGGACTTATATTTGTATGATAAAATCATACAAATAGTCTCGAAGATGTGAGGGTTTATGTCGTACCGAACGACTACCTCGGAGTCCTAGGACCGGTTAGGGCTTAATTTACATGACATGATCATGCAAATGCCTAACGAAGAGTTGAGGATTTATGTTGAACTAGGCAAACTACCTCGAAGTCCTATGAGTGGATTGTTTAAACTAAAGAAAAGTTTTGCTGAAACAGATTCGTGTTTTGATGATGACGATGGCCGAGCTGCCCACCATGCTCCGAGCTCCTTGTTGTTGCAGAGGTTTAGTTTTGGAAGTTCATAAATCAGGAGATGAGAGAAGTGTTTTGGTTTAGAGAAAATCTTAAAATCCAGGTGTTCTTTAATATTTTAATTAAAACAGGTCTTAAAGTTGATTAAACGAACCGATCAAGATCCCACGGTTCCGTCATCCCGACACCGTTATTTTCATCGAATTCACTTAGTCCGGATGAATTTGCTAAACTCAACTAAATGAGTTCCGCACTTTCATTTAGACCGTGGAAATCCCGTTAGCAACACGTGGGTTACATCATCCGAGGTATTCCGATCATTCAACGAGACGTTTTAATTTAGTTGTAGTTGTAGTTTTGTTGTTCGTTTGTGATTAAATTTTGAGTTGTTTTATATTTTGAATGTTGTGGCGGTGAATTTTATCTTGTAGTGTCTTTTAATTTAGTTATGGGTTTCGGTTTTGGTTTCTGTCCTAAAGGTGTAGGTTTTCATGCAACTGTTGTTTATCATGCAAGAAAGGTAAAGTGCAACACGAGTAAATGAATTGCGAGTAAGATAAATTGCAATAAAATAAAAGCGTACCTGGAGGGTCTTCGCGTCATCCCAAGCTGCACTTAAAATACAATTTAAAGCATTTAAGCATTTATAGCAATTTCCTAGGTAAAGCTAAGGGAAGGGTTATGGTTTTCTACCAAAATCCTAATCCTATAGCTAGTCATTTCTATGACGTCTAGGTCTTCAATTTTGGTTTTAAGGATGATTTTCTTCACCAAAGAACAACTAAGCTCAATTTGTTCTTAAGGACATTCCATCATATTGAGGAAGTGTTTAAGACGAATCTTAAACATCTTTTCAATATTTCGGGAATTATCCTAAGTCCAAATGAATTCTATCATGCAAGTGAATTAATCATCTAGTGGTGTTTAAGTTAAGTTTTATTTCTTGCTCGGTGAATTAGGATGTTTGAATATCCTTATGAGTGAAGTGTCATTTCACTTGATACTCCATTTAGGAGTTATAATAGTAAAAGCTCCTAAGGGCAAAATGATATTTAATGATTTGTTATTCAAATTTAAGTTCAAATTAATGATTTAAGTTTGGAATAGTGTTCAAATTATTTTAGATTCATTTTTGAATTCTTCATGTCTTAGGTGATGTCACATTTAATTTAATTCAATTTAACTTAACTTAATTTAATTTAATGTGGTTTAATTTAATTTAATTTAATTTAAGTTAATTTAATATGATATGCTTTAGCTTAATTTAATTCAATTTGATTTAATTTAATTTGATTTAGTTTTAATTTAATTTAATTTAATTTAATTTTATTTAATTTAATTTTAATTTAATTTAATTTAATTTAATTTAGTTCAATTTTATTTAATTTAATTTAATTTAATTTAATTTAATATGATTTAATTTAATTTTATTTAATTTTAATTTTAATTTAATTTAATTTGCTTTAATTTAATTTAATTTAATTTGTTTTAATTTAATTTAATTTAATTTAATTTAATTTAATTTAATTTAATTTAATTTAATATGATTTAATTTAATTTTAATTGAATTTAATTTTAATTTAATTTAATTTAATTTAATATTTTATTTTAAAGGGATTTGCTTTAAATAATTTAACCTTAACTTAATTTAATGATTATGTCTTTTAGCATTTTAAACCTTAAACTTGGATTATCATTTTAATTAGGGATTAAATATTATTGGGATGATTAATTTAGGGATTCTTAAATTAAAGAACAAATTTCTTCCTAATAACATCCCTATTTTAAATAACTCCAATTTTACTATTCTTCCAATTTTAATTAATTATTTAACTAAAGTTCATTTCAATTATTGTTGAATTGTTTAATAGGTTTCTACCCTTTAATTATTTAAATTTCAATCATCCAAATCAGATTAGGATCAAATATTTTACCCTTTAATTTTATTAAGCCTAAAGTTTTAATTAAGGGTTAAAATTTTAATTACCATTTTGCCCTTCAAGCTTAATAATTTCATAACTCACTAAATTGAGCTCAAATGAATTTGAAATTTTTATGTGACCTCATTCATATGTCAATAAAGATATTAGAGGAGAAAATGTGACTTTTCTGTATTTAATTTATTTATGTAATTATTTTTAGTGGAAAATAAGGATTTCCAAGGAAAATTTAATGATATGACCAAGGGAAAGTTTCTGTCCTTAAGAAAATTATGGGACATTCCTAATGACCAGAGGACCACTTGGACCAATTTTTGTGATTTTTTGAATTATATTTTATTTATTAAAATTATTTTAAGTTCTGGAGTATTAATTAATTTAAAAATAAAACATAAGTTGAAAAATGAATTTTATAATTTTTAAAATTCTCTCTGATATCAAGGATTCCAGAGAACGAAATTTTACAATTTTATGATTTTTCCTTAATTTATTGGAATTATTTTAGTGGAAATGCTAGAAAATGTATTTTTTTTAATTTTAAAAATTACCCCAAGGCTTTAAAATTTAATATCTCAACCTAGAGACATAAGAAAAATATGGGGTTTGTTCCTAAGTGGTTAGAATTCAAAATGTGACATTTTGGTGAATTTTATTATTTTTGTAATTTTTATTATTTTTTAATTATTAAAATATTAAAATAATGATAAAAAATCAACTTTTTTAGAAAATTAAAATTTTAATTTTCTTGATTTTCCCTGATATTAGAGAGGCTCCAAAACCAATTTGGTGAATTTTTTAAAAGTATTTTGAAAGTTATGAATTCTCAAAGTTTAAGTTAGCTAAATGGCTTAATCAACCCATTTGATAGGGTTAACCAAACCCAATTGACTTCAAACTTTTATGGTGGGTTCCTCTCGATCCTAAAGGTCAGTGGAGAATTGATTTCAAGTCAATTTTATCTATGGTTAACTCTAATTAATTAAATTTCAATTTTGGGTATTTAGGCCAATTAGGGTTAATCTGAGTGAATTAACTCAAGTCCTATTTTTCCTAGGGTTCTCTGGTCATAAGAAACATCACCAAATTTTCCTAGAATTTATTTCACAACATGCTAATTTTTGGAATTAAAATACTCAAAACAGCAACATGCATTTGAAAAATCAATAACTTTTCACAGAGATGGGCTCTGACCTTGGAAAATTCAGGGAATGTTCCCAAGTTCGGAGGCTTCAAAAGCCTTATGGTCTCATGCCATGGTGAATTGTATGAATGCATGGAGAATTAAAACAATGCAGGGAGTAAATAATTAATTAAAAATAAAATACTAGACAAAATTAATTAATTTCTTTTCCACATTATTCTCCTCTGTTCACTGAGCAAGAGGGTATTTTTATTTTATTTTTGTGATTTTCCTACACAAAGATATGAATTTTCAAAGTTTCTGATATTTAATAAATACATTAAATACCCTATTTATCTACTTATCCACGCGCGCCGACTCAACCCTCGGCGGCTCCGAATCGACACGCGTTGCTCCACGGTTCGGCGCCGCCATCCGACTCGGCTGTCCGGGCCCCGCGGTTCACGTACCCTCTGCTCGGTCCGACGCAATCCAAGCCGTCCATCCAATACACGCGCGATCCGACGGTTCTCGGTCATCGTCTACGACTGGTGCGATCCCGTGACCGTCCACACTCTAACCCTAAAAACTCACTCGATTCTCAACGGATTTTCGTGTTCTTATGCTCTATGGATTCGTCTTGAAGAGACGAACACATCCATACGGTGAACATGCTATGAAATCAAGCCAATCAAAATGGAGAATTGATCGAAGCTCGGGCGAAGAGGGAGTTCATACCTTTGCTCGGAGAAGTGAAGCTTCGATCCGAGAGTTGTGTCACCTTCGATCGGGTCCAAGTAAGCTCCGGATGAAGTCCCTTGGCTCGGTGAATCGTCTAGCTATGAAAGTGACCACAGCCGATCACAAAGCTTGGAGGCTGGAGCAACTGGGTGGCCTGGAGATGGGGCTTTCAGTGGGAAACTTCTCCTCTTGGTCCAGTGAAGGTTTAGGACCAATCAATTTGGGGATGGGCTCACTGTGAAGAAGTGTCCTGGTTTTTGGGCTAAAGTTCGAGCTCAAAATCGAGCTCACTGGAGGGAATTGGGGCTGGAATTCAGTGGGGATCAAGTGCTCTATGTGTGGAGAGTGATCCGGAATGATTTTGCGCGAGTTTCCTTAAGGTTTTTGGTTCAAGCACCTCCTTTGGCCGAGAGGGTGAGGGGTTTAAATAGGCATGGCCGGAGGCTCTCCTGGGGGGTTTAATGGTTGGGATCAGCTGCTTAGGTCAAGGGAAGAACAGCCATGGTGGCCATTGGGCATGGGGCAGCTCAGCAAGGTGGAATTTCAATGTTTGGCTCCTGCCCATGTCTCGGCCATGGTGTTTTCCGGCGGCCCAGGTGGCTGGCCGGCAGGCAAGGGTCACAATCTTGACCAGGGAGGTCAGGGCTTGGCAATGGTGAAGTGAATTGGGCTTGGACATGTGTAAAGTGCTTGGATTAAAATGGTATGGGGAAGAGGCCATTTTGGCTTGATTTGGGTCAACCCATCCTTTTGGGCTAGGTGCACCACCCAAGGCTTGGTTTTGGGCGAGAAAAGAGCCATTTGGGTCGGCTAGGAGAAAATGGTGTGGTCTCCATCAAAATAGTTTAAGTTAATTTTGGGTTATGGTGTTGCATTAAAGAGGTTAAAATGGCTTAAGGAAGGCTTAGGAAAGGACTCCCTCCACTTGCCATTAATGGCTTGGTGACAAGTCAAACCCCCATGGCTTCATGTGGCTTGTCTATGGCTTGCATGTGGCTTCATTTGGCTCACCCTTGGCTTAGGAAAAGTGGATCCATTTATATGAAAAAGGAATTTGGGGATTTTGGCAATTTAGTGAAAAATTTTAGATGGTGCTTAATTTAGGTTGATTTGATGATTGATTTGGGACTTAGGAATTGATTCCAATTAAAGGGATGATGAGGAGGAATTGTCATGTGGGCTTTGGGCTTTTAGATTTCACTTTGGATGGGCTTTCAAGATGGTTTAGAGAGTGGGCTTTTAGATTTCAAAACAAATTTTAGGATGAAAATTTTGCAAAGGATTGGATCCAATAAGTGTTGAATTTAATTTAGGAATGTTTCATGAATGATTTGGAATCAATTTGAAGTAGTTTGGGCTTGAATTGGGTTGGATTTGGACTTCTTTGGTAAGTGAGCCAATGTAGGTCAAATTGGGCTAACTTGGGCCAATGTTGGGCTAGAGTTGAAATTGATGTAAAATTAATGTTGGGAAATGTTTATGGGAATGTTTCAAAGAGGTTTTGGCTTTGTTTGGGTTTTGATTTTGGGATTTGGGCTCATTTGGGTTAGGGTTGGATTTAGGTCAAAATTGGGCCTTTTGGTTTTGGGTTGAATTTGAGTGGGGTTTAGATTCAAATTTTGGGCAAATCATGTTAGTGTTTTGTTTGTGGGGATGTTAGATAAGGTTTAGAAAAGATTTGGGATTAATTGGAGTTAAATTGGTTTGGTTTGGGCTAGGTTTGGGTCATGGGTCCAAATTGGGCTTTAAGGCCAAAAGTGAAATTGGATCCCAATGCCAATCAAATTGGGCTTGAATTTGGTCTAGATTGGTGTTGGGGATGTTGAATTGAAGTTTAGAATTGAATTGGACCAGAATTTGGGTCAATTGGGTAGGTTTGGTTTGACATTGGGTTCATTTTGGGTTAAAATGGGTCAAATGGGGGTTTTGATAAAAGTGGGGTAAATTGACAAAATTGTCCCATGATGTAGTTGAACAAAATGAAATTGGGAATATTTGGGATTTTCTGAAATTTTCTAGGAATTTTCTGAATTTTTGGATTTTTTTGGTTAGGAGGGGTATTTTGGGTATTTGGAGGGTATTGAGAGGTATTTTTGGAATTTTTGGTACTTTTGGGTGTGGATGATCAATTTGAGTAATGTGGGAATGTTTGGGATTGATTTTGAGGAATTTTGGGTAATTTAGGTGATTTTGAGAAATTTTGGGTGGTTTCAAGGGTTTTGGGTAGGCTAGGCAGGTGTAGGGTCCCAGGGGTCAAAAATTGAAAATTTGGAAAATTGAAGATTGGGTGAATGTAAGTGGAATGAAATCATTTTGGTTGATCCATGAAGCCATATCAAGCCCACATGAGCCATAAAAGGGACTCATTTGAGACATCCACTATGTTGTTCCTAACCTCTTACCGAGGGCTTAGGGGTTAAGGACCATCCATGTGAATCACCTTCATGAGTCGGGAGGTCAAGTTGGGTATGGGTGTGGTTTTAAGAGGTGTGTGAAAGTGTAGTGCATAGGTGTAGTGTGTGTGTAAGTCAACCCTTCACCAGACCAGGCCACCCAGGGCAGTCCTAAGGCCAAAGAGTCCTATAGGAACTCATCCTTTAAACTTTCACATTTAATTTCAACCCTCTAGGTGATTAGGGGTCTACAATCAAGCTTGTGGAGTTTGCAGGGAGTTAGGAAGTGGTTTGAATTTCTAAGTGGTGGGTCCCAATTCTAATCCTCTAGGATAGTCAAAGGAAAAGCCTAAGGCTAGATCCTAAATACTACAGGGAAGAAGAGGAGACCTCATCAAAAATGAGGTCAACACTCCCATAGGAGATTTAAGAACTCCAAATAGGTATCATACCTAAGAATCTCTGCTTATCAAAATTTCATATGTGCTCGTCCTTATATAAAAAAATCTAGAATAAGGTATTCTAGAATCTCCTTTTATAGGGATTATGACCGAAATTTCTTATTCTAGTATTTTTTATTTTATTAGCCCCTTATTTTCTTCAAATTTCTTATTATCTGAGGATCCTTTCCATGATATAAAGAAATAAGATTTCTTGAAGATTAAGACAATATTATAGATAAATAGAGAGGCGAATCCAAATAATGACATCAACATCAACATCGACAAAATCTCGGGCAGCTCCGTATGTCACCAAGGTTGACCGGTTTAGTCAAAAGGAAGATCATTGGGTCATGGACTAACCATTTTGACCTAATTTGACCATTTGGGTCAAAGGTTGACTAGTTTGGTCAATGTGATGGTCATTAGGTCATGGATTAACCATTTTGACCTAATTGACCATTTGAGTCAAAGGTTGACCAGTTTAGTCAATGTGGTGGTAATTGGGTCATGGATTAACTATTTTGACCTAATTTGACCATTTGGTGTCAAAGGTTGACCAGTTTGGTCAATGGGGTGGTTATTGGGTCATGGATTGTCCATTTTAACCTAATTTGACCATTTGGGTCAAGGGTTGACAAGTTTGGTCAATGGGAAGGTCATTGGGTCATGGATTGACCATTTTGACCTAATTTGACCATTTGGGTTAAGGGTTTCTAGTTTGATCAAAGGGAAGGTCATTGGGTTATGGATTGACCATTTTGACCTAATTTGACCATTTGGGTCAAAGTTTGACCATTTTGGTTAATTTGGTGGTCATTGAGTCATGGATTAACCATTTTGATGTAATTTAACCATTTGGGTCAAGGGTTGACTAGTTTGGTCAATGTGGTGGTCATTGGGTCATGAATTGGCCATTTTGACCTAATTTGATCATTTGGGTCAAAGGTTGACTAGTTTGGTCAAGAGTTGATCAGATCAGAGTTTGTCATTGCTAATTTGAACATTTTTAGGATGTCATTAAGATTTGAGTTAAAAAGGCTTCAATAGGGTTTTACCTTAGACATTATGGTTTAGTGACCATTAATGAGATTTAGGAAGTCAATATTGGTAGACATCCTTTCTCAAGATGATTTTTAAATGATCTTCACAAAAGTGAGGTCAACAAATGGGCCCCCAATATGAGTGGAATACTGGATAAGTATGTCGCACATATTGGCGTTGATTGAAACAGTCTGAATAACTCTTCAAAATTTTCAGTTTAAGAGTACTCTTAATGTCAAAGAAATTTCATTTTCAATATTTGATGAGAAGATGGATGTCATATCTCATTAAAGGAGATGTTACACCATTTTTCAAAGATATCAAATGTCGATATGTCATTTTTGAGAAGGAATTCTATGCGACATATATCCTTTCTCAAAGAAAGAGTTAAAGGAATGTCATGTTTCCATGTTAGGAAGGGTCTTATATCCAATAACATAAGAGAGAGTGGATGTCATACCATCTCTTAGAAATGTCAAATGTCAATATGTCAATTTTGAGAAGGAATGTTATAAGACTTATATCCTTTCTCAAAGAAAGAGTTAAAGGAATGTCATATTTCTGTGTCAAGAAGGGTCTTATATCTAATAGCTGAAGAGAGAATGGATGCCATACCATCGCTCATAAATGTCAAATGTCGATATGTCGATTTTGAGAAAGAATGTTATTCGACTTAAATCATTTTCTCAAAGAAAGAACTACATGAATGTCATATTTCTGTGTCAGGAAGGGTCTTATATCTAATAGCTGAAGTTATGTGTGAAAAACACATAAAGAAGAACGTATCCGCTGAGGATTTAACCTTTATAGTTCAAAGAATAAATTTCATATTAATTGTCGCGAGTTGTTTATTATGTCATTTTTAATTTAAAGTGTTCATATTGGCATTTTTAGACCTGCCAATGTATTATTGACAGTTGAAGAGATCATTTCCCTCTTCCCAAGCATTTTCAGAGTTCCTGAGGGTATCATAACCTTTGGTTCCCTTGAGCTAAGATTCTTGTGGACAATATTCATGCATGCTAAATATTGCAAGAGCTTGCATCCTTTTCAAGTTACTTTCAAAAATGGGGATTCAAAGATTTGGAAAGGCATGTTAAAATCTAGATTCCATGCTGAAAAGGCTATCTTTTGGAATCTTGGTGCGAGGAGCATTTCCTTTTGGAAAGACATGTTGTGCTTGGAGGATCTTACTAGCTTGAATAATCTGGGGACTGAAGATCTCAGAGTTTCTGATTGCTGGATGGGAAATTGTTAAAATTTTGAATTTTCGGTTAATTTGGTGGGGAAGGAGTTAGCTTGCCCTATCACCAAGATTCTATTTGATAGAACGTGAAAGGATGAATTAATTACTAAATTCTCCCCTAACATTTCTATCACATAAGCCAGTTACTTAAATATGCATTAGTGGGGCAAAGTTGGTTGGGCTCAGCTAGTGTGGAACAAGTTCCTTACTTAGAGCTTGCTTCGTAGGTGTGAAGAGAATCTCTAACTCATCTGTTTTTTTATGTGTAACTTTGCTTTGCAGATTTGGAAGAAGATGGGGGGCTTATTTGTCTTGTCGTTACCTGATTGAGGCTGGACTAGGATTTCACAATGTCTGGCTGCTTGGTCTATGGATCATATGGCCGACCATATTTCTTTGTTAGTTTCACTCAACATTCCTTAGTTGAGAGCTTAATTTGGATATTGATAGATCAATTCTCTGAATTAGTATTTTGGAGGCGTTTGGGTACACTTATTTTTGGTGTTTGTTATTGTTTGCTGGGTATACTTATTTTTTGGAGTTTTTGGTTTTATATGATATACATGTATATTTTGGAACTTCTTTTTTGGTGAGTTGTACTTTGGAGAGAGGAACTTTAGGAGTGAGTATCAATATAGTTTTTGCTTTTATTAGAGGGTTCAACCCTCCTATCTTGTTATACTTTTCCTGGCTGGAATAAAATTACCTACGAATATATATATATATATATATATATATATATATATATATATATATATATATATATATATATATATATATATTCCTGCTAAGGGGAGACCTTTTGAGGGTGCCTCATTTCAAAACTGCTAACCTTCCTTATGGATTTGTGTGAGCCACTTATTCTCTTTGGTTGGACTCTTTTATTTAGTACTTCTATCAGGGGTTTACTTTTTTCTTGATTTGGTGTAGTGTTGTTTTGGGGTAGGTGCACCCTTGGGAGTTAAATGTAATCTTCACTGTTAGGGGGGGTTTTCATCTCTCCATTCCTTTGTACTTTTCTATTATATTAACATGGAGAGAGTGCTCTTTTTTTCTATATATATATATATATATATATATATATATATATATATATATATATATATATATATATATATATATAAATTCATATTCATTCTTTTGATATATACAAATGAATTCATCCTTTATTTTTTATATTTATATCACCAAAATTTTTATATTATATCTGAAAATATCAATATTTTAACTTCAAAAATATCTTTTTTCATTCATAGATAATATGACACACAGATGCGCACGCGTGCGTGCACACACACACACACAAATATATTGAAGTTTAGGGATCATATCTATGTAAAGACGTAGAAATCTGGGAGAAATCTGGGGCGCGTATTTTAACCTTCCATAAAAAATAAAAAAAGAAATAAACGATACATTGGACAAAGTACATGATAATTTAATTAATTAAAATCTAATTATTCATTATATTTTATTGTTTTCATTGACTAAAGAAGCCCAAACTATAAAGTTGAATCTGCTATTTTTAATCTGATTACTAAAATAATATACATGATTATATTATTTTGAACATGATTATTAAAATAATATTTATTATTACTCAAAGTATATTTATATTTTAATGGCCATGTATCCACGTTCTCATTTTATATATCCATATTCATTATTTTATTTACCATAACCAAGATAGGAATAATTATATTCCTTATTTTAATAATTACATCTAAAACACATGTAATTATATTCATAATTTGGATTAAAAAATTATGTCATTAAATTAAAAAAAAAAATAAATTATGGTCAACCATTTGAAAGATCTTGAAAATTGTCTCTTCCTAGGAATGATCTGGAAAATGGCATCTTTTTAATTTATTGCTATCGTAAGTCAAAAGCTAAGACCATAAATACTATTCCTTGCAAAAAAATATATATATATTTAAAAAAAAATAATTTAATTTCATAGCCTTACACGAAAATTTCTCACATACACAGATGAAATAAAAAACGCCCAAATCTTTTACGTAAAAGTCCATGGAACGAAAATAAGAGTGTAGAATGAAGAAAGAAAATAATGATGTGATGATAACGAAAATGACAGTCAAGCGACAGTAGTATGCGATTGTAGTAGCACTGGAGTAATGGCGATCAGGTGACATAGATGACAACTTAATGATGGTTGTCCATCAATGATAATAGCAACTGAACGATGGTGGTTTGGGAATGGTGGTGGTTGAATAATAAAGTTTGATGAAATTGATAATAGTTAAGCACTAGTGAATCAGCGGTGATTATCGGTGGTTGTTGGCTTCAAACTTTATTCAAGAGCTTCAACTTGGATATTAGTGTCCTCTATCTTCCCTGTTCATGTTGAAAATGAGGTATTATTTATAAAATTTTAGAAGCTTTACATTAATAAAATTTGCCCAAATCCTATGACACTCCATGGGGCAGTAGGCGTTGACAAAAAGAACCAATTGTTACCAAAATAGTCAATATCGAGTCAAATCAGGCTCAGATCAAGTCATTAAAGCAGTCTTGAAAGCGTTTCAAATATATTTAAAAAGCTAAGAGAATGTCGAATCTAGCAAGCCAAGGTTGAATCGAGGGTCTCGAAAAGGCGAATCCAACAAGCCCAAGATTGCTCAACTTTGACTTTGTTAAGGAACTCAAATGTCCATCAAACACCGTCTGATCGAAGAAAACTCTCTAAACTATTCAATCGAAGTGGGTCATATTTCTGCACTAGCACACAGAACACTATAAATAGAGCCCAACCCTTTCATGAAAAGGAGAGCTTGAGGCTTGAGAGATCAACTGTCGTGGAACGCAGCTGACCGTAGTCGATCAACACTAATTGTTGCCAACCATCATGGGTCGGATGCAACCAGTGAATGTTATAATTTGGAAAACCTAGTAACATTTTCTCATCTGTGAGACAATGGGTCTCTGTAATCATTAACAAAAAGTGGACTTTTACGACTAGACTAAGCCCCATAATTTTTTCCCTTTACTGTTTTTTCATGTAAAAACTTCTGGTGTCAATACTTGTTGTTTTCATTTACCTAAGTATAGGCTGAAATATCGTGCAATACTAAAAAGATAATCCATTACTCTACCGCCTCAAATTTTATAACATGCATAAGTTTGGTGCCATCTGTGTAAATCGTTCAATCTCACCACAAAAGTACTTAGATGGCCACAGACACAATATTCGAGACAACAGAGCATCCCGCTTCAACACCTATTATTCAATGGAGCCGTTACGAAGCCAATGGTGGCATGCTTCTTCATCTTCCTACTCTCAAAGATGTTATCGTATAATGAAGGCATTTCAGGTCCTTCTATAAAAGTTTGAATGCACGGAATTGATGAGACTCAACTAGAGATCCTACAGCTTTTACGCGGCGCTCAACAGCCGCTACACAGTTGAATGAAGTTCATTTATCATTAGTTCTACTACATTGGGAAACATACTGCTTGGAGGAACTCTTACCAACCCCCCTCCCCGAGAAGGAACACTTTCCTGCCAAGTCGTGATGTTGAACACCGAGATACCTCATATTCCACTCATTCATTGCGTGCAGCTCACCTGGCACCGCATGCATTACTATCATTCCAGATGATGTCAATAGTAATGAAATACGACGCCTCATCTGGGAAAAGTTCCTCTTAGAGAATAAGGACTGGGCAGGGACTTTCGCGATTCTTTAATCCTCTTATGTTGTTTCTAAGGGAGTACTTCACAGTCACTATCCATTGGGAGCCACTATGAGGATACCATGGAGGCTGGCTCGGAATGTCCCTTCTTAGATTTATTTAATATTAGAGTCGTGGATCGTTCAGGTGGAATGAAATTTTGGCTTTAAACAATAATTCATCACAAACAAATTCATGAATATATTGCGTCTCGAACAACATCTCCTTGAAATCATGATATCCTAGCATCTACAGTATTCCCTCCTCAGCTGGAACCTTCCTCGCCTCTCGCAGAGCCCCCAATCGTTATGTGCAAAGAAGAATCTCTCAGACTATTCTCTTATCGATTTTTTCAGAAGAAAATTCAATGCCATGTACTTAATGATCACATGGTCATGCATGTCACTAAAGAATCCACAAAACCGTGTCAAAATTGCTGGTATTAACGTCAACTCGCCGTTTCTAAAGAAAACAATCAATGTGATAATGACTGTCACCCCCCAACAAGACAACTAAGTAATGCAAAATCTAAACGCCTTCATGAATTCGATAAACTCACGTGCAAACAGAAATCGTAGGCTAGCTCATAAAGCCGCATCATCAACAATGTTATACCTAGAAAGAGGAGAATACGCTTGTTAACCTCACTTTTGTGAGGACTCACCCCACTCACCTGCACATAACCCCCAGACCAGGGATGTGCATTCCTAGGCCTCACCGAGGAAAGCCCAAGCCCTCAACCCATGGTTGAGTTGGTTTAGGGTTTTGACAAGTGATAGAGCGTTATGGGCAAGACATGCCCTTAGTCACTGAAATAAATCCTAAACCATAGGAGCCTTCTTATAGACTCTAGAGGCCACTTTGACCATGAAATTCACTTTGGGAGAGTGGTCTACCTAAATTGATCCATAACCTCACTAAACGCTTCCCCAACCCCAACAAACACTACAAATCACTTTAAACCCTATCACGTCCTTTTTACCCAAAAACTTGGTGACACCTTGATTGGTAAAAACCAATTGGGCCTAGCCTTATTTGGTCAAATCTTGATCAATTGGCCACATTACTATCCAATTGAACCGCACCCAACATGTTCATGACATCACACCATGTGGAGGGCCCATTTAACTCTATGGGTTCAACACCCAATAATTCACATGATTAGATAATAAATTAATTAATTTAGTGGATTATTAATTTCCCTTAGGGCCTAAATATTTGGCTAAACTTAAACCAATTAGGTTAAGCCCAAGAACCCTAAAAATCTAACCCAACTCCATGGCCCATGAAACCCATGGTCCATTCTTCATGGGTCACCCATTACACAAATCAACCCACCATGACATGTGGGTGACACAACAAGTTACACCAACCTAAGTTTAAGTGCTAAAGGACAAGCTTGGCACCACTCACCATGAGAAATAAGGATCATCGATGGTGATTATTGAAACTTATCTATTCTTCTTCTTCCTCATTGACTAATTCTATTTTTCTTATCTTACACTGGATAGCTGCTGCTGTTGGCTTCCAAAATTGAATCGGACATGTGTGGCCACGTGCGATAGGCGGAATTTATAACTACTTCTCTTGCCCTTAATTTTCCCCCACCCCCTTGCAAAAGAAGGTTGCCACCCCCACCTACGCTTCACTCCCTACTTTACTTTCTCGAACCCCTCCATCTATAACGTGCCTATACTTCTGTAGTCCTCTAATATATATATATATATATATATATATATATATATATATATATATATATATATATATATATATATATATATTTGCGTTGAAATATTCTTTCTTTTTAGCTTGTAAGTTCGTAAAAAATTAGCTCCAAAATTTAATTCCCAAAATTTAATTTCAGCAAATTTTAATTTACATATTAAGTCAAGATTCTTATTCAAATGAATTTTATGATGCTCCATCCGGTAAATAAATTAATGATGATTTCAAAATTTAAATAAGTAAAATTTTAAAAATATTATTTCAAAGCACAGTACATAATATTTTAATTCTAACCTTGAATTTTAATTTTTGTATATATGTCATCTTATTTAGTATAAATATATATATATATTTCTTTTAAAATTAAATTAATTTAGTTTTATGTGATAATGAAAATTTTGAGTGATATAAATACAAAAAATTAAAATTTAGATGTTTGAAATGTAAATACGTGAGGACGATATGTAAGCAACGGTAATGAAAATTTCGCTAATTTCATAATTAATTTTTTAACTAATTTAACAATAATTTCGAAATAAAAATATTAAATTTCTTGAATTTACTTTAAAGCAATATGCAATTTAATTTATTATTTAGTATATATTTAATTTTCTTAAAATAAATTTAATAATTTTAGAAGGGAATTTAAATATATATTAAATAAATATAATTTATTTGCATGTCAGCATTTTAAATTTAATGTTTATTTTATATAATATTTAATTTTTATTAAATTATAGATATATCATAAAAATTACAAAATATCGCACACCCACTTTTGGGCCCACCATCAATGAACACTATAAGGAGGGTTGATATTGGTTCCTGAGGATTTTGTTTGTCCGTTTTATGAGATGAATCGTTTAGCCAACATTGGACTTCTTTGGGAAAAAGAGTGATAGCTTCTTTCTTTAGGAAAAAGAGTGATAGATAGAAAGGAAGTGCAGCAAGGCTGAGCCGCTGGTAGGATGGCACTGAAAATTAAAGCAGATAAAACACATAATTTCATAAGAAAATTAAAGCAGATAAAACACTTAAATTTAAAGGGATGATGGGAAATAAGGGATTGATTGTAAGAGAACTTACCTTGGACCAATGGGAAACTCCATTTTCACTATTTCTATTAAACATTATAATAAGTTTTTTTAGACTGGTCGTTACTTGAGGGTTAGCAGTGAAAAAATTTAAAGTTTTGTAGTATTTTTTTTTTCATAAAGTTTTGTAAATATAAATGAGAAAATAGAAATCACATTAAGATAATATAAATTAATGATCTCATAAAATAATGGTTAATAATATAAGAAACAACAATGGATTTTAAGATGGAAAAAAAAACAACCATTTTTAAAAATTTATCAACTACAAAACACATACTCATATCCACCTAGAGTAATTTTGGAATAGTCATGGGTGTGTATGCTCTAGTATTTTTAAGGTTAGTTTTGTCCATATGAAACACTTATTTAAGAAATTAATTAAAAAATCATCGAATTGAAGGTCAATAATATATATATATATATATATATATATATATATATATATATATATATATATATATATATATATATATATAAATGGCAGCTGGGTTTAGAGCTCTTCTAGGATTTCTCCCTGGATGACGCCTCCGGCGGCTTTGCTGACTAGTGGCCGGCCAGTTGCTTGAAGGAGGAGGTGGTTTATGTTGGGGGTCTTCCATTTTGGTTTTTCCCGGGTTCTTCTATTTTAAATGTTGTGGGTGTGGTTATTGTTCCATTGATTTCATTTGCCCGCCGTTGCTGCTGAGCTCTATTTCATGGCTACTGAATTGACCAAGGCCGACCCTAACTTTGTGGGAAGAGGCTCTTATGCTGAGGTTGTTGGTCGTACTGATGGTGGCTCCACTTTGGGTGACAAACTTATCTTCCCACAGATTTATCATGATGTCATTAATGGGAGGACTTCTTGTGAATTCATTAGGAGGACCACTAAGAAAGCTGGAAACCTGCTCTAATTTTCACAAATTCTGAACTTGCAAAGCAATCTGAGCCTTATAAATTCACCTTGGTGGGGAAGTTTCAGTTTGGTCATCCAAGGATGGATGTAATTAGAAAGGCTTTTGATGAGTTCAAGCTGGTAGGGAGTTGGAAGGTGAGAGTATTTGATGGGAGACATATCATGATTCAATTGTCAAGGGAGGATGATTATCCTCAGATATTCTCTAGGAAGATCCTTATGATAGAAGGTAAACCAATGAAATTGCTAAAGTGGATCATGGATTTTGATCCTACACAAGAACCTCATATTATACCAGTTTGTTATGAGCTTCCTAACCTTAAAATTCCTTTCTTTAATCGGGAAATATTATACAAGATTGGGGATTCTCTTGGGAAACCTTTGAAGGTAGATATCTCCTCCTGTAATGTTACCAGACCATCTTCAACTAGAGTTCTAATTGAAAGAGATATTATCTTACCAACACTTCATGAAGTGTGTCTTGGATCTGCCAATAATGGTTACTGGCAGCCTATTATTACGCAGCAACAACCTTTATATTGCAAGCATTGCAGAATGTTTGGACACAGTCAAGAGAAATGCTATAGGTTACGTCCTGATCTGAGACCTTACAAATTGGCCCAAGTGGGTCAGGTTTGCTCTGGTCTTGTGCAAAATTCCAATAAGTTACAAGCTCATAACAACAACCCCAGACAGCTACCAAGTCTGTACTACCTTCCATTTCAGAACACACTCAATTGGAAGAATTGCCTAACGAGGTTGTTGTAATAGATACAAGGCTTATGGATGAACCTATTCCACAGCAGAACCCTTAATTAGTTCCCAATCTTGGGCCTGATGTTTCTTTGGAGCATTCCCCTATTGCTAAGAACTATATTGATGATAATGATATCATTGAAATGGTTACTGCCATGGAAGATGAGTGGCAAGTTCAAAGGTCTAGGAAAACTAAGAAAGCTCCAATTCCATCAGGGAATACTGACCTGCCACTGTCTTCAGTTAAAGACCCAGGATTGCCATTGCTTGAGGAAGGTGAACCCGGCTCCCTTGAACATGAAAAGATCATACATCAAGAGAAGAGGAAAATAAAGGTGCCAATGAATTGAAAAGTTTACATGATGATAGCGGTTTAAATACAGGAGGAAGAAATTTAAATGAAGTGCATGATTCCCTTTCCAAGACTAGGGGAAAGGTTAAAGCTAGCCACTATGATTAAAGCTGGCATTGGAGGGGTGTTTAGAGATCATTTGGGCAGATGTTTACTTCATTACCAGTCTCCTGTGGATGCAAGGGATGCTTTGGAAGCTGAGCCATAGCTGTCTTTTAGGCTATCAAGATTTCTCTGCAATGCAAATTCCAATTCCTGCATATTGAATCTGATTCAGAGCTGTTGGTACAACTTCTAATGGATCATACCTCTCCTCCTTAGCATCTTCTTCATTGGATAATCAGGATTAAGAGCCTACCTATGAAGCTATCTACCAGATACACTTTTATCACCAGAGAGGACAACAGACCTGCAAATTGGTAAGCTAAACTACAGAGATGTAATCAAGTTATTATAATTAGTAGAACCATTTCTCTCCCCCCCCCTCTTTCTTTTGCTTCATGGTTGAATCTCCCCTATATTAGATTTTGTAATGGATCTTTGAAGTAATGATATTTCTACCTGGGTACTCCTCTTTCGGGTACCTTCAGGTAGTTTTTGCAATATATATATATATATATATATATATATATATATATATATAGTGAGGTTAAGATTTTATCTTTACCAAAATTTCCTTCTAATTCACCTTCATGAGACACAAATAGAATATGTTCTCAAATGTACAATTCAAGATATAAATATGATTATAAAAAATAATTACTTATCCAAATTTACAAAGAATTTTTTATTTGGCACAACATTCATTTTCTCCAAAATATAAATCCTCATATAAAGATATTTTATAGCTTTGAACCCTATAAATGTGAGCTAAGGATAATAAGGAAATATTATCAACTCAAAGTGTCAATAATCCAACTTTGAACACTCAACTTAAAATTTAAAATATAATGAAATTCAACCCTTTTAACATCCACCCTTAAGCTTTTTATGAAATGTGAATGTTGTTTAAGAGTTCATGCTTTTAGAATAAAATGAACTCATTACATTGTAAATAATGATTCTAGTTCTATAGGCATGTATGATTCATAAAGTTCTTTGTTGTACAAATGCAAATATAATCTCATTTATAATTATTCTCTCTCTCCCTCTCTCTCTCTCTCTCTCTCTCTCTTTTGTTGGAAAATTCCTTGGACATTAAGTTATTTTATTAGCAGTAATAATTTTCTTATATTTTTTTCAATTCCTTAGACATGAAGTAATTATAATAGAGTTAATAACAGTATTCTATTTAGTTAAAATTTATCATTTCGTTGATTAAGATTGTTAGTCCATGTGACTACATGTTCTACTAAAAAACTATGTTATAATTAAGTTATAACATGATTTGTGAGTTATGCATAAGACAAGCAATCTAATTTATTTCATTTGAAAATATTTATGTAGATTACATGATGAAGTAATAGCTGACCAATATTTTTATGGAAATAACTATTGAAGCATATCAATGTCTCCAAATCTATCTAAGAGTTTGGCCAAGCAAGTAAGGAAAGTATATTTTGGACAAAGCAGGGAGGGAGGAAATTTCATGTACTTGTTAAATAATTCAAAACTTGAATTTTGATGTAATCTCATATCATAAGCAAAGTATTTTGGCCATGAATGCAATCAAGCTACAAACTTGAATTCAGAACATGGGTGGAGTTTCAAATCTTTAAAATTTTTAAGAAAGACATAAGAAAAGGTAAAGTTCAACCAAGCATGCAATCAAGAGAGAATCAAGGGATTAAAAACTTTGGAGGAATTTCTTAAGATCTTTATAACAATTTAAATTTTAATTAATTATTTTAATGTTAAGTTTTTATTTGGTCCCTCTCTTTCTTTTATTTTTATGTTATTATATTATATAAAGGTTAGCACCCCCATGTAATGAAGATGATTAATGATGAATAAAATTCAGAGATTTTGGTTCATCATGGTCTTATCTCTCTCCACTTTTCATGCAATAACAAAAAAAAAAGCTATGTGCAAATTAAGATAAAACTACTCCTTAGAGTAACACTAAATAATAATTACAACATCTCTCTTTATATTGTAACATACAACAAAGTATTTATATCACTCATTCTAATAAATAAGAAAGTAACATCAAATGACTTGAAATTAAAAAAATATTATTGTTAAGGTGGTCCCAAACACATCATTCTAATAAAAAGCATAGATCTTGGTATTCTCTTGTTCTTTTTTACATGAGCGGTTCCTCTTATTATCACCTCCTGATTCTTAAAATCAACTATGTAATCCAAAATACCTTCAACACAAATCAAATACAAAAAAACTCAAATTAGCTTAAAATAATAGGCAAGTTGATTTTAATAATATTTATAGTGGTTTACAAGTTATAAATTAGACTAAATATTAACCATTCATTTTTGAGATGGCACTGGACACCCTTTGTCTACAATGGTTGCAGCTCATGTTAGCTTTCATGATAATAATTTGCACCTGCAATCAAAAAATTTTAGTATAAAAATTTCAAATCATTATTATATGTTATATTATCCAATCAAAGTCCTACATTCCATGCACCTAGAATATGATTCATTTTAGGAGTAAGGCTTTATTCAATTTCTCACAATACTAACACTTTGGAGTACTAGTTGATATTTATGAAAGTATGTATCTCTTTCTCATATATTTTAGGTAATAGTTTATGGGATTTTTTTTGCTTAATTTTTATCCCAATGTATTTCCTTACTCATAAAGATCTTTTGTTGGACGTATTATCTTTTTTCTTTTATTTTAACCTTTTTTTTTTTAAATAAATAGACATCTAAAGATATTGTATATTGAAATTTCTTATTAGTTTAATATTATTATTTTCATTAATATTTGTTGATATATCTATTTGAAAGGAGAATGAGACGAAAAAGATTTAGACAACATGAAGTGAGTAGGCATTGCTAAGAAATTTTATATATTATTTGATAATTTTTCTTTTATCTATAAGACATAGTTGAATTATGTTATTCAATTATTGTAATTATTTTTGTTGTGTCTCCTTTTTATTGTGTAAACTCTCTTAGTTTTAATTTAGAAAAGTGATATCATCAAACTGAGGTCATTAAACTTTAATAGATAAAACACATTTTTGCAATTCAACAAAAAAGTTAAGGTGGTTAGTGCTTAGGCAACCATAAAATTTGCATAAATTTTTTTTATCCTTCTCAATCGAAGTGTATGTACAGTTCTAGAAGAAATGTGCGATCAAAGAATTTGAAGTGGATTAGTGCATGAATTCAATTTTTGCAGAGCCACAAGGAGACCATACTCTTACAAACTATTAAATAGAAAGAACCATGAATTAAAATGCCTCTATGTTAATAATATATATTGTCTAAGAAAAAGATTTAAACATTGATTTTATGTTATAAGATCATGAGTTTCTTTTTTAAAAGAGATAGTCTCCCTCAAAATCATAAATAACTTAATATGAAAATTCTATCATGAAACATCTAACTAGATCAAGCATTGCATTATGATGCTATAATATCAACATTTATTTAGTTTTATACAATGGTGTTTTCTCCATTCTCAAAATTTGGAGATAAACCTTCTTATAGCAATGGTTATACATCATCAATTAATGATGAAACATTAGCTACATAACTTGGTGAAAAACTCTCAAATGATGAAGAACACATATTGATTAATTAGATTAATAGTTGAAGACAACTTATCTTAGAAGATTTGCTTGTCATGGAAGTGGATGGCATTCCAAAAAATATTAGTTTAAATTTTAATTTAAACAATGTCATCAATCTATTACTCCATAATAAAATTATAAAATCCAATTTTGTCTCTCTCCTAAGCATTAGGAGTATGATAATCATAAATTTAAATTCAAATATATTATTTTTGACCAAAAAATAAAACTCATTGATTGATCTAATTTTTAATAAGATTAAATATATTTGATGCGTGCTAGAAAATTCGCGGTAGTAAAGCCGCATATTATCGTCATATAAATGTATGATGATTCAACACACATTCAAATAAAAGAAAACAATAAGTAGAGAGGCCAGAAGTTCTTATGCGGAAAATCTAGAAAGGGACAAAACCACGAGCCTAGCCCAATTGAAGAAAACCACTATAACTTAGTGATTACAGTTAAAACCTCTTGTCCCATAGGCGAGAAAAGGTTAAACTATGAGTTACAAAGTCGATGCAGAAATGAATTTATCGTAAGAATTGTGCAGTAGTTGATGGTAATCAATGACAACTAACAAGTGGTTTTCAGTAGTGGTTGGTGGCGGTCGATTACGAGGTAATGCTGGACTTCACACATTTTCTAAGCTTTAATCTTTTTCAAGCTTCAAGCTTCAAGCACTCTCTCTTTCCCCTCATGAGAGGGGTAGGGCTCTATTTATAGAGTCTCGATTGCAATCAATGAAGGAATATGAACCACTATGATAAGACGATCTATAAAGATTCCCTTGATCAGACAACATTTGATGGACATTTAAGAGCCTTAATGTTGTCAGAATATAGCAATGTTGAGCTCGTTATTTTCATCTTGTCGAGATGCTCAATTTGATTATAAGCTTACTATATCTGTCATGCATTTGACCTTCCAAATATACCGAGAAAGCTACCAAAAGTGATATAAAGGCTTCATCAGGGCTTGATTTGGACCAATTTTAGTATCATTGAGTCTGTCTCATTGAACTAATCAGTTTGATTGTAAGTTTATTGAAATTAGAGCTCTAGATGACTATTAATTGAAGTTTAAAAACTTATTACTCAAAAAATGTCTCTAGATCTGTGTCAGACCCCGAGATTTGTGTGAGATGATGGGAGTTTGTTGATGGTGTATCAATATTCTTATATTTAATAATTAACAATGAACCAAACAATTTTAAATAGTTATTGATATAATTATTAAATATTTTAAATTTTAAGTATAGAGTATGCAAAATTTTTAAATTTTACATTAAATTAACGCATTTATTATCATTACTTGAAAGCTTCATCTAATGAATGAAAAATAAATAAATAATAGAATATAAATAAATAAAAATTAGCACAAAAATTGTCAAGATCAAAATATTACACTTGTTATAAGAAATTAATGATAATATTATGTTTATTAAATTTATGCAAAATTTCTAACCAATTTATTAAAATAAGAATTTACTTGCAAGTTGTTCTAAGTACAATTTTTATATTCCTTATAGAGTCGAATGAGGATGAACAGAGCACACTCAACATTATTTTTTAGAGTAGGCAAAAATTTTGTTATTTAGGTATTGGGCAAAATTACTAAAATGCCTAAACCACATAAGAAAAAAATTATTAAATTTTACTATTTATTAGAGAAATTGTAAATTTTAAGGGGGCCAATTTCCTATACCGTGGATATAACATGGTTCCTGCCCCTGAGGATGAATATCATATCATTCCATAAGATCCTAAAGAGGATTATCGGTGGTAGGTTATATCAAGTCGGTCCAGATGAAGTTGTAGACAACATCTACAGTGATCAAAGAAAGAGTTTTGGCCCTAATCTATTTTGAAAAATAATCCACCGCCACTAGGAGAAAGCAGCGCTATCATTTGGAAGGTGGGAATGGTCATAAAATAGACCCTAGACGATGAAGGGTAATGGCATAGTAATTTATTGTAATTTGTGAGTTGTTTGATGTTGTGATGGACCATATTTTTGGCATTGTTCACATCTTCTGGAGAATGCTTTGACATCTTTCAGCAGCATCGGCAAAAAATATTCTTGCCTCTGGAATCGATGCGGCAACACCTTTCCTCTAGACTGGCTCCGACATTCCCGAGAGTGAACATCCAAAAATATGTCCTATGCCTCTGTTTCCCTTACGCACTTTTGATATATTGATGTTGTCAATTTCCATAGGAGCATTCCCTCTATCAACAAATACTATGTGGCCTTACACTTGATCCCTTGGGGTTCATGACATCTTCCACGATATCTCTTCTTTTTAAGTACTTGGTATACCCGCTTTTGGCCAACTTGCCCTCTACCACCATAGCCCCAGACAATTTGATGAATGGCCAGTTGAGTACCTGTGGTTCACCGTGCCTCAGGTGAACGCATCTAGATAGCAAGCCGGCCATTTGATTTTTTTCTCTTATGATGTGTTCAATCTAGAATTGCATAAATTTACATATTTTGCCTTGTCCTTGTTGAGATATTTTCTCATTGTCGTCCACCATAGCCCCGGATATTTTCTCATTGTCTCTTGAGATATTTTTCTTTTGTGGCCATCCAAGGAACATAAGTGACATCGAACTCACTTAGTTTTACCCACCCACTTGAGTAGCTGACCGGAATGTTATGGTTGTTCAAGCACTGACTTCAGCAGATGATCTGTAATCACCCAGATGGTATGTGTCTGGAAGTAGGGTCGCAACTTGCAAGCCGACAAAATTAAGGAAAATGTTTTTTTTTTTCATAATTGGTTACACATCCTCCACCCCTTGGAGAATTTGGCTAATGTAGTAGAGCAAGAATTGATATTCTGGCTCTTCCTAAACCAATATGGAATTGATCACCTCAACTCCTACCACTAGGTACAGAGAGAGTTCATTGTTTAACATCAAGTTTTAAAGAAGTGGCAGGCAAGTTAATGAATCCTCCAGGCTCTAGAAAGCTTGATGGCATTCGTCCATCCACTAGAAACTTTTAGTCTATTAGAGAGCTTTGAAGAACACTGCGCACTTATCACTCGACCTCGAAATGAACTGACTTAGAGCTGTGATTTGACCTGTTAATTTTTGCACTTCTCAGGCATAACACGAAGGTGCAATGTCATTCAGCGTCAGATATTTGTCAATGTTTGATTTTATGCCATTGGAGGTAAGGAGGAAACTTAAGAACTTGTCGATTGAGGCTCCAAACATGCATTTTAAGGGGTTCAACCTCAGATTATATTTTATTGAGGTTTTAAAAGTTTCTTATAAATATTTTATATGTCATTTTGTTGTTCAAATTCACACGAGGACATCATCGACATAAACCTCAATATTCTTTTCTTTCTAATTTTTAAAAATTACAACCATTAAAAGTTGGTATGTTGCCCCAATATTTTTAAGCCCAAAGGGAATTACATTATAACAGAACACTCCCTAAGCCATAACGAAGGCAATCTTTTCAGTGTTCACCAAGTGCATTCTGATATGGTGATAAACAATGAAAGCGTCTAGGAAGCTCATTACTAAGTATCCTACAGTTGCATCCACCAGGGCAGCGATACTTAGTAGGGGTCAGAAATCCATCGGGCATGTGGCATTTAAGTTGGTGAAGTTGACACACAATTGCCACTTCCTGTTAGATTTCTAGACCATGAAGAAATGTGACAGTCAGGTGGGGTATTGCGCCTCTCGAATGTATCCTACTTTCTGCAGCTTTAGCACCTCCTATCTAATGGGCACAGCCAGCGCAGTTCCTTGTCTTTTGCTGGATTGGTCGGACTGTAGGGCTCAAATTCAACCTGTGGCAGGCAACAACAGTCGGTATCCCAGATATCACGGAGGTCCAAAGCATTTGAATTAGCAGCTCTCAGTGTTCAACTACAAAACTTTCATCTTTTAGGAAAGATTTACTAGGTTTGTCCTTGCCGACATGGATCTCATAGGTGTCCTCACTGGTCTTGAGGCAACCATCCTTTCGGTTTTGCAAGTCAAGTGGCCCCTACTCCTCGCTTCCTACCAGCTATAGGTAGCAAAATCACGACTACTTCAAATATCCACAAACAGTGATTTTTCCTCTGTCTCCCTGGGAACTTTACTGAAATGTGGTAGGTGGACAACATAGCTATGAAGCTATTTAGTAGCAGGGCCAAAAATGGCGTTGTAGGTCTGAGACGAATCCAGTATCAAGAAATCTTTTGTTTCTATGAATTGCCTCTTTCTTTTACCCTGGGTGATCTCCAGTGGCATCATACTCAAAGCCTCCTTTCTTTCATCTGAAGTACTAAAAAGTGTCTTTCGGCGCAACCAACAAGTTGGCCCAAAGATTAAGCTTATCAAACACTGAATTGAACAAAATGTTCATGGAACTACGAGTTTTGATAAGAATGCTGCCAACTTGGAAGTTACTGATTATCCCCTTAATGATTATTCTTTTATCGTAGGTGTTTCCTCATTGGGGAAGACTGTCATCTGTGAATGTGATGGGAGTACAGCTTCCTCTCCTATGCATAGATGTGATGACTCACCCATTCTGATCCTCTTCTAGGAGCTTCGTTGAGAGGCATCTGTTCGTCCAACTATAGTTGGGACTATCCTGACAACAAAGATGACATTTGTCTGAATGGGTCCCTATGGGGCCTCCAATGTTAGAGCATTCTCATGCTTGTGACACAAGTGTCCCTGGACCATGAACTCCTTCAGCTTCTTCGCGTTGATCAACTCCTCAATGAGACTCTGGAGATTTCTGCATTCCTCTGTGTCGTGGTCGTGATTTCGATGATATTTACAATACTTCCTTGCATCTCAGAGAAAACCTCTGACTCTCATCGGTGTGGGTTCCTTGAAATATTCTTTATCTTGGATGGCGTCCATGATTCCTCCATTGACATCCTCAAAGGGGTAGCTCGCAAGCCCTCGTAATCTATGTATGGGTGTTCATAACATTGTGTCAGCCTCTCATAGTGTCGAGCTGACTGCGGGTCTCAATTCCTTGGCTGTGATTGTGTTGGTTGCACTGTCCAATCTTTCCACTTTTGCGAGTGGACTGGCTGTCTTCGAAAAAGTGTTATACGGGTGGTTTATGATCTTCCCTTAGCTTCGAACCGCTAGCGATGAGAGATCTCTTCTGGCATTGCGTCCTTCTTATTCTCTCTTGGGAGTAATTTCCTCTGCTAGCATGTGTTTATTGGCTTTATCTAATAGCTCAACCAAGTTTTGGGGTTCATTAATGTTGACTTTATAAGAAAACCTCTCAGGCCCCAAGCCTTGCTAAGGCAGCTACGGCCGCGTCAATTTTAAGTTCTTTCATCTTCAACTTTTTCCTCTAGAAGCGTGTAATGAATGCACATAGACTCTCATGCTAACCTTGATTGAGTTGCCACAAGTACTACATGCTCTTGGTGGGTTTCCTAGCACTAGCAAATTGCGCTAAGAACAATTTCTTGAAAAACAAATTCTCTTAGTTGGTTCCTAGCACTAGTGAATTGCGCTGACGACCTCAAAGTATTTGAGCAAGCACACAGACGACTCAAATGCAACGATATGGTCAATGGAGTTTAACCGTCCCTAGTAAGTTTCCAAGGCCAACAATTTGATTTTTTCTTCGGGCTTCGCTCCAGATACTTGTTGGGAGAAAGGATTCTCTAGCTAACGCGGCGCCTCAGTGTGCCCTAATCATTGCATTTCCAATTGCAAGAATCTTTCACTGTCTTGGTACTGCGAGTCATCGATAACCTCAGGATCGTTGTTCATCCTCATCCTGTTGTGCGCCGGCGCCATTCCCTGTGGCTAGTTCTGCTCTTGCGGAGCTTGATTTCCTTATAGGGTTATGACGACCCTCAAGACATTGACGATCTAGCTCGATACCTGCTCCTTGATCTGAGTTCTCATCTTCTGCATGCCTCTCTGTATACATTTTTCGATGTCATCTTGTGGGGATCTATGTTAGCTACTACTCTTTGGTCACTTCCTTCTCTCTATGATCATTGTGTTCCTCTTCTTGTTGACGGCATAACTCCGCGCTAACCGTACCCATTAGGATGTTGAAATCAAAATCTGTCTGGAAGAAGCACCTAAGGAATAGTGCGTTGAAGGATGTGGGAAAGAGAAAGATAGAGAGAGAGGGAGGGAGAGAGAAAGAGCAATAGCACAGTAATGAACAACAAATTTGTGTAACTTTTATTCATGACATGGACTCCCTAATTATATGAGTGGTTCATCGTACATTACAAGTTATGTCCCTAAAGTACGTAGGTAAAGCAATGATATTTTAGTTTGTATAGAAATATAGCTCGTGGGGCTCATGGGTATGATCGGGCGTCTATTAGGCCTGGCGGCCATCAAGTCGGGCGTTGTTGAGTCGGGCGACAGTGAGGCTGGTCGATAATGGGGTCGGGCGGTTATCAAGCCGGACGGCTGCGAAACCAGGCGGCTACTTGCTAAGGGTCCACACCAACCGTTATGGAACTGGATGATCTTTTTCACTTTCTTGGTCTATACAGGTTGGAAGGCGCTAGGCTCATCCGATTGGATTGGTCAAATGGATTCTTCATGGGGTGATCTACTTTTTTTTTGTCTGAGGAACGTCGTCTTCCCAGTATGCAGGGGCTGGCCATCTGAGCATGTGGTCCTTAGTCATCCTCGCTAGTTCCCACGATGCCTCTTCATCACTTCCGCCATCCCGCAAGATGTCTTCACTATTCGTGCTAACATATTTTTCGATGTAAAATTAAATATTTTAAATATAGATCACATAAAATTTTTAAATTTTACATTAAATTAAAGCATTTAATATAATTATTTAGAAGCTTCATATAATGAATGAAAAAATAAATTAATTAAAATTATTAATCAACACCTATCTAAATTTATTAAAGTTATTTTATATGTAATTCTTCCTGATATGTGTGATTACTTTTCATATTAATTCAGCGCCAATATAATTTTTTCAAATTAATGGACAAAAAAGTATTAACTTTGCATCCAAAATCTTTTGGGTGAGATGTCGCTGTTGGCATGGTGGAAGTCACTTTTACCTCGGAAAAGAGCAATCAATAAGAAAAACAACATTTTAAACTTTATTTGAGGACCCATTTAGTTATTTTAGTTGGAATAATTTGGCGAATAATAAAATTATTTTTATGTATTTTATCTGTAAAATTAAAATCAAAATGCCCAAATTTATATTTATGACCAGCTTTAATCCTATTTTATCATAAATATAAATTTATATTCTTAAAAGAAAAAAAAAGAAAGAGAGATTTAAAGGACTTTTGTAGTTCAAAATTAATTTTAATTTTACAAATATCAAATGATAAGCTGTTACATGTTTTTCTTTCAAGGAAAAATTCTAACTTGAAGCAATCTAATTGATTCTAAGCCTCTCTTTTGTTGTTTGAAATTAGAGAAATACCAAAGTTGTTATATTGGTTAAAAATGAATAACTCTACAACTTAATAATCTAAATCATCTATGAACTGAATATAATGAAGCTGAAAACTGTAGTGAAGCATAATAAGAGAGAGCGAGAGAGAAAGAGAGAGAGAGAGAGAGAGAGAGAGAGAGAGAGAGAGAGATATATATATACATATATATATATATATAAAGAGAGAGAGAGAGAGAGAGGACAGGGAAAATACCTTTGGGAGACTTAAATTCTCTGCATATCTAAGAGCTTGCTTGTTTATACCTCCTCCCATTGATCTCTCTCTCTCTCTCTCTCTCTCTCTCTCTCTCTCTCTCTATCTCTCTCTCTCCCCTCTCTGTGTAAATTATTTGTTCTCCATCAGAGACTTTGGGATTCATATTTATTGGAAGTTGCAGGATAGAGAGGAGGCCTAATAGTGGAAGCAAGCCTAATAGGTTTATTTCAATTGTTGTGTATGTAATTAATTATTCTTTACATAGTGAAAGTGACATGTTTCTTATGTTACTTTTGTTTGGATTTATAAAATTATGATAACATCACTTATATCTCCAAATAAAATATTTCATTAAAAAATTTTCAAAGGAAAAATGAATTATTGAGAGGGACATATTTCCTACTAACTATTTTGTTATTTGCATTTGGACTGATTTTTAAATGTTAAAATATGTGATTTTAGTTCATCATATTAATTTAATATTTCTCTTATTTTACATATGTTAAATCTTAAGGAAAACAAATCATTGGAAAATTGAGTGCTCTAAAATTTTTCATTTTCTATTTTCCCTCTCCTCCTCACCTTCAATCCATTCGTTGAAAATTCCTCTTGCATCAACTTTCTTCACGCAAAATACAAGACTTTAATGAGTGATATTTGAAAATACATATGGAATTAAAGATAATTATGATGATGATAATGGCAATAATTATGATACAAGGAATATTCAAACACAAATAGGTACGACTGTCAAAGGTTTTTATATAAAAAAATTGAAAAGAATTTTTATGTATACTATGTGTTTAAAATTTATTGAATTCTGATTTGTCTGTGAATCATACCCAAAGAATAAAATGTAATGAGCGAGAGTGAGACGCAGTGACAGAGAATGGAGCGAGCAGTAATCCAACATGTCTTATTCAAAAAATATTTCAATATTGATATACAAGAGTGAAAAAAATGATGTTACTTCTTTGTTGATGCGTTAAAGGGGGTTGTACATCATACTCTTTATATTTTACATGTAGAGGTGGACCCACATAAGTCTAGAGGTGCAATTGCCCCTTCAAATTTATATTTTTATACTTATAAAGTAGTGCAGTTTGTTTTTTTGCTCCTCTATCAGTTTTGTTCCTCTTCAAATATCCCTTTTCCCTTCATTGCCCTAGCCCCTCCCAAATTGAGCTTAGGGGGCTGATCCACCGTCCCACCACCCCTTCTCTCTCTCTCACTCAAAAAAGAGGCTGGTTCTGCCGACTCCGGTTTACATGTATGAACCCATCTCTCATCTGCACTCTGGCTTGATCAGCTAACCTTGATTAACTTCGGGTCGGCAGGACCGATATAGTCGGCTAGGCTTGGTTGGTATTGTTATTATGCTAATCTAGTTAAGTTATTAACCCTTAGTAGTAGATGTAAAAACTTATAAACGTCTCTGATTTGATTCGAGATGTTGAGAGATTGAGTCCTCCCTTGAGTCGGCTTCTTTATAGTGATTGCCTCTGATGCCTCTTTATCTCATTTCTAGCTTAACGGTTCAGATTCAAATCATTTGGCCTTCCTTTTCTTCTTTCTTGTGGCTCGATCAACATTGGTATTACTGGCTTTGGCTCGAACAAATTCACTTGGTCAAACAGGTGGGCCTCATGATTTTTGGTCGGTGGGCCCTCTTTCATTGTACTCTCTCCATCTGGACCTTTAGATCTCCTCAAAATCAACAGTTGTGTATATTTGAAGTACAAAACTAATGCAAGATTTGACTGAATGGCTTTATGATAGGGATCACTCGGTTGACAAAAAGAAAGATATGATATGCACGTTAACATATTTATAAAGAAATAAAATTAGAAAAAATGTATATAAACTTCCATGAAATTCAATATTTTTAGTACTTAGATTTGTTCACTTTTTTATTATTTTCTTACTTTAATTTTTTATGTGCTCATAATTTGATGGGATTTCATTAACATAGAATAGCCCTAAGTTTAATTAATAGATACTTGGTCTGATTAGCTAATTTAGGGTTTATTAGGATGAGACAACAATTAGACAAAATAAAATGAGTAATAAATTCGAAGGCCAAGATTTGATGTAAAGGAATTAGGAGAAGGAACTGATATAGTATGGGGCTAAATAGATCAGACTTTGCGTGAGTAGCAATTCAATTGAATATGGTTAGCTTCCTACATGACAATATCACTTTGCCCTTCATTGCTCTAGCCCCTCCAAAATTGAGCATAGGGGGACTGAATAGATCAGACTCTTGAAATATCACTTTGCCCTTCATTGCCCTAGCCCCTCCCAAACTGAGCGTAGGGTGCTGATCCACCGTCCCACCACCCCTTCTCTCTCTCACTAAAAAAAGAGGCTGATTCTGCCTCAGTATACATGCATGAACCCATCTCTCATCTGCACTCTGGCTTGATCAGCTGACCTTTATTAACTTCGGGTCGGCAAGACCGATATAATCGGCTAGGCTTGGTTGGTGTTGTCATTATGCTGATCTAGTTAGGTTATTAGCCCTTAATAGTAGATGTAAAAACTTATAAACATCCTCGATTTGATTCGAGATGTTGAGAGTTTAAGTCTTCCCTTGAGTCTGCTTCTTTGTGGTGATTGCCTCTGATGCCTCTATCTCATTTCTAACTTAACGGTTCCTTTTTTTTCCTTTTTGTGACTCGATAAACATTGGTATTATTGGCTTTGGCTCGAACAACTCTACTTGGTCAAACAGGTGGGCCTCATGATTTTTGGTCGGTGGGCCCTCTTTCATTATACTCTCTCCATCTGGACCTTTAGATCTCCTCAAAATCAACAGTTGCGTATATTTGAAGTACAAAACTAATGCAAGATTTAATTGACCGGCATTATGACAGGGATTGCTCGGTTGACACAAATAAATATATGATATGCACGTTAACAAGTTTATAAAGCAATAAAATTAGAAAAAATGTATATAAATTTCCATGAAATTCAATATTTTTAGTACTTAGATTTGTGTACTTTTTTATTATTTTCTTACTTCAATTTTTTTCGTGCACAAGATTTGATGGGATCTCATTAACATAGAACAGCCCCAAGTTTAATTAGTAGATACATGGTCTGACTAGCCAATTCGAAGGCCAAGCTATGATGTAAATGAATTAGGAGAAGCTACTGATATAGTATGGGGTTAAATAGATCAGACTTTGTGTGAGTAGCAATTCAAGTAAATAGGGATAGCTTCTTACATAACAATGTATTGAGTTGAGTGTGTAGACAAAATGTTGGCTAATTAGGTGAGTTGAGATGTCTAATAACCAAGGGCCATTTTGGGGCGGCTTATAAGTGCGGCGGTGTTTTCAAAACGCCGCCGTACCGTTTGGTTTGTGCGTTTCAACTGCTTATCCAATAAGTCAGTTTTAAATTCTTTAAAGAAGCCGATCGCGGTAAGGGACCTGCGGTTCGGCTTATCAGCAGCTTATGAGAATAAGCTGGATAAGCATAAGCCGCCCCAAACGGACCCCAAGTCTTCATGATAGATATGGAATATGTTTCCAAAATGCAGTTGCTCTCATTTCCTGAAATTTGTCTAACTTGATCATGCCATCCTTTAACAAAACAAATATTTTTAAATATAAATAATTATTATGTTAAGGCAAATGATTTTTAATTTCTTTTAGAGTAAAATATGAAATGATAGCACTGCTAAAATAAATCGGTTAATAAGATTGTTTTTTAAGTAAATATTCAAAATTAAGTCAAAAACATATTCTAGAATACACATTATAAATTTCTATATTTAGAATTTATAAAGCGCAATAAATATTAGCTAGTTTGTCGTAATAGAGTTAATTTAATGACCTTATAAAACTTGGATGTCTTCATCCTTCCGCTTTGAAGGCATAACTATAAGATAATGAAAAATGTAAACTGAATGACATTTCCTACCCTGAAATGTACATGAAGGAAGAATTTACTACATCAACATATTTGACTTAGGGGATGTTTGTTTTGATGATTTTTTCGTGCGTGTGTAAACTAAAATTATAAAGATACGAATTTTTAAATTTTCCTTGTTTGGTTTCGTACAACCACAAAAATTAAATTAAAACTCACGCGGAATTAGGAATTACACCGATAGCTAAAAAATGTTGCATGTTGTCGAAGCTTATCTATTTTCCATTGTTGATTATTCGCTCGTTTCCAAGTCATTTATAGGAAAGTTCTCGGCGTTTTGTATGTAATCCCCCGAAATATTGGTATGAGCTTTAATCATCGGACTTTTTCTTTTTCTATCTTGTTTGTATTCTAATTGTTCATATATTTTTTTCTATCTTATTTATTTACTAATTTTAAATACTCTAATTTTTGTGTACCATATATTTGTTTTTATACATTCCCAAATGACTTATGTTGTTTTCCTAATTCTTTCTTTACATCATCAATTTTTGTCCATTATTTCTAATTTGAATGTGATGCATCCCAAATTTTTTATGGAAGAGTTGTTTGCAATTGGTATGCTCTAATAAAAATGCTTGATTTTAGGATTATTTAAATGAAATCAAAATATTAGACTCATTTGGTTAGGGTTAAGTTGTTGATTATAACATCTCATGTTTTTTCATTGTTAGAGAGTTACACAGATCTTCTAGTTCTATCTAGTATAAGAGTGCTACCCTCTCGATGGCATGGGAAAGCTTGTTTGTTTAAGGCGTATTTGGTTTGAAGGAAAAAATAGAAGAATGGACATAACTCAATTTTTCTTCTCAATTGTTCGTCTAGAACAAAATTTATTGAAAGAAAAAAGAGGTAGAATTTGTGCAAAAGGGGATCCTTGTAGTGTTTTTGGTACATCAACTATATCAAAAATATAAGAAAATTAATTCTTTTGGCATGTATTCATGCATTTTGGTATGTTTGTAATCAGCTAGTTGTTGTAGAATTCTAAAAAGAGATAAGTTAGCCATTTTTTGTTAGTTTCATCTAATTAGGCATTAGAATATGATGGGTTTGCATATATCTTTTTTAGTTAGGTCTTTTCTTTGTATTTTTTATTTTATTTATAAGCATCATTTGTGGTGAATAAAAATTTACTTTCTCCACTCTTGTTTTCATGACATCTAAAAATGCGCATTGCGTCTACTTCAGACTAGGTTAACTGTATGTATAGGTTTGTCTAGGTCAGATGTGTCCATAGAGACAAACCCTATGTGATTTGGTTGAGTCTAGCTCGAGATCTTAGGGTCTTAGTGTGGACGGTGTACGGGCCAGACCAATTGGTGACGAAGGTGGAGGGTTATTCGATCGCGTGTGTAATGCTTGGACGGCCAGGATGAAGCTGGATGGAGATCAGATGCAGAAAACGCGGCCACATGGCAGCTGAGTCAGAAGGCGACGTCAAATGGCCGAGCGATGCATAGTGCTTTGGAGCTGCCGAAGTTGAGGTGACGCCGCGTGGATAAATAGAAAAATAGGGATTTTGTATAATTATTTAATTACCTGAACATAAAAAATCCATAACTTGGTGTAAGAAAATCATAAAAATAAAAGAAAAATACCCTCTTACTCAATGAACAGAGATAAATAATGTGGAAATAGTTTGAAGTTTATTTGATGAATATTTTATTTTTAATTAATTAAATACCATATGGAGTCTTTTAATTCTCCATTAGCATAGACATTTCACCATAAATTAATCTTTGGGGGACTTGTTCCCTCTGTCATGGGTGGATCGTTCCTCATTTTTCCAAGGTCAGAGGAGATCTCTATGAGAAAATCTCTATTTTTCAAGTTATCATGTTTGTTTTGATATAAAAATTATAATATTTAAAATAATGGTCAGAAAAATGCTAAGTAAATTTTGGCAGGTTACTTATAACCAGAGGACCCTAGGAAAAATAAAAACTTGGTTTAACTCATTATTTACAACCCTAATGGTAATTAAAGCCTAAAAATTAAATAAAAATAAATTGGACTAAACATAAGTAAAAAATAACCTAAAAATCATTCTCCACTATAATTTAAGGTCAGAGGGACCCTCATGAAAATTTTGATATCATTTGGAGTTGATTTAACTACTTAATTGAATTTTCTAAGTTAAAAGGTATTTTTACCCCTAAAATGATTTTTAACAATTAAAATACACTTCAAAAAATTACCAAATAAATTTTGGAAGTTCTCTGTGATTAGAGAAGTCTTTGAAAAATAAAATCATAATAAAAATAATTTTTTAATTTTTAAGCATTATTTTAATATTTAAATAATTAAAAATTAATAAAAATATTAAAATTAGTAAAATTATTGGAAATGTTTCAAATTGTCTCCTAATCACTTAAGAACTATTGGAGTAATTTCCTATCTCTATAAAAAAAGATATTAAATTTTAAAGGGCTAAAAATAAATTTTTAAAGGCTAAAAATGGAAATTCCCTAATTTTGAACTGAAATCATTCTAATAATTTGAAAAAAACTCAAAAAAATATGAAAATTTTTTCTTTAGGTCCATGACCTTAGAAAGATTTAGGAAAAATACAAAAATCTTAATTTTCAACTAATTTAATATTTTATATTTAATTAATACTCTATAAATTGAAATAATTATGATAATTAAATTAAAATTCAAAAAATCTTGAAATTTGGTCCAAGTAGTCTACTGGTCATGATAAACCTTTAATAATTTTTTTAAAGATAGAAACTTTGTTTTGACTAAGTTATTGAATTTTCATTGAAAAGCCTATTTTTGCATGAAATCATATTTTCTCCTCTTATGCTACAATTAACCTATGAATGAGTTAACATAAAATTTCAAGGTCATTTGAATTAAATTTAGTGAATTATGAGGTGATAAAGCCATAGGGGCAAAGTTGTAATTTTAATGTTTTAGTCTTAATTAATAAATTAGCCATTTTTTGTAATCAGCTAGTTGTTGTGAATTCTGAAAAAGAGATAAATTAGCCATTTTTTGTTAGAATATGATGGGTTTTAATATTTCATTTTTAATTAGGTCTTTTTTTTGAATTTTTTATTCTATTTATAAGCATCATTTGCGGTGAATAAAAAATTACTTTCTCCACTCTTATTTTCATGACAACTAAGCATGGACTTCATGTTACCCACTCATAAGAGAAAGATTATCCTATCATCTGTCAAAAATCATCGATTACCCAATTTCTTGTTACCCCCACCTCACAAGCATTTTAGATTTTATCATCTCATAGAAATTTTCAATATCTTAAGTAATTTGGTTGTGTATATGAACTTTTACTATATAGATTGATTAATGATTAGAAGAGAAATAACGACTGTTGTCAAATTCTAATAATTTGTAAAACTCTTGTAACCAACATCCTTCAACAATTATTGCAATTATCATTGCCACATTGCGTATTGTAGATTTACTATTGCATAAAGTAGATGGCGAGACATATAAAATGTCAACTCTTTCTTTTTAGGCTATATCTTTGGTTTAATTTGATTGCATAAATATGGTGCAAATGAAAAGAGTATAATTTTCAAGTTATACAAGTTAATGCGAACAAGAAGATTGTTTGTAAATTATATGCACATAGAAGAATAATTTGTTGTGTTTCAACATAAACTTGGGCATACTTTTAGTAATCGAATCAAACAATTCATCTCTCAATGATTAGATAAAATTATTAGCAGGTACTTGAATGTCGTATTACATGTCATAAGAGAGCTGCGATATAAAATGATTAAACCTCCATTACTCCATAACATGTAGAAGATAACAGAAAGCATCATGTTTTGGCCCTTTTTTATGGTATAATCATTCACAAGGTTTCAAGTATCTTTTATTTATAGTTATACTTCTAATATAGTTATGTAAAATATGATTGTATCGACATTATAGACATAATGCACATTAATGAAAAAGTATATGAAGGACAATTTTGGTTTTAAGAGAAGACAACCATCACCTAGAATGTGCTAGAAGGTATATCAATTATGTCCACATAAAGTTTTTTAAACCATTACCATTCTTGAAATAATATAAATTATAAAAAATTACAAATAAAAATTATTTAGCTGATGGTACTTTCTCAACTAAAAAGGTTGCATCGCCCCATATCTTGCCTCAAAGTACCACCTCAAGTGTTTTGTGACATTGGATCAACAAATTATAAAGAGTTATTCAATATTTGACACTTATCACTACACATAGCTATCAAGCATGCATTTGGTTCGTTGAAGTACTCGTCGGTTTTATTTTCAACACGGGGTTTTGAATGTTGTACATATTTTAAGATTAAAATATTTAAATAATCAAACATGTCATCAAAAGCAATATATCATCCAAAAGATAGAAATATCACTTTATGATGGATTCAATTATTTAAATCAAGAAATTTTAGAAATTTGTAATGGTCTACGATTAAACCGACAAATATTTCCCCTATCTAACCTGAAGAGTAAAAAGGGTTTAGATTAAATTTGAGGTCTTAAACTTCATATACAATAAGCCCCTATATTTAATTATATCTTAAGTGACAAAAGCTCTCGATTAAGACCGTGGATTTGTCTTCAAGAAATTTCTAAGTTTGGGATTCCATGATTGGTCATCTGAATTCCAAATGCGAAAGACTAAAAAATTAAACAGTTATTAACAAAAAGTCAAAAGGAGAAACAGTGAAGGACATTGAAGATACCAAAGAAAGCTCAGTAATATCCCAGTTATCTAATTATTTTGCTTTGATGTTTTTGAAGAAAGTATAATGTTTCATCCTAATATCTTATTATAATGTTAGGACTTATATTGCATAGCATACGTTTAAGCAAAAGCCTAAAAGTGAGGCTTATGTCGTAATTAGACGAACAACCTCGAATCCTAAAACTAAGTTGAAGTTCACTAAAACAAGTGAAACATTGGAACCCTAATTTAAAGGAAAAGAAACACAATAATCAAAATGTAATGAATTTACGAGCCTGCCTTGATGTCATATAAACCCTCTAATCACATTTAAAACGTGCATGGTCAGTCTCAATGAAGTATAGATTGAGATAAGGTTGTAATTTATTATGAGTAGTAGGTCTTATGACTTGATTATACATCAAACTGCCTAAACATGTCTGGTGTGCAAAAAATCGTAAGACTAATGCAAAAATATTTTTGAGACTTTAAATTTAAATATTTTTATGTCTCCTCACAGTTAACTATTTTATTATGTTTGATTAGTGTTGAGTGTGTCGAAGCAGGTTGTGAAATGAGTTATGCAAGTCCTTGGTGATGAATGTTTAGAAGATCAATTTACAGGGCAAAATGGATACAGAGGATAGAATTCACTTCCAAGTGGAAAAATGGTTCTAATGGGTCAAACCATTCCCCTATTGTGCAATGAGAGGGTGATTAAAAATCAAGGAATATAAGCAATATGTTATGCATATGCCTACAATTTATTTTCTCTCATATTCATAGATCAAAAGGGGCCAATTTTGTTTAAATTCAACCGAGGTTGTTTCATATGCATGTCATTTGCTAAATATGTGATGCAAATTTTTTTTTAGTTATGAGTTTTATTTTATTTTGAAAGATTAGGTTAAAGTTATTCTTTTGGTTTGAGTAGAAGATTTAGTCCTTAGATGAGTCTACAGGTAATCCAGGCAAAAGGCACAAACACAAGCACCGGTGTGTAATATGGGCAGGCCTATCAAGCAATCACAAGATATGGACAGAAGGATCATATAGATGTTGATCCTAAACCTACGTCTGACTCATTGATCAACATCATCTGAAGTATTGTTGATGGTTTATTTGAGGTTCATCCTTCACTTCATGTTTCATCTTCTTTTGGATAGTTCAGATGTTAATAGTCAATTGAATTCAACGCTTCCTAACTCTATAAAAGAAATGATGACTTGAAAGGTAGGCTCTAGGTTTTTACAACAGATCTTTTTTATTTAATAACATTCCTGCAAAATAGAGTTAGCACATTCTAGAAACATGTAAACCTACCACAAATTAATGCAGGAAATAAATTTTGTTCATCCTAGCCAGCATTTACCAAGCAAACAATCACAATCAATATGTATTCTTATGACATCTAAAATAAACATAGATGTCTTATTACATATGGAGTGAGTGAATTATCGAAGTAAGTTAATTTTGCTTTGTTTTATTTAGAACAAACTGGTCAAGATGTCCAGGGCTTTCCATCATCCTGGGGTGTCAAGGTACATAATCTACTTAATCCAGAGAGGTAATCAAATCTACTTCAATTAAAAGATTCTAAATAAAAACCATGGTTACAATCATCTAAGAGTTCTTCATAGTTCTGGGTAAAAGGAGTTAACTTACCTTCGATGATCTTTGTTTATTAGAGGTTTCATTTAAGTTTTAATATTCCTTTTTGAATTTGAGAGGATTAGAAAATTTTTGTTGCTTATGACTTCTTAGAAAAGTATTGTCATGTGATGTTATTTTAGTTTTGAGACGATGCAGTCAAGATCTCATGATTCCATCATCTCAAGATCGTTAGGGTTTGTGGTTTGATTGGTTATAAGTAGCCAGAAAGCACCTTATTATCAGTCATGGGTTGCCTCCTCCAAGGTTCCTTCACAAACCAAGGTTTTCTATATGATTTAAGCTTTAGTCTTAGTGATTTTTATGGTGTATTTTATTGTGTTCTATGTTTTAGGTTAGTTAAGTTATTGAAGAGCACGTTTGTAAAGTTGTAACTTCTTCACTTAATCCTCTTTGTATCCTTGACTTTGTTTTGTGAGGATTAACTTCCTTAAGTCGGTTGTGCTTTTATTCTCTTAGAAGAACTTGAAACATGTCTTGACTCTTAGTTTAATTTATATACTTAAATGGTCTTGAGTTTTAAGGGTTTGTGAACTTTTGATGTTAAGATGTTTTAAAGGTGTATTATTTTGATTATTCATTATGTGAAAGTATACTCCTGGCTTACAGTGACCTTGAGCAAAACATTATATGTTTTAGGAGGTTACTAAAAAAGCTTTTAATTTTTAGGGTTTTAAGAATGCATTTATGTTTTTTTTTTAGCTCATTATTTTGATTACTTGTTGTATGAAAGTATACCCTTGGCCTAAGGCGACCTATGACATAACCTTCTATTTTTGGGAGATTAATTAATTGGTTTTCTAATGAAGTTTTAAGTTTTAGGGTTTTGAGAATGTCCAAATTTTACCTCTAAGAGTATTTGTAAATTATTGAAAAATTTTTTTTGTTTGGCTTAATCGTTTGGTGATTTTTGGATTCCATGTTTTAATAGGTTTGTTTTAAGTTTTATGATTTCCAAGTTATGACGTCTGGGTTGGTTTAACTCACTAATTCTTTTAAACATTTAGAGAGAAATCAATGACTTAATACCTTAATTTATGTTAAGTTTGCTTAATTTACAAATATTTCAAAATATTTTTTTTTGAAGAAATTAATGAAATGATGTCTTAATTTTGGTTATGGCTGTTTAATTTTAATGTTAAGCAAGAGCAATTTCATAATTAGGCATAATTGTAAAATTAACTTCTTAATCTAAGGAATTTTTTAATAGTCTTCATTAGGTCCCAAAACTAGGGTTCCTAAGTTAAAGTATTATGTTTTAATTAAATTTAGGAGAAAAGGGGGGCTAAATCTAAAATTTATAAATTTTACAAATTTACCCTTCATGTGTTTATTTTCTTTTTTTTTTAAATGTCAAAATTATCTTTTTAGTATAGAAAATCAATGTTTTAACTTCTCTAGTTAATTTCCATCTGAATTTATATTTTTGTGATTGAAATTTTAAATTTTATAATTAATTTTCAAAAAAATTTAAATTTGATAAAAAGTTAGAGTTTTTTTATGGAGGTGTTTCCTGTCAATGGAAAAATCACGAAAGATCCCCAAGGATAGAGAGAACAACCCTCAGACTTTCAAAATTTGTGGTTTTATATTTAATTTTTAATAATTAAAATATTTTTTTGGAGTTACTAATTAATTAAAAATAAAATATATTTTAATTAATTTGGATTTTGATTTTATTAATTTTTTCTCTATTCACTGAGTTCAAACATATTTTATTTTATATTGTGATTTTTATTTATTAAGTTATGAATTTTTAAAGTTATATTGTAATTTCTAGATTTAATTAATTCAAAAAATCTAAAATTCTTACTTAAACCCGTTTCCACCACGTCAACATTTTACTGATCAAAGCTGCCACGTGTCAGCCTGTCGTTTTCCAACCAATGATTACCGCCTCCAAAACACGGGATCCCGTTATCCGCCCCTTACACCATTGCACCATGGCATTCAATCTAAACCGTTTATCTTAAATAGTGTGGATTAGATGGCTCTTCGTTATCGTCCCTAACGCGATGGAGAGTGACCACAATATGCGCTATAGGCCTAAGATCTCGAGCTTGGGTTAACCAAATCATAATGTAATTGATCCTATCCATAAGGCTAAGTGGGCATGCACTGTTTGTTTATTTTATAAAAGACCAAACTAAGGACAATTTAAAGTAATTCAAGTCATTTCCTTCTTCCAAGAGGTGAGGCCTTAATTAGGCTTGACAAAAAGGATCATCCTGAGGTTGTTCAGCTCCTTAAAATGTCAATTTTCTCTTAAATTAGATCTATGTATGTTCTAAGGTCAAATGGTGGCTTAGGTTCGTGTTAGGCTCAGTTAGACAGTGTGGGACAGAGGGATTTTGATTGAGTGGGAGGTTTTAGGCCTTTGTAAAGCAAATAAGATGGATAATTTGGAGTTTGTGTGAGTATGGTGTCAAGGCTTTGAATTGCCTTAGATTTCTGTGATGAAATAAGGGTTGTGGGGTGGTGGAGATGGCCTAAAAATGGAGTTTGATCCCTCTAGTCTGTGGGAAGAATTTTGGTAGTAAGGGTATGGAGTTTTGAGGGCTAGTTTTGAGGGCTAATCTGTGGGAAGAATTTTAGATTTCTGTTATTGGGAGGCTTTGAGATTTGCACTATTTATAGCCAACAAAAACCATGGGAGAGGCTATGGTGTGCTTGGGGATCTATAGTGGGTCCTTAAAGCATGAGTAAAGGGAGTCCAGGAGCTTTGGCAGAGGGATAGAAGCTTTCCCCATTTTTGAACTTTTTAACTGAGCTCTTATGGGGAAGAGGATGGCATGGTAAAGATGTTAGGTGATTGAGGATAGCTTTAGTGCGGTGACTAGGACTAGTTTTGGTCTGATTTTGACTCCCGACTTGGATTTTATGTGATGGCCACCTTAGTTGTGTGCATTCTTTTCTTTTAGTGTTTGTTTCATGCTTGATTTAATTTATTTAATTCCTAATCAGGCTGATGTGTCATGGTGGGTTATTTAGTTCATATGTGTGTCTTTTTTAGGGTTTTAAGGTTTGGGCTTTAGATGGTTGAGTTGTTGACCTCACTTTTGTTGAGGTATAGTCTTTCTTTAGACTAGCCTAGGGTCTAGCCATAGGACTTATTTGGTGACTATCATAGAAGCTAGTGATGGGACCCTTCCCCCATAGAAATTCAAAACATTTCTTTGCTTCACTTGGAGTTTCAAATGCTTAAAGTCTAACCTCTAAGTACTTAAGAGGATGAGACAAAGCATACAGAAGCTCAAGAGGAGTTCCTTATAGGATGGTCAAGCCTTAGAAATCGCCCTGGGAGGTCTGGTCTGGGTGAGACTGACACCCACTTTACACTTACACTCACTACCTCACAACTCTAAACTAAACATACTAAATTTCCTCACACTTGCCTCTACTTATTCGGAAAATCATGTGGGTGGTTCCTTAAGCCCTTGGCCCTATGCTAGGGCTTGGATTTAGAACCAACACATGGAAAATCCAAAGTGGGACCCCTCTTGTTCCATGACTCAAAAAGGTTGAAATTCCTGATTAACCCCAACTTTACCAAAAATTCTAACTTTTGACCCCTTACCCCTAAACTCCACCAAATTACCAAAATTGCCCTTAAACCCTAATTTTGACCAAAATCCCAAAATTACCCAAATTCTCTCCAAAAATCATCCTGAAACATTCCCCACCACTCAAAATACCCAAAACACCTCAAATTTAATAACATTCCTAAAATACCCCTAAAGTACCCAAAATAAACTCCAAACTAAAAAATTTCAAAAATTCCAAAATCATCCAAAATATTCCTAAAATCAATTTGAACCATATTACTTGACTCAAATTGACCAATTTTGACCAAAAGCCCCAAATTGCCCCTTTAAGCCTAAAATGCCCAAATCACCTCCAATGTCCACCCCAATTGATCCCAATCTTCCCCCAATTTCAATCCGAAACTAAAATTCATCATCTCTAATCTTATTCTAAACCACATCCAAGTCCAATTTGATCCAATTTCATGCTAAATTTCAACTCAAACTAAAAAGCCCCAATTTTAACCATATGACCTAAATTCCCAAATCGAACCACTTAGTCAAGTTGATTTCCTCAAATTTAAGTCCTAACTCTTCATAACATTCCTATACATCAACTTTATCCATCAATTGACCTACATTTGAGCCTAAATTTCAACCAAATCCAATCCAAGTCAAAATCCCCAAATTTACCCCAAATGTGCCACATGCCCAATTTCCACCAAATTGAATCCCATAATTCCAAAATTTTCGCCTAATTTTTATCGAAAACACTTTATGACATTCTCCTATATCAATTTGAACCACCAATTGAACCCTAGCCAGGCTCTAGCCTAACCTAAACTCAATCTTAATCCAAGTTAGCCGAAATTTACCATATGTCCAAATTCACCAAATTAACCTCCCAAATAAATTCAAAACTACTCCAATCCTTTTCTAAAGTCTTTATGACAATCATGCACACCATTTTGAACAATCAATTGGACTTGACCCAAGCTTGAACTCAACCTAGCCTAACTTGAACCCAAGTAACCCTAGAACCACTTAGCCCAACCTACATGTGCCATTGAGCAAGGGTTCCCCGATTTAGGGGATCTCCTTCCTTCTTATGCCAAATTCTATTTTCCTCCACCCCAAAACCTTCCCCACAATACTTAATCACCATTAAGACTGACCTCTGGCTCACCTGACCCCCTGGCCACCTCCTCTATCCTTGTCGGCCAGCCTAGTCATCGGAGGAGCCAAAAACCGAGAGCCACCCACCCAAATTAAAACCTAAATTGGCCCATGACCGCGATTTTGAGTACACTTAAAAATATAATAATTCAATACCATTACTAGAAGATCTAAATCCTCAGTAATAACACCAAATGACTTGACTTGGAGCGTAATTTTAATTTTAGTAACAATTATATATTATAATATTTTAATCGCAAAGTTACCTTTAATTGCAAGTATACCTATCGCTCAAGTAATATAGAGTTTTTCTTTAAAAATCCTAGTATCGATCCCACAGGGAAACTATTAGAGGCTGCAAACTTAAGATTATAGAAATCAATTCAGAATCACAACTAAATCGTTATCGTCTATTTTTCACTAGTACACAATCGATAATAATATGAAAATTAAACTAAACTAGTGCTACTAACAATTAACTAATACTACTAAAGTTAAGTTCAAATATTTAAGCAAGAATCTTTCTCCTTTGTTAAGATATTTAAGTGAATTGATAATTAGAATTAATTTTAAAATTGTGTTGTGCCAAATAGGAGCATGCCTATTCTTTACCCTTTGGTCCAGGCATAAAGAACATTGAGTAATCCTTTGCTTGGTTACTGAATCTGCGGCTAGGCTGGGAGTATACCGGCTCACACTTCAGAGCTCCCACATTCCCCTCGCCTGAGGGCTAGCAATCTACACTTCAGCACCTAAACGATTGGACCGAATTGAGGATTTTAGCCTGTCACTCTAAAATCTCCAATTCTACGCCCGATTAATATTATTTTCCTATTTATTTGCACCCTCCTTCCAAGGACTTTGACCTCCCTGAATATCAGATGTAATCTTTTCTATAGTTGTTAAACTCAACAGATTTTAACTATTCAATTGGCCAGATTGAAAGTAAATTACGATCTAAGTTAAAGATTATCACAATTAATTTAAAATCTTTTATGGCACATTAGTTCAATTTATCATATCACAGAAATATCAAAATAAGAAGAAAGATAAAACAACTACTCAGAATTCATTGAGAGGATGCAATAAAATTTGGATTTCATATATAAAAGTAAAGTATTACAGACTAAAGTAAATAAACACTACTTATCTTAAATTCCTAACCAAGCAAACTCCTTGAAGTTCCTCTAAATCTCTTCCTTCTTTACAGTACTCGGAATTCTCCTTCGAAATGACAATGCAGAAGAGATCTCTCACTTCCCTTCCACTCTTACTAATCTTCGAAGAAGTCCTGACAATCTCTATTTGAACTCACTAATTAACACTCAATATAAATAATGGACACTAGTAGACTCTCTATAGGACACTAAGTAACAATTAGAAATCTCTAATAGTACTTTTTACAAACTCTTATTAACTTTTAGAGGACTCCAAAAGGACCAATTTTTGGTTTAAACGGTTCTTTTTAATGTTACTGAAGAGTCTCTAAGGTATTCCAGGCATCGCTTCGAAAATCATTCAGATTCGTCGACTATTGTGAAAGAACCGCCTTTCTCACCGTCGGCGGCCTCAAGCTGCGACGTCAGCGGCCTTCTAGAAACAGGACTTTTAAACAAACCTCACCGTCGGCAGCCTCGATGCCCGCCATCGGCGGCCTTCCATGGAATTAATTATGAACTCTCGGGAAAATCACGCCGTCGGTGCCCTCGACCTCGCCGTCGGTGCCCTAGGTTAAATTTGCATATCTTAGTCCTTTTTGCTCCAAATTCGCTCCATTTTGCATATTTTCACTCTTTTTTCCTTAAATCTTCATACATGCAGAAATACACCAAAAATACCCTTCTTTAAAGTGCAATATCATCAAAATCAATATAAAATAGGCATGAAAATCTTAACCTTTTCTCCTTGGGTCAAAATCCCCCAAACTTTAACCATTACTTGTCCTCAAGTAATCTTTAGTACTACATAAAAGTTATGATTTATTGTGGTAAAGTTTTAATTTAGAAATACTATAATTTTGATTTAAATAAATATTATAGCAAGAATTCTTAGAAAGAGTTTCAAGTAATTAGATTAATTCTGCAGGTATAAGGCTATCTAGTAATCAAGTCTAAGAGTTCTAGTCTTCTATTTATTTCAAGAATGACTATGTGTTGCAATATCAATTCACTTAGAATATTCAGAAGATAGGAAATTCATGAAGAAACTACAAGTAAGAAACTAGTCATAAATATAAGTTCATAAATGCTTTTAGTTTTCCCTTTAGGTTAATCCAAGTGAAGCCAATTTTTGATAAGGCATCTCCTCAAGCTTCTCCTCACTTGTTTTTTTTTTCTTTTCTTTTTTTCTTTTGGATTGTTTTTTAATCCTATATTTTTTTTCTTTTATTTTTCAAGTGAGGATTACTATATCTGGATAGCCTGTTAATAATTTTGAACTTCACTTTTCTTTTCCTAAATTTGAAACTTTCAAACATTCTTTATCTTATATGTATTTCATAGTTTTTACATTATTGAATCTCAATCTTTTCTTTCTCAACTAAATTTCTAAGATTCTTAATATTACAAAAAAAAGTTTTCTTTGCTTTAAATAGTTAACTATATTCTTATCCTTTAATACTAAATATCTTAACCTACAAAACTGAATTTCATTACCAAAAATAATTCCTTGAATTTTTTTTATAATATTTAGATAAAATCTAAATATAGTTATCTGAATTAAATTTTATCACAAAAATCATATTATAATTTTTGAAAATATGTTATTTGAAAACATATAATAGTTAAAATTTTTCTTCTCTCCCCCAAACTTAAAGTTTTCTATAATAGAAACAGTATATGGTGGAAAGAAAAATTCTAAATATAAAATTCATACCTTTGCACTTTAAGCATTTTTGTCTTTTTGAAATTTGCAGGTTCTTCTCAAAATTTCTAACTTCAACTGATCTGTAATATTTAAAAACCTTTCTTCACACATAAAAGTTTATAGAATTTGCTGGGGTAATGAAATTTTAAAACAAGTATATAAAACTAAACATCAAATAAAAACAACTTACTACACAGGACATATGCTTTTCACAACACAGAACAAATAGTTTACTATTTTAGGCTTAACAGTTCACAATTACAATTACTATCACAATTATCACAAACATCCTAAATGAAAATGCAAACTACCAAACTAATACATATCCCAGAAATAAGCATAGTCCACAAAATACAATACAAATCAAAGTATAACAACAAAACTAAAAATAAAAAAATAAATCATCACATCTAAAATCTCAATCATCAAATTCCTATACAACGTCCTCATCACCCTGGTCAGCAAGAGGATCGGGCTGATACTGAGTATACCGGGACATTCTGGAAAAGTCACATCAGGCTCTCCTCTATAGTACCTGTCCTGAGCATCATAATATGCTATCTCAAAATCAGAGTGCCTCTGAAGATACTCACTATCATGATCGTGTCTTCTCTCTAGCCCTTCAATCCTGTAATCAATTCTTTCCAGTTTTTCATCCAACTGTTCAAAACTTTTCCTCTGCAGGGTCATGGCATTCATCAGATCGTATAAGTTAGGGGGACTAGAGGCAGGAGGGTCATAGCTAGTAGAAGGAATGTCTCTACTAGTAGAAGGTACCTTACTCCTACTCCCTGATCTCCATTCCTCATGGGATTCATAAGTCTTTATATTCGCTTTGCTAAAGGGTTTAATTGGATACACCCATTCCTCATCATCTCTCGCTTCAACTCCAGATAATTAACAAAGTGCATAAATGAGGCCAGGATGCCCTAAATATCCACTTGTCTCACTCTTCGTAGTGGTCATAATGTTCTTATAGATTATTCTCCCCACATTAATGCTTCTGTTGTTCTGAATACAGAAATTCAGAACAGCTCTATCTCTCGAGACTTCTTTATGATGTTATGTGGGTAGCAGAGTCGAACAAATGAAATAATGTCATGCCTTAGCAGTGGCATTCATCATGAATAATGGAAAGTTAATCCGTTCACAATTTTTTATTTTCCAAACTCCTTTCCCATCAGTGAGAAAGTCAATACCATCATTCAACGGACCCTCCATTGTTCCAAATGTTTCATACTCGCTAGAAAAATAGTCGTGAAGCTCATAAAAAGTGTTAATGCGATTAGCATTAAAGTCGACAGAGAATCCTCTAACTTGGACTGGTTCATCCTCAAGTTGAGTAAGATTGGAGTAGAAATTTCTCACAACTTCAATAGCAGCTTTGTTTGTTGTATAGCAGAAGTTCTCCCATCCTCTCTCTTTGATAAATCTTTCCACTTCTCCTCCAGGATTCTTGAAAACTCGATCTTGGATACACTTTTTAGTTTGATAGATTGAAGTGTACCTCGATTGTGCTTTCACATTAATGAATCGAGTGTCGTCGAATTTGAGTCTTCTCTTTTGTCGGGGAGCCATTGTTTGATCTATCAAAATCAAAAAAATCCAAACTAATCTCCAAAATAATAATACAATGGCTTCTAAAGGGGGTTTAAAACAATCTAAATCACATTGCATGAATTCCTTCCAAGTCTTTTCTCCACATTTTCAAATTTCCTAAAATTTCTTAATGTGGAAGAAATTCATGGTGAAAATAAAAAATTTTTACATAGGAGTGAAGCTCTTACCAAGGGAAGATGAAACCCGGTGTTAAATTTCGTTGAACTCGTTCCAAATCCAAGATCTATCAAGCCCTAGGTCGACTTTTCAGGTAGAAAGGGGAAGAAGATGATGAATAGTGGCATTTAACTATTCAAAATCGCGGTAAATAGATAATTTTCGCAATTTCGCCGTCGGCAGCCTCGAGTGCACCGTCGGCGGGCTCTATCGAATTAAAATCCATTCTTCTAGGTAAAATTGCACCGTCGGCGGCCTCAAGCACGCCGTCGGGGAGATTCACAAAATTTGATCATTTTTCAAATTTTTGCAATTTCGATCAATTTTAAGCCTCGTCGTCATCCGTTCGGTCATTTTAATCATATATTTTAAGTGATTAAGTGATGTATTAACACAAATAAACATACACACAACAAAACTTCATATTTATATATTGAATCCAAGTGTTTACAACACACAGTACATAACACACATAAACAGGTATTTTCTCAACCTAAATTCATTTAATCAGCATCGCAATCCAAACCAAAACACTCAAAACGCTGACAAAAATTTCAATCATTATCTCATCTATACTGAGATAAAAAAGTAAACTACGAAAGCAAACACACAAATAAAGTTCAAATCAAAACAACATAAAGAAACAAGCAAATCAATTATACTACTCTTCAGAATCTGTACCGGTTTCACCTCTGATATCACCTATTGCTTGAACATGGACAAACAGGTTGTAAAAAGGTCAGAATGAGAATTCTTCAGTTGAATCTTCATCAATCCATCCCATCTTCTTCATCAAGGGTATCAGACTCGCTTCAAATTGTCCAGTGTGATCAAAATGTTATTTCATTCTCCAATCAATATAATCAAAGAAATCAGACATATTGTTAACTGTACTCATTAAATTTTGTACCTGTTTCTCCAAATTCTTGATTCGGTCTAAGATCATCGGAGTCCTGTCCTCTACTAAAGGTTGAATAGGAACAGAATTCTGAGATGCTTGATCCATGATCACGCCCGTTTCATTCTCTTCATCATTGGCTGGGAACATACGAGTTGGGTCTAAAGGTTTCCAGGGTAGTAGAATTTTCTCACAAATCTCGTACGAAACTTGAAATAAACTACATATTGAAAATATTGTTGAAGGATGTCCAAGCCCTTGGGATGATCCTTGAACGATCAGGCCAAACACAAACTTCACAATAATCGATCCAATATCAATGGGCCATCCCATTTAAATGCAGTAGTTCAAAATTGCACTTTCTTCTGTGACTTTGCTGATTTTCATCGTTGGTAATAACTTTACAGATACGAAAAAGTGCCAATTATTTAAAACGGGATTTAAAAGTGTCGTAAAAAAATTAACGTACCCGTTTTCTCTAACTTCCCAGTCATCGATTTCGTCCGTCAAAAATTGGTATTTATTGTTCATATTGTCTCTCGTCGGCACTAAATTTGAATAAAAGTAGACAGGAACATTCTCAAGCATGTATAACTCATTAATTCTTCCGAAATTTAATATTATCCACCTATCTCGCACATAGACGCTTCCTTGGTTGATTCCATGTAAATTGGCGTAGAATTCCTTAACCACTGGAACGACTACTGCGGCGGTAGTATAGCAAAACACTTCCCATCTTCGCCTTACAATCATATCTTCAATTGGTGATGAAGAATTGCATAATCCTCGATTGACGAATCCTCTTTCCTTGATTAACCTTCTCTTGGACATCACCTTGTTGAAAAGTCGCTGCGCCTCGGCACTGACGAACTTTCTCCGGTTGTAAACTTGAAATCTTGGGTAATCTATTGAATTCGAGGCCATTAGAGAGGAATTGAAAATGGTTTCGACTCGTTTTTGGGATTTGGAGTGTTTAGGAACCGTCCATGGGAGTTTATAAGGGACGAATTCGCTAAAAATAGCCAAAATCCGACATTTCGAACTCGAAAAACTGCCCACTCGCCGATCCAGCTGTCGGTGGCCTCGAAGGCACTGTCGGCGAGCCTTATGCAATTAATTCCAGGGCTCTCGGGAAAAACCCGCCGTCGGCGGTGTCTTGCGTGTTGTCGGCGTCCTAGGCAAAATTTTGCACTTTACACTGTGGTCTTTCACGTTCCAAATGTTCTTTTTAGATCCAAATTCTTAATCATCAAAGGTCAAATTCAAGTAGTAGAATTCAGTATTACTACAAACTAACAACAAACTCAAATTAACACGCAACAAATAAAGATAATTATGGGTTGCCTCCCATAAAGCGCTTGGTTTAACGTCATTAGTCAGACCTATTCAGGTGTTATTCAGGTTGACTGAGCATTAAAACCTCTTTATAATTTGGTCTTTTACCTTCAAAATATGGTTTTAATCTGTATCCATTTACTTTAAATCTATTCCCAGTTTTCTGATCTTCAATTTCAACAGCTCCATAAGTGTAAACCTGAGTCATAGTAAAGGGTCCTAACCAACGAGACTTCAATTTCCTAGGGAATAATTTCAATCTTAAATTATAAAGTAAAAGTTCTTACCCCGGTTCAAAGTTCTTCTGGTTAATCTTCTTATCATGCATTAACTTCAGTTTTTCCTTATAAATTCTGTCATTATCATAAGATTCATTTCTTAAGTCTTCTAATTCATTCAATTGCAACATTCTCTTTTCACCAGCATTTTTCAAATTATAGTTGAATTCTTTAATTGCCCAAAATGTTTTATGTTCAAATTCTACTGGTAAGTGAAAAGTTTTTCCATATATAAGCCTGGAAGGAGTCATACTAATAGAAGTTGTATAAGCAGTCATGTACGCCCATAATGCAGTATCCAGTCTCGTAGAACAATCTACTCTATTAAGATTTACAGTCTATTCTAAAATTTTTTTAATCTCACGAAACTTCAGCTAAACCACTAGTTTGAGGATGATAGGCAGTAGAAAATCTATAAACAATATTAAACTTTTTTGCCAATCTTTGAATGTATTTATTCCTAAATTGAGATCCTCCGTTAGTGATAATCACTCTCGACATTCCGTATCTTGTGAAAATAATTTTCATTAAGAATCTTGAAACACTTTTAGCATCACAATGAGGTAAAGCTTGTGCTTCAATCCACTCTGATACATAATCAACTGCAATTAAAATATATATGTTCCCAAAATAAGGAATAAATGGTCCCATGAAATCTAAACCCCAAACATCAAAAATCTTCACTTCTAACATGAAATTCAAAGGCATTTCATTTCTTCTAGATATATTACCTACTCGTTGGCATCTTTCACAAGTTTTGATATATCTATAAACATCTCTAAGAAGAGTAGGCCAATAAAATCCAGCTTGCAACATTTTATGTGCAGTTTTGTCAATGCCAAAATGTCCTCCAAATTCAGAATCGTGACATTTTTGAATAATCTGTTTAGTTTCTTCATAAGGCACACATCTCCTAAAAATAAGATCGTTACATTGCTTATATAAATATGATTCATCCCAAGAATATGCTTTTGCATCATGAATGAATTTTTTTCTGTTGCTTCAAAGTTAGCATAGGTAGCAAAATATCACTTACTATATAGTTAACAATATCAGCATACCAATGTATTTTTCACTCATTTATATTATAAAGTTTTTTATCAGGGAAACTGTCTGTAATTTCATTGTCGGTATCAGATGATTCATTATATTTCATTCTCGACAAATTATCAACAATTTGATTGTCAGTTCCTTTTTTATCAATCACCACAAAATTGAATTCTTGCATTAACAGTACCCATCTAATTAATCTAGGTTTAGTATCCTTCTTTTGCATCAGATATTTACTAGCTCAGTGATCAGTATGCACAATACATTTAGTTCCAATTAAATATGATCTAAATTTATCAAAAGCAAACACAATAGCCAGTAACTCTTTTTCAGTAACAGTGTAGTTAATTTGAACATCGTTAAGAGTTCTACTAGCGTAGTATATAACCTTAAAAATTTTATCATATCTTTGACCAAGAACAACTCCAATAGCATTGATGGCGATGAAAATCCCCTCCTCACTATTCGATTCGCATCACTATCAATTCCTGTATCATGTCAATGTCAAGGAGTCGCCACTCTGTTTTAATATTGCCCTAATCTTATTTCTATAAATCTTATAAAGGAATTAAGAAGTTTTAGGGCCAATATAAAACAAAGAAAAAGAAGGATGTTTATGATAATCCTTATAAAAGAAGATTCTAGAATGCCATATCCTAGAGGTTTTACATAAGAAAGATCACGAAGTTTTAACCAGAGATTTATATCGAGGATTCTTTTACTTCTCCTATAGAAGCAAGCTTCTATAGTTAATTATATCTTAGGCAATTTGTAATTGTCAAAGAAAACTTCTGATTAATGTTGATCACTTGTTTTCTAGAAATTTTTGTTTTTAGGCAAAGATGTACCAACTATCAATCCCAAATGTCATTTCGTCATGTCGATTTTATGTCATTTTGTTATTTGTTGAAAGTTTAGGTTTTGTGGCTAACCTAAAAGTTTTGGTTTTATCATTGTTGTTTCGTTAATGTCGTTGTTCTGTTTTGTTTTCTCAATGTTGTTGTTTTGTTTTGTTTTGTCAATGTTGTTGTTTTGTTGTTCGTCTCATTTCCAAAATGTCGTCCTGCAAAACAGAGTTAGCACACCCTATAACATGCAAAGGAAATCTAAACGAAATTTGTCTTCATTCAAAAGAAACATTGTCAGAAATAATATCATAAAATGTTCATTGTCTCAGAATTTGTAGGATGTCCAAGTTTGATTTAGCATGTCTTGAATATCAGTTTTTGTCAAATCATGTCGATTGAGTTTGGTTTGAAATGTTAATTAATGTCATTTAATGTCAGTGTTTGTTTAAAATGTCGATTAATGTTGAATTTTGTTGAGTTTTATTTGGAATGTCGGATTTAAGTCGGTTATGTATTTTATTTGAAATGTTAAATTTATGTCGATTTATGTTTGAAATGTCAAATTTATGTCGATTATGTTAATTTTTGCTCGAAATATCAAATTTATGTCGATTATGTCGATTTATGTTTGAAATGTCAAATTTATGTCGATTATGTCGATTTTTGTTTGTTTAATTTTTTTTATTTATATTTGATGTCGGGTTAAGTTAGATGTGGATCAAACCTAAGTTTTGACTTAAATTCAAATTAAGTTTAATACTTAAATTTTGAGTTCAAGTTCATTTGGAAAATTAGATTCAATGTAGATTGAATTAACTTAAGTTCATGTCTGTTTGAACTTAAGTTAGAATTTAAAGTTAGATTTAATGTAGATTGAATTAACTTGAGTTCATGTCTGTTTGAATTTAAGTTAGATTCAATGTAGATTAAATCTAATTAACTTGAGTTCATGTCTGTTTGAACTTAAGTTAAAATTTAGATTCAATACAGATTGAATTATCTTGAGTTCAAGTCTGTTTGAACTTAAGTTAGATTCAATATAGATTAAATCTAATTAACTTGAGTTCATGTTTGTTTGAACTTAAGTTAAAAGTTAGGTTTAATTAGAATAGACCTAATTAAGTTTTAAGCCTTATTTAAATAGTACTTAAAGGTTAATTAAGTCTAACTAAATTAGACTTAATTAGAATTATCGACCATCTAAGTCCTTCTTAGGTAAGGCTTAAGTTTTAATTAAGTCTACTTTAATTTAACCGAGATTTATTTGAGTAAGGTTTAAACATTAATCAAGCCTAACTAGTTAGACTTAATTTAGTTAAACCTTAGATAATTAAGTCTAGTGTGTTAGACTTAATTATGGTTTATGCTTGGTTTAGAATTGATTAAACCTTAGTTGACTAAGGTTTAATGATTTAATTAAGTCTATTGTGGTAGACTTAATTAAGGTTTAGGTTTGATTAAACCTTAGTTAGTTAAGGTTTAATGATTTAATTAAGTCTAATGTGGAAGACTTAATTATGGTTTAGTTTGAATTAAACCTTAGTTTGCTAAGGTTTAATAGTTTAATTAAGTCTAATGTGGTAGACTTAATTATGATTTATGGTTTGATTAAACCTTAGTTAGTTAAGTCTAATGTGGTAGACTTAATTAGAGTTTAGATTAGATTAAACCTTAGTTAGTTAAGGTTTAATGATTTAATTAAGTCGGATGTGGTAGACTTAATTAGAGTTTAAGTTTGATTAAACCTTAGTTGGTTAAGGTTTAATAGTTTAATTAAGTCTAATGTGGTAGACTTAATTAGAGTTTAAGTTTGTTTTAACCTTAGTTGGTTAAGGTTTAATAGTTTAATTAAGTCTAATATGGTCGACTTAATTAGATTTTAAGTTTGATTAAACTTTAGTTGGTTAAGGTTTAATAGTTTAATTAAGTCTAATGTGGTATACTTAATTAGAGTTTAGATTGGATTAAACCTTAGTTAGTTAAGGTTTAATTGTTTAATTAAGTCTGATGTGGTAGATTTAATTAAAGTTTAAGTTTGATTAAACCTTCGTTGGTTAAGGTTTAATAGTTTAATTAAGTCTAATATGGTAGACTTAATTAGAATTCAGGTTTGATTTGGGTTTGAGTTAAGTTAGGTTCAAGTTAGGTTGAACCTAGACTTAAGGTTGACTTAAGTTCAATATGGGTTGGACTCAAGTTAGATTTAAGTTTGAGTTGAGTTAGGCTCAAGTTAGGTTGAACCTAGACTTAAGATTAACTTGAGTTCAATATGGGTTGAACTCAAGTTAAGGTTGAACTTAAGTTTATGTTATGTTCGACTTGAGTTAAAGGTTGAACTTGGGTTCATGCTGTGTTGAACCTAAGTTAAAGGTTGAACTTTGGTTCAAGTTGGGTTGAACCTAAGTTAATAGTTATTTTTGGTTTGAGTTTGACTAAACCTTAATTGGTTAAGGTTTAATATATTAACTAAGTCTAGTGTAGTAGACTTAATTATGATTTAAATTTGATTTTATTTGATATTAGGATGGATTAAACCTAATCAGGGTTTAGGTTTATTTAAGTCTAAATTAGTTAATACTTAATGGTTTAATCAAGTCTAATGGGTTAGACCTAATTAGGATTTAGGTTTGATTAAGTCTAATTTAGTTGAGACTTAATGGTTTAATTAGGTCTAATGGGTTAGACCTAATTAGGGTTTAGGTTTGATTAAGTCTAATTTAGTTAAGACTTAATGGTTTAATTAGGTCTAATGGGTTAAACCTAATTAAGGTTTATGTTTGATTAATTCTAATTTAGTTAAGACATAATGTTTAATTAGGTCTAACGGGTTAGACCTAATTAGGGTTTAAGTTTGATTAAATCTAATTTAGTTAAGACTTAATGTTTAATTAGGTCTAATGGGTTAGACCTAATTGGGGTTTAAGTTTGATTAAGTCTAATTTAGTTAAGACTTAATGTTTAATTAGGTCTAATGGGTTAGACCTAATTAGGGTTCAGGTTTGATTAAGTCTAATTTAGTTAAGACTTAATGGTTAAATTATGTCTACTGGGTTAGACCTAATTTGGGTTCAGGTTTGATTAAGTCTAATTTAGTTAAGACTTAATGGTTTAATTAGGTCTAATGGGTTAGACCTAATTAGGGTTTAGGTTTTCCTTAAACCTAATGTTTAAGAATGTTAATTAAGTTTAACATGTTCTTAAACTTAATTAAAGTTTGGTTTTATATTAAACCAAACTTTAATTAAGGTTTAATGAATTAATTAAGTTTAATATGTCCTTAAGCTTAATTAATGTTTGGTTTTGTATTAAACCTATTTTAGTTAAGGTTTAATGAGTTAATTAAGTTTAATATGTCCTTAAACTTAATTAAAATTTGATTTTGTATTAAACCTAATTTAGTTAAGGTTTAATGAGTTAATAAGTTTAATATGTCCTTAAACTTAATTAAAGTTTAATTTTGTATTAAACCGAATTTTGTTAAGTTTTAATGAGTTAATTAAGATTAATATGTCCTTAAACTTAATTAAAGTCTTGATTTTGTATTAAACCTAATTTAGTTAAGGTTTAATGTGTTAATTAAGTTTAATATGTCTTTAAACTTAATTAAAGTTTTGATTTTTGTATTAAACCTAATTTAGTTAAGGTTTAATGGGTTAATTAAGTTTAATATGTCCTTAAACTTAATTAAAATCTTAATTTTATATTAAACCTAATTCAGTTAAGGTTTAATGGGTTAATTAAGTTTAATATATCCTTAAACTTAATTAAAGTCTTGATTTTGTATTAAACCTAAGTCAGTTAAGGTTTAATGAGTTAATTAAGTTTAATATGTCCTTAAACTTAGTTAAAGTCTTGATTTTGTATTAAACCCTAAGGTTTAATGATTTTGATTAGGCTTAAGTTGTTTTTTAACCTAATTAATGTTTGTTTTGAGTTCATTTGAGTTTGGATTCATCAATGACTTAGTCCATTATGAAATGGATAAAGAAAAGGTTTTGAAATATTAATTTTATAATTATTAAATCTTAACTTTATTTTGAAATGTCTTTTAGATTGATTTGATAGCTTGAGAATTGTTGTTTTAGGATTGTTATATGTCACCCTAAGATTCTCAATCATTTTGAATTTTAATTTTTTAATTTTCCAAATTTTATAATTATTTTTGGAAATAATTACAAAATATCATGAAAATTAGAAAATCACATCCTAGAGAGCTATCCTAGCCTTAGAAAAATCAAGAGATATGTCTAAGGACTTAAAGGTTCTTCCCTAAAAAATTCACATTTTTCTGATTTGTAAATAATTTTTAATAATTAAAATACTCCAGAGAGTATTTAATTATTTAAAAATTAAATACTGAGAATAAAATTATGATTTTGGTTTCATAACTTTCTCCTCTTCAAGAGCTTTCCAGAGGTATTTTTATTTTATTTTTAAGAGCTCTGGATAAAAAGATATGATTTTTTGATTTTTTTTTTAAGTTAATATGGATTAACCCAGCCTGGAAATTCGACGGCGTGCCGCGTGTCCTCGGATGTGTCAAAGGCGGGAAGATCCGCTGTTCGGATCCAAACAGGGAACACGAGGGCAGGTGATCAGCGCCGTCCGTTCCAAAACACGGGAACGGACGGCGGAGATTAATCCCCATAAATTCGAAAATATTTCGAACCGTCCAACTTCAAATCTCAATATCTCACTCATTTCTCAATTAAATTGAGTGATTTTTTAACCTATGGAATCATCTGGACGTATATATTATATCTATGCGGTGATGATACATTTATGGGCTAGTTTAACCCATAATTTTTTGATTATATGCATTATTTTGGACAAAATAAATTCATACCTTGGTCACATCAATCTTGAGCTTGATCAGCCTTGATGGTAAGCTTCTAGGACTCCCAAAGAAGATCTTTGTCACTTCAATTTGGTTTTGTAGCTAGCCTTGGTGAGCAATTTTGACAAATTGGCTAGTTTGGGCTGATTTTGGATTTTGGCCAAATTGGCTTGATTAGGCTGATCCTATGGCTTGATCTTGGTTGGAGTAGATTGTTGAGGTCCTTAGAAAGACTTTTTGTGTTGGGAGCTAAGGGATTTGGGCAGCCTATAAGTTTCTATGATTTTTTCTCCTCTTCTAAAATTTTGGCCATGGGGTCTTTTTATAGCCATGGATGGCTATGTTTCAACCTTGGTTAGCTTAGGATTTGATCATGGTATGGTTAGAGCTGTAGAGTACAGACTCCCCCATGTATTTCAACCATCACCTCTTCATTTCCCATGAGAATTTTGCCACTTAAGCAAGTGCACATTTTATGGAAATCATGGATCCAAATTGTCATGATAAGCTTTGATCTCTTTGTTCCCATTCCATTGGCTAAGGGAGAGGTTAATGGTGACTCAAACTATTGAGACCTTCTCCTTACAACACCTCATTTATCATTTCATGGGGTGATGACACATTAGCTCCCCCCTTAACATTTTTTATAAAATGTTATGATAAGCTTAACCATGGTGTGGAGAATGGTTAAAGCCTTGTCTTCTCATCATTGGGTGGCTAGGGAGGTGGCTAAACTCATCTCACCATGGCAAGACACCTCACTTTGCAAAGGGGGTGAGTCACACTTCAGATCACCATGGTTTTGCCACCTCACCTTCAATTCATTATGCCCCTTTACCATGGTTAAATATAAGTCATCCATGGGTTGGTCATATGGGTTGTGTCTAACCCATATGAGGTCATGTGTGATGTCATAAAGGAGTTTTGGAATTTTTAGAAAACCAAAATGTCATAGGTTTAAAAATTCCATTTAATACCCCTCTTGATTTAATTTCCATTTTTAATTAATTTTGTCATTATTAAATGTTGGAAATTATTTTTTTAATCAATTATTAATTAGAAATAATTCCAAATTAATTATTTGATTAATATTCATGTCATTAAAATTGAATTTTGTCTCTTTTCATGACTTCTCAATTTTATTTTCATTTGAATTAATTATTTCATTAATTCAAATATGAAAATTAAACTATTGGTCAATTAATTAATTAAAATAATTTTCGAATTAATTATTTGATTAATTTCATCATTTTTAATTAATTTGTGCATTTTATGGCTTTTGAATTTAATTTTTCATTTTAATTAATTATGTCATTAAATAAAATTTTTAAAATTAAATCATTAGCCAATTAATTAATCAAAATAATTTTAAGATTAATTATTTGATTAATTTTGTCATTTTCATTTCATTTTGGTGCATTTTGTCATTTTATGACTTTTAATTTAATTTTCATTTTAATTAATTATGTCATTTAATTAATTAAAATATTAAAAATTAAATTATTAGTCAATTTCATTTAATCAATCAAAATAACTTTGAAGTTAATTATTTGATTAATTTTGTCATTTTGGGTTTTAAACATGTCAGTGGGTCAATATTTGGTCATTTGGTCAAAAATTGACCATTTTAACCAAAGTTGACTTTTTAGGTCAAAAGATTGATCTATTGGGTCAACAGAGTTGGTCATTGGGTCAGGATTGACCATTTGACTAAAGTTATCTTTTTGGGTCAAAAGGTTGACCTATTGGGTCAACAGGGTTGGTCATTGGGTCAGGATTGACCATTTTGACCAAAGTTGACTTTTGAGGTTAAAAGGTTGATCTATTGGGTCAACAGGGTTGGTCATTGGTTCAGGATTGACCATTTTGACCAAAGTTGTGTTTTTAGGTCAAAAGGTTGACCTATTGGGTCAACAGGGTTGGTCATTGGGTCAGGATTGATCATTTTGACCAAAGTTGACTTTTTAGGTCAAAAGGTTGACCTATTGGGTCAACAGGGTTGGTCATTTGGTATAGATTGACCATTTTGACCAAAGTTGACTTTTTAGGTCAAAAGGTTGACCTATTGGGTCAACGGGGTTGGTCATTGGTTCAAGATTGACCATTTTGACCAAAGTTAACTTTTTAGGTCAAAAGGTTGACCTATTGGGTCAACAGGGTTGGTCATTGGGTCAGGATTGACCATTTTGACCAAAGTTGACTTTTAGGTCAAAAGGTTGACTTATTGGGTCAACAGGGTTGGTCATTGGGTCTGGATTGACCATTTTGACCAAAGTTGACTTTTTTAAGTAAAAAGGTTGACCTATTGGGTCAACAGTGTTAGTCATTGGGTCAGGATTTACCATTTTGACCAAAGTTGACTTTTTAGGTCATTGGTTGACCTTATCATAAAAAAGAGGTCAACAAGCATAATCACTAGCATCGTACATTAATTCAAATGGTTTCTCCCAATCAGGTGAAACTATTACAGCTGTTGTGATTAGTTTTTCCTTTAATAATTCAAAGGCATTTAAGCAGTCTTCGGTAAATTCAAATTTCTTGTCTTTTTTCTAAAAGTTGGCATAGAGGTTTGGTAATTTTTCAAAAATCTTTAATATAGCGCCTGTAGAAACCAAAGATGTCCAAGAAAACTTCTTACCCCTCTCACTGTAGTAGGAGGTGGCAATTTAGCTATTACTTGAATTTTTGCAGGGTCTACTTTCATGTCATTTTCTAAAATTTTATACCTTAATACAAATCCTCCTGCAACCATAAATTGACATTTCTCTCAATTTAGAACTAACTTAGTTCTTTCGCATAGTTCCAAAACTTTTTCAAGATGATTTAACCATGCGTCAAATGATGTTCCAAACACAGAGAAATCATCCATAAATACTTTTATTCCATTATCAATTAATTTACTGAAGATAGATATCATATATCTCTGGAATGTTGCAGGTGCATTACATAGTCCAAAGGCATTTTTCGAAAAGCAAAAGTTCCATAAGGACTAGTAAAAGTTGTTTTCTCTTGATCCTCAGAAGCAATAGGTATTTGATGGTAACCGGTATATCCATCCAGAAAGCAATAGTACTTGTGTCCAGCAAGTCTATCCAAAATTTGGTCTAGAAAAGGAAGAAGAAAGTGATCTTTCCAGGTGGTGGCATTTAATTTTCGATAGTCAATACAAATATGTCATCCAGAAACTTGTCTGATAGGAATTAATTCATTATTTTCATTTGCTTCAACAGTTACCCCTCCTTTCTTGGAAACACAATGAATTGGACTTACCCAAGTACTATCTGAAATAGGATATATAATTCCAGCATCTAACCACTTTAAAATCTCTTTTTTAACTACTTCTTTCATTATAGGGTTCAGTCTCCTTTGAGGGTTATGTTCTTCATTTAATAAAATTTTGTGCATACAAATTGAAGGACTAATTCCTTTAATATCAGCTAAAGTCCAACCAAAAGCTTTTTTATATTTTTTTAATGTATCCATTATTTTTTGTTCTTGAATTTCATTTAAATCTGAGGATACAATTACTTGTAATTTTGAAAACTCTCCAAAAAATACATACTTCAAATGATTTGGAAGATTCTTTAATTTAAGTTCATGGGGTTTTATAACAGATGGGATTAATGTTTCATTTTCTGGTGTTGTTGAATTGAGCGTTTCAAATTTCTATTGAATATAATCAGCTTCTTCGCTATCAATTTCATCATAATTATCTTTTTCTATATCATCTTCTTCTTCATAATTTCCCTTAAAATATTCTCTTTTCAAATAATCACATATATCCATTTTGAAACATTCATCATCTTTTTCTATTGAAGAATATTTCATTGACTTTGAGATGTTAAAGGTTATTTCTTGATCATTTACTCTCATTGTCAATTCTCCTTTTTGGACATCTATCATTGCTCTTCCTGTAGCTAGGAATGATCTTCCTAAAATGATTGGAATTTCTTTATCTTCTTCCATATCTAAGATAATAAAGTCCATAGGAAAAATAAACTTATCAATCTTGACCAGAACATCTTCTACAACTCCCTTAGGATGTGTAATAGACCGATCAACTAACTGTAGAGTTACAGAAGTTGGTGATATCTCTCTAATTCCTAACCTTTTAAAAGTTGATAGAGGCATCAAATTTATGCTAGCTCCCAAATCACATAATGCTCGCCCATAAAATTTTTCACCAATAAGACACTGGATAGTAAAACTATCGGATCTTTATGTTTTTCAGAAGCTTTTCGAATTATAAGCACTACACTCTTCATCGAGTGCAACAAGCCTCATGATTTTGTAACTTCCTCTTTTTGTTGAGTATATCCTTCATAAATTTAACATAATCAGGCATTTGTTCCAAAACTTCAACAAAAGGAATATTTATTGACAATTTTTTCAAAATGTCTAAGAATTTAACCAATCTTTTTCCTTTATCTTGTTGCTTTAGTCTTTGAGGAAATGGTTGTGGTGGTTTTTCAATAGTAATTTTCATAGGTTTCAGAGGAAAATCAGGATATAAACTTTCGTTTTCTCCTCCAGTTTCTTCTTTATCCTTTTCAACTACAGTTTCTTTTTGAACTCTTGTTTCTAACTATTTTCCAATTCTCAATTGAATAGCCTTAATTTGTTCTTTTCCTTGATCTTTAGGATTTACTTCAACATTGCTAGGTAAAATTCCAACAAGTCTATTGCTTAGTGTAGAAGCAATTTGCCCCAATTGGTTTTCTATATTTCTAATAGCAGCACCTTGACTTTGTAATTGATTACCCATATTCAAAACTAATTCTTCCGTAGAAAACTTCTTCTCCTTAAATTGTGAATTATTATAAAAACCTGGTGGATTAGAAGGTCTATAATTAGAATTACCTTGGTTGTTTATATTTCCTAATGGGTTTACAGGATTGTTCCCCCACTGAGGATTAACAAGATTTGCATTACCTTGGTTATTCCAATTAAAATTTGGATGATTTTTCCAACCTGGATTATAATATTTTGAGTAAGGGTTATTTTGTCAACTATTTATTGCATTTATAGTTTCATATGAAGATTTAGCATCTACAATTTGTCCTAATGAATTTTCTTCTAACACTGGAAGTGTTTTAGAACGATTCATTCTGTATTGATCTATTTTCTTTGAAAGAGTAGCAATTTGAGAAACTATCATAGTTAAAGCATCAGAATCATGAATACTTGCTACTCTCTTAGGATTTATCCTTTCAGCAGGCCATTGAAAATTATTGGTAGCCATTTCTTCTATTAACGCATAGGCTTCTTCAAAAGGTTTAGACATTAGTGATCCACCAGCAATGAACATCTATAATAGATCTAAGAAATCCTACTAATCCATTATAAAATGTTTAAATAATTATCCAATCTGGTAAAGCATGATGTGGACATTTCCTAAGAAGTTCTTTAAATCTTTCCCAAGATTCATATATCGATTCTCCCTCATACTGACTGAAAGATGTGATATCATTTCTAAGCTTAGCAGTCTTAGATGGTGGAAAATATTTCGATAAGAATTTTTTCGAAAGTTCTCTCCAAGTTCTAATAGATCCAGGTGCTAACGAATTTAACCAAGCCTTAGCCTTATTCCTTAGTGAAAAAGGAAAAAGTCTAAGTCTGACAGAATCATCAGACACTCTGTCGTACTTAAAAGTAGCACAAAGTTCTAAGAAACTTGCAAGATGTAAATTAGGATCTTCATTTGAAGTTCCACCAAATTGATCGTTTTGTACCATTTGGATAATTACAGGTTTAAGCTCAAATGAATTAGCGGCTACATAAGGATTTTGGATAGTTAAGTGAATTTCCTCTAATGTAGGGTTAGCGTAATCTCTTAGTGGTCTAAATTGATGTTCATTTTCTATTCTTTGATACTTTTACGTTGTTTTCCATTGTTTCAGAATTTATAGGTTCTTTTCCTAGTTTTCTCATTCTCCTAACAGTGCGTTCTAATTCCGAATCGTAGGGTATAAGATTTTCTGAACCAATATTGCGCATACAATTGAAATCAGTATACAGTAAAACAGTTAACTAAATAAGTTGCAATTCTATTAAAAAGTTTTCGAACAGTCCTAAATTGTCTGTTACTCTAATTATGTTTTCCCCAAAGAATGGCGCCAAAAACTTGACCGCGATTTTGAGTACACTTAAAAATATAAGAACTCAACACCATTCCTAGAAGATTTAAATCCTCAGCAATAGCGCCAAATGACTTGACTTGGAGCATAATTTTAATTTTAGTAACAATTACATATTATAATCTTTTAATCGCAGAGTTACCTTTAAACGCAAGTATACGTATCACTCAAGTAATATAGAGTTTTCTTTAAAAACCCCAGTATCGATCCCACAGGGAAAATATTAGAGGCTACAGACTTAAGATTATAGAAATCAATTCAGAATCACAACTAAATTGTTATCGCCTATCTGTCGCTAGTACGTAATCGATAATAAAATAAAAATTAAACTAAACTAGTGCTACTAACAATTAACTAATACTACTTGTTATGATATTTAAGATATTTAAGTGAATTGATAATTTAAATTCAATTGGGATCTTTCTCAATTGATAATTAAGCAAGAATCTTTCTCCTTTGTTAAGATATTTAAGTGAATTGATAGTTAGAATTAACTTTAAAATTGTGTTGCGCCAAATAGGAGCATACCTATTCTTTACCCTTAGGTCCAGGCATAAAGAACATTGACTAATCCTATGCTTGGTTACTGAATCTGCAGTTAGGCTGGGAGAATACTGGCTCACACTTCGGAGCTCCCACGTTCCCCTCGCCTGAGGGCTAACAATCTACAATTCAGCACCCAAATGATCTGACCGAATTGAGGATTTTAGCCTGTCACTCTAAAATCTCTAATTCTACGCTCGATTAATATTATTTCCCTATTTATTTGTACCCTCCTTCCAAGGACTTTGACATCCCTGAATATTGGATGTAATCTTTACTATAGTTGTTAAAATCAACAGATTTTAACTATTCAATTGGCCAGATTGAAAGTAAATAAGATCTAAGTTAAAGATTATCACAACTTATTTAAAATCTTTTATGGCATGTTAATTCTATTTATCATATCACAGAAATATCAAAATAAGAAGAAAGACATAACAACTACTCAGAATTCATTGAGATGATGCAATAAAATTTGGATTTCATATATAAAAGTAAAGTATTATAGACTAAAGTAAATAAACACTACTTATCTTAAATTCCTCCCCAAGCAAACCCCTTGAAGTTCCTCTGAATCTTTTTCTTCTTTACAGTACTCGAAATTCTCCTTCGAAATGGCAATGCAGAAGAGATCTCTCACTTCCCTTCCACTCTTACTAATTGACACGCCTAAAATATATACGCTTTTTGCTATATAATTTTACTCATTAAATGAAGATATTTTTTATGTTTTTTGGTTTTAGGTACAAGAAATGGTGATTGGAGAAAAAGAAGCAAAAACGGTGCAATTTAGAGCAAAAACGAGCAAGAAAGCAAATTTTGGCCTAACACCCTTAGATAAGTCTTTCTATGCTTAATCTCTTTTACACTTCTTACATATTTTTGAATGAGATTATACTTCAAAGAAAGGTTGTTTTTATGCTTATTTTGTAGGTCTATCTGTTAGGAACACAACGCAACTGAAACGGGGCGAATCGGAGCTAAAACGGAGCCAAACGGAGCAATATGGTGGAGCTGTGCAGAATAGGGTGCCGGCAGCGCCCTATTGGGCGTGGCGGCGCCAGGAACCTGCGACCTCGATTTTTGGGTGCTGGCAGCGCCCAAGTACGGTGTCGGCGGCGCCAGGAGCAGTTATTGGCCAAATACATTGAATCTGGACGCTTTTTGGAAGGTTTCTTCATGCACCTCTTGGGAAATTCGTCCCTACACTATTTTAAACCTAATTTAAAGCCAAAAAAAGGGAGTAGAAGTTAGAAAAACGTAGAGAATGATTAGAGATCTTACAATAGAAGTAGAAATGTAGATTTCTACCTTTTTGGAGAGATTAGAGAGGGGATTTTGAGAGAATATGTAAGGGAATGTTCTAGCATTGCATGGATCGACGGGAGACTTTGTGTGGGAGATTTTCATCTTTCTTTCAAGGGAAAAAAAGCTAAGTATTGTGTTCATCATCATCTTATGGTTTTGTAAACACTTATTTTGTGGATTTGCTTTGAAATGAAGTTTTCTGTTGTGTTTTCTTCGTGCTTTGCGATGTCTTTCTCTTACTCTTTCTTCTTCTTTGGAAATAGTGGCATAAGAAGATTATGTCATTGTTTCATTCTACTTTTCTTTTGCAATGAGTAGGATTCATGATTAGGATATTGGGATGCTTGCTAAAAGATGTTTTAATTATAAATGTGATGGTTTTTACTTACATTTCATTTACATTACAATAAAGGCCTGTTGTAGTGTTAAAATTTGTTGTAATTGCATTGACCCGAAAGGGGAGGTGTAATTCTCTATAAAGTGGAACCATGTTCAATGTCCGTGAATGAATTGCGTAGTTCATGGGGATTGAGTGCAAATAAATAGGGAAATGTATTTTGATGGGCTTTAAATTGGAGGTTTCAGGGTGACAGACTGAGATCCCTGACCACAAGAAAATGTATTAAGAAATTCATACCTATTTTATATGAAATTGCACTTTAAAGAAAGGTATTTTCTATGTTTTAATGCAGGAATGAAGATTTATAGGTAATGGGAGCAAAAAGATCAAAAAGGAGCGAATCTGGAACAAAAAGGACTAAAATAGATGAAAATTGAACTATCCCGCCGACGGCGAGGAAGAGGCCGCCGACGACGAGATTTTCCCGAGAGCATTTGAATATATTACAAAGGAGCCCGCCGACGGTGAGATCGAGCCCGCCGACAGTGAGATTGAGCGGTTAGCCATTCTTCTAGAAGCCTGCCGACGGTGAGATCGTGCTCACCGACGGCGAGACAGTTGATTCAAGCCAAATACGTTGAATCTGGACGCTTTTTGAAGAGGTGCTTAAGAAACCGTTGGAAATATGACTTCTTCTATATATATAGAAATGATTTTTGTGTCATGGTGTGTCGTTAAGTGTCATTTAAGTGCAATCTGAAAGTCAGTAGTGTGTTTAAGAGTGTTTAAGTTAGTGTCTTGGTGAGTATTTGAAATGTGTTATACAAAAAAGGAAGAGTCAAAGGAACTTCAAAGAGTCTGCTTAGGAAGAAAATTCGAGATAAGTATCTTTGTTTATTGTTTTATAACTTTAAATGAAATCCAAGTTTTGTGTTATTCTTCCTATGCATTCTGAGTAGTTTTCTTTGTCCTTCTCTTTGTTATTGAGATTTCGTGAAATGAAGAATTAAAGTAGTTGTGCCTAACAATATTAAATAAAGATTGTGATAATTTTTTTACTTAAATCTTAATTTACTTTCAATTTGGCCAATTGAATTGTTAACATATGTTGAATTATCAACTATAGTAAAGATTACATCCAAAATTCAGGGAAGTCAAAAGCCTTGGAAGGAGGGTGCAAATAAATAGGGAAATATTAATTATCGGTCGTAGAATTAGAGATTTTAGTGTGACAGACTAAAATATTCAATTCAGTTTTATTTTTTGGGAGCTGAAGTGTAGATGTTAGCCCTCAGGCGAGGGGAACGAGGGAGCTCTGAAGTGGCAGCCGGTATCCTCCCTGCCTAGCCACAGATTCAGTAACCAAACATATGATTAGTCAATGTTTTTTGCACCTGGACCAAAGGGTAAAGAATAGGAATGCTCTTATTTGGCACAATATAATTCTAAACTCATTTAATTATTCATTCACTTAATTCTCTTAACAAGGAGAAAGATACTTTTCTAAATTACAATCTTCTATTTAATCTTTAAGTAATAGTTTTTAGTATAAGTGTTCTTAATTTCCGTATACTAGATTAGTAATTACAATTGCTGAATTTAGTCCTTAAGTCTCTAACTTCCTTGTGGGATTGATATTTAGGACTCCATTAGAGCCCTTTATTACTTGAGCGATACGTATACTTGCGTTGATAAATAGGGGAGGGAGTACAATTACTATTTTACTTGAAAAACATTTATAAAGCTTACCAAACATATATACCCTCAAATTTCCGCCCTGCTCTCCCCCGAGCCGGTCAAGTTTTTAGCGTTATTGCTAGGGATTTTATATCTCTTAGTAATCATGCTGAATACTTATATTTATAACAATTACTGCCGTACGATCAAGTTTTTGGCGCCGTTGCCAGGGAAGCAAAGTAATTATTAAGGTAATCACTAAAATAATTATTAAAGATAATTACTAGAGTAACGGACTATTTTAAATTTTACTTAAAATTGTATGCATAAATTTGGAACCGAAGGTTTAATCCCTTACGATTCAGAATTAGAACGCACTATTAAAAGAATTAGAAAACAAAATAGAGAAATTATAAATTTAACTCAAATGGCAAATAATCCAGAAATTGAAAATACAAACCAACCAAGACCTTTGAGAGATTACGCTAACCCTACATTAGATGAAATTCACTTAACTATCCAAAACCCTGATGTAGCGGCTAACTCATTCGAGCTTAAACCTGCAATTATCCAAATGGTACAAAATAATCAATTTAGTGGTTCACCAAACGAATATCCTAATTTACATCTTGCTAGTTTTTTAGAACTATGTGCTACTTTTAAATATGATGGAGTATCTAATGACGCTGTTAGACTTAGGCTTTTTCCTTTTTCTTTAAGGGATAAGGCTAAAATGTGGTTAAATTCGTTAGCACCTGGATCTATTAAAACTTGGGGAGAATTATCACAAAAATTTCTATCCAAATATTTTCCTCCTTCAAAAACTCGCAAAACTTAGAAATGACATAACTTCTTTTAGTCGATTTGACGGAGAATCAATATACGAAGCTTGGGAGAGATTTAAAGATCTTCTTAGGAAATGCCCACACCGTGCGTTACCGTATTGGTTAATTATACGAACTTTTTATAATGGATTGATAGGATCTCTTAGATCTATTATAGATGCTGCAGTTGGAGGATCATTAATGTCAAAACCATTTGATGAGGCTTATTCATTAATTAAAGAAATGGCTACTAATAATTTTCAATGGCCTTCTGAAAGGTTATATCCTAAAAAAATAGCTAGTATACATGACTCTGATGCAATATCTATGTTAGCTTCTCAAATTGCTGCTATATCCAAGAAATTAGATCATTTTGGAACGAATTATTCTCCTAATACTATAGAAGAAAATTCATCTGGACAATTTATAAACGCTCAACCTTCATACAAAACTTTAAATGCTATTACTGACCCAATAATCCTTATGCAAATTATTATAACCCTGGTTGGAAGAACCATCCAAATTTTAATTGGAATAATAACTCTGCTAATCAGCAATGGATGAAAAACTCGATAAACCCGTAGGAAATCCATCTAACCAAGGAAATTCTAATTATAAACCTTCTTATCCACCTGAATTTAATAATAATTCTCAATTTAAGGATAAGAAGTTATCTATGGAGGAATTAATATTAAATATGGGACAACATTTGCAAAATCAAGGTAATCAATTACAAATTCAAGGAAATAATTTACAAAATCAAGGAGCTGCAATTAAAAATATTGAAACTCAACTTGGACATATCGCTACTACACTTAATAATAGAATTCCTGGAACTTTTCCTAGTAATGTAGAAATAAATCCTAAAGATCAAGGAAAAGAACAAATTAAAGCGATACAGTTAAGAAGTGGAAAAGAAGTTGAAACAAAATTGCAAAAAGAAATGGCAAATCAGAACGAGGAAGTGGAAATTGAAAGAGAAGAATCAGCAAGATCAAAATGAAGAATATTCACTAATACCTATGAAAATTTCGGTAGCTAAACCACCACCACCATTTCCTCAACGACTAAAGCAACATAAAAAAGATAAGCAATTTTCTATGTTTCTTGAAATCCTAAAGAAATTAACGGTAAATATTCCTTTTGTAGAAGCATTAAAACAAATGCCTAATTATGTGAAATTTATGAAAGATATTTTAAATAAAAAAAGAAAGTTCACAGACAATGAAACTGTTGCACTTAGCGAAGAGTGTAGTGCAATTATTCAGAAAAAGTTTCCTGAGAAATTAAAAGATCCTAGTAGTTTCACTATACCTTGCGCTGTAGGAGAAAAATTTTATGGAAAAGCTTTATGTGACTTAGGAGCCAGCATAAATCATATGCCTTTATCAATTTTTAAAAGATTAGGATTGGGAGAAGTTTCACCTACTTCAGTAACCCTTCAGTTAGCTGATCATGCAGTGACGTATCCTAAAGGAGTTATTGAAGATATGTTAGTAAAAGTGAATAAATTTATCTTCCCAGTAGATTTTATTGTTTTAGATATGGAAGAAGATAAAGAAATACCCATAATTTTAGGAAGACCCTTCTTAGCTACTGGAAAAGTTATGATTGATGTTTAGAAATGAGAATTAACTATGAGAGTAAATGATCAAAAGTAACTTTTAACATTGCAAAATCAATGAAATATCCTGCTATAGAAAAAGATTATGAATGTTTTCGAATGGACATTCTTGAACATTTGCAAAATGAAAATTTTAAAGAATACTTTGAAGAAAAAATAGAAATAGAAAATATGGAATTAATTGAAGAAACATATGACGAAGAATTAGATTATATACAAGAAAGATTTGAAATGTTAGACAATACAAACAACACTGAAAAGATATAGTTCCGTTGATTATTAAACCTCCTGAACTTGAATTAAAAATTTTACCTACTCATTTGAAGTATGCTTATTTAGGTAACTCTTCAACCCTACCGGTTATTATATCGGCAGAACTAAACAAATCGCAAGAGCAAAAACTTCTGGATACATTAAAAAAGTATAAGAAAACATTTGGTTGGACCTTAGCAGATATTAAAGGAATTAGTCCTTCAATCTGTATGCACAGAATTATTTTAGATAATGAACATAAACCAAGAGTTGATCCCCAAAGGAGATTAAATCCAATAATGAAAGAAATAGTCAAGAAAGAAATATTGAAATGGTTAGACAATGGTATTATATATCCTATTTCGGACAGTGCTTGGGTAAGCCCAATTCATCGTGTTCCTAAGAAAGGAGGAGTGACTGTTGAAGCTAATGAAAATAATGATTTAATACCTATAAGACAAGTTACTGGTTGGCGTATATGTATTGACTATAGAAAATTAAATTCAGCCACCAGGAAAGATCATTTTCCTTTACCATTTTTAGACCAAATGTTAGATAGACTAGCCAGGCATAAATTTTTTTGTTTTTTAGATGGATATACCGATTATCATCAAATTCTGATTGCTTCTGAGGATCAAGAGAAAACAACATTTACCAGTCTTTATGGAACATTTGCTTTTCGAAGAATGCCTTTTGGATTATGTAATGCACCTGCAACATTCCAGAGATGTATGATGTCTTTATTTAGTAAATTAATTGATGATGGAATAGAAGTATTTATGGATGATTTCTCAGTATTTGGAACATCATTTGACGCATGCTTGAATCATCTTGAAAAATTCTTAGAGATATGCGAAAAAATTAACTTAGTTCAAAATTGGGAGAAATGTCAATTTAAGGTTGCAGGAGGAATTGTATTAGGGCATAAAATTTCGGAAAATGGCATGGAAGTAGACCCTGCAAAAATTCAAGCAATAGCTAAATTATCACCTCCAACTACAGTGAGAGGGGTAAGAAGTTTTCTTGGACATGCCGGATTTTACAGACGCTATATAAAAGATTTTTCAAAAATTACTAAACCTCTATGCCAACTTTTAGAAAATGACAAAAAATTTGAATATACTGATGAATGCTTAATAGCTTTTGAATTATTAAAAGATAAATTAATCACAGCACCTATAATAGTTTCGCCTGATTGGGAGAAACCATTTGAACTTATGTGTGATGCTAGTGATTATGTTGTAGGAGTTGTTCTTGGACAAAGATATGATAAAATTTTCAAAGTCATATATTATGCTAGTAAAACTCTCAATCATGCCGAAATTAAATATACAGTTACTGAAAAAGAATTATTAGCAATTGTATATGCTTTTGATAAATTTAGATCTTATTTAATTGGAACTAAATGTATTGTGTGTTGACCTCATTTTTGATGAGGTCTTCTCTTCTTCTCTTTAGTACTTAGGATCTAGCCTTAGGCTTTTCCTTTGACTATCTTAGAGGACTAGAATTGAGACCCACCACCTAGAATTTCAAACCCCTTCTAAACTCCCCGCAAACTCCACAAACTTGATCGTAGACCCCTAATCACCTAGAGGGTTGAAATCAAATGTGGAAGTTTAAAAGATGAGTTCCTATAGGACTCTTTGGCCTTAGGATCGCCTCAGGTGGCCTCGGTCCAGTGAAAGGGCTGACTTACACACACACTACACTTATGCACTACACTTTCACACACCTCCTAAAAACACACCCATACCCGACTTGACCTCCGACTCATGTAGGTGATTCACATGGATGGTCCTTAACCCCTAAGCCCTCAGCAAGAGGTTAGGAACAACATGGTGAATGCCTCAAATGAGTCCCTTCATGGCTCATATGAGCTTGATGTGGCTTCATGGCTCAACCAAAATGGTTGCATTCCACTTACATTCACCCAATCTTCAATTTTCCAAATTTTTAATTTTTGACCCCAGGGACTCTACACCCACCAACCCTACCAAATGCCTTTGAAACTACCCAAATTTCTCAAAAATTTCCAAATTACCCAAAATTCCTCAAAATCAATCTCAAACATTTCCACATCACTTAAATTGATCATCCATAACCAAAAATGCCAAAAATTCCAAAATACCCCCCGATACCCTCCAAATACCCAAAATACCCCTCTTGACCCAAAAATCCAAAAATTCAGAAACTTCCCAGAAAATTCCAGAAAATCCCAAATATTCCCAATTTCATTTTGTTCAACTACACCATGGGCTAATTTTGTCAATTTACCCCACTTTTATCAAAATCCCCAATTTGACCCATTTTAACCCAAAGTGAACCCAATGTCAAACCTAACCTACCCAATTGACCCAAATTCTGATCCAATTCAATTCTAAACTTCAATTCAACATTCCCAACACCAATCTAGACCAAATCTAAGCTTAATTTGATTGACATTTGGATCCAATTTCACTTTTGACCTTAAAGCCCAATTTGAACCTATGACCCAAACCTAACCCAAACTCACCCAATTCAATTCCAATCAAACCCAAATCTTTTCTAAACCTTCCTTGACATCCCCATAAACAAAAAACTAACATGATTTGCCCAAAATTTTGATCCAAACCCCACTCAAATTCAACCCAAAGCTAAAAGGCCCATTTTTGACCTAAACCCAAATCTAGCCCAAATGAGCCCAAATCCCAAAATCAAAACCTAACCAAAGCCAAAACCTCTTTGAAACACTCCCATAAATATTTCTCAACATCTATTTTACATCAATTTCAACCCTAGCCCAACATTGGCCCAAATTAGCCCAATTCGACCTACATTGGCCCACTTACCAATTAAACCCAAATTCAAACCAATTCAAGTCCAAATCACACCAAATTGACTCCAAACCACTCATGACACATCCCTAAACCAAACTCAACAATTATTTGGCCCAACCTCTTTACAAAATTTCTATCCATAAATTCATTTTCAAACCTAAAAGCCCACTTCCCTAAACCTTCCTAAAAGCTCATTTCCACCAAATACAAAAGTCCAAAATTGGCCCTAAAGCCCACATGACATTTCCATTTGCCATCCATTTAATCAAAGCCATTCCCTAAGTTATAATTCCATCATCAAACAATTCCACATTAAGCCCCATACAAATTCACATCAAAATACCAAAATTTCTCTTAAATCCATTTCCATGAAATTGACTTGACTTTTCCCAAGCCAAAGGTGAGCCATGAAGCCATGCATGAGCCACATGGAAGCCATGAGAGCCTCTTTACATGTCACCATGCCATTTTGGGCAAAAGGAGGAGACTCTTTCCTTAATTCCTAAAGGTGATTAACCACTCCCATGATTCCACTAAATCTCGCTTAAGCTTAATTGTACTTGGATGGTGACCATTCCCCACCGATTAAGCCGACCTAAATCACTTTCTATTCAGCCTTAAACAAAGCCTTGGGTGGTGCACCTAGCCCAAATGGAGGGGTTGACCAATTTGAGCCAAAATAAGCCCTCTCCCATTCCATTCTAATCCAAGCCTTTTACACATGGCATTTGCCAATTGCTTGCACCAAGTCCCGACCCCGACCCACCTGACCTCGAGGGTGACCCATGCACGGCCGGCCGGCCACCTGGCCGCCGGAAAACACCGTGCCCGAAACCTCGGGAGAAGCCAAGCTTTGAAATTCCATCCTGCTGAGCCGCCCCACTCCAAATGGTCACCATGGCCGTTCTTCACATGCCAAGAGCAGCTGATCCCAGCCCTCAACTCCCCCTGGGAGAGCCTCCAGCCCTGCCTATTTAAACCCCTCACCTTCTCGGCCATGAGAGGTGCTGAACCAGACCTTACTGAAACTCTGCCAAAATTGTTCCAGACTCCTCCCCACACACAGAGCACTTGATCCCCGGTGAGATCCCCCGCCATTTCTTCTCTCGCGAGCTCAATTTCGCAGTTGAAATTCCACCCAAAACCGAGGACACTTCTCCACAGTGGACCAATCCCAAAATTGATTGGTCCTACACCTGCACCAGACCAAGGGAAAGTGTCCACCAGCAAAAGCCCCATCTCCAGGCCACCCAGTTGTTCCAGACTCCAAAGGTTGTGATCAGCTTTGGTGGAAATCACACCTAGGCAATTCACCACATCCCTGGGCTTCATCCCTAGCCTCCCGCATCTCCAACGAACGTGCCAAGCATCTCCGATCGAGGCTCCACCTCTCGAGCTAAGGTATGAGTTAATTCTTCATCCCGAGCTTCCGGAGATTCTCCATTTCAAATGCTTTAATTTCAATGCATGATAACCGTATAGATGTGTTCGTCTCTTCGAGACGAATCCATAGAGCATAAGAACATGAAAATCCATTGAGTATCGAGTGAGATATTAAGGATTTAGTGTGGACGGCTCTCGGGTGAGGACACTTGGGGACGATGAACGGATGCCGTCCATTTAATACACGCGCGGACGGACGGCCGGGATCGCGTCGGATCGAAGACGGAGAGATACAGCGGGTCCCGGAGCGCCGACGCGGATGGCGGCGTCGAATGGGAGCGCGCCGCGTGTGCATTCGGAGTCGCCGAGGTTGACGCGGCGCCGCGTCACTTAAATAGAAAATTAGGGATTTTCTTAATTTATTTAATTCCCTGAACTTTGAAAATTCATATCTTTGTGTAGAAAAATCCTAAAAATAAAATAAAAATACCCTCTTGCTCGGTGAACGGAGGAGAATAATGTGGAAAAGAAATTAATTAATTTTGTCCAGTATCTTATTTTTAATTAATTATTTACTCCCTGCATTGTTTTAATTCTCCATGCATTCACACAATTCACCATGGCATCAGACTATAGGGCTTTTGAAGCCTCTGAACTTAGGGACATTCCCTGAATTTTCCAAGGTCAGAGGCCATCTCTGTGAAAAGTTATTGATTTTTCAAATGCATGTTGCTGTTTTAAGTATTTTAATTTCAAAAATTAGCATGTTGTGAAATAAATTTTAGGAAAATTTGGTGATGTTCCTGATGACCAGAGAACCCTAGGAAAAATAAGATTTGAGTTAGTTCACTTAGATTAACCCTAATTGGCTTAAATACCCAAAATAGATCTCTAATTAATTAGAGTTAACTATAGATCAAATTGACTTCAAATCAATTCTCCACTGACCTTTAGGATCAGAGGAACCCATCATAAAAATTTGAGGTCAATTGGACTTGGTTAGCCCCACTAATTGGGTTGATTAAGCCACTTAGTCATTTTAAACTTTAAAAATTCATAACTTTCAAAATATCTTTCAAAAATTCACCAAATTGGTTTTGGAGTCTCTCTGATATCAGGGGAGTTTAGGAAAATTAAAATTTTAATTTTCTAAAAAAGTTGATTTTTAATATTATTTTAATATTTTTAATAATTAAAAAATAATAAAAATCACAAAAATAATAAAATCCACCAAAATGTCATATTTTGAATTTTAATCACTTAGGAACAAACCCCATATTTTTCTTAGGCCTATTTGGTGAGATATTAATTATTAAAGCTCTAGGGTAATTTTAAAATTAAAAAAATGTATTTTCTAGCATTTTCACCAAAATAATTATAATAAATCAAAGAAAAATCAGAAAATTGTAAAATTTGTTTCTATGGAATCCTTGATATCAGAGAGAACTTTAAAAATTATAAAATTCATTTTTTAACATTTATTTTATTTTTAAATTAATTAACACTCTAAAACTTAAAATAATTATAATAAAAATAATATAATTCAAAAAATCACCAAAATTAGTCCAAGTGATCCTCTGGTCATTAGGAATGTCCCCTAATTTTCTTAAGGACAGAAACTTTCCCTTGGTCATGTTATCAAATTTTCCTTGAAAATCTCTATTTTCTACTAAAAATAATTATATAAATAAATTAAATACAGAAAAATCACATTTTCTCCTCTCATGTCTTTATTGACATATGAGTGAAGTCACATAAAAATTTCAAGTTCATTTGAGTTCAATTTAGTGAGTTATGAAATTATTAGGCTTGAAGGGCAAAATGGTAATTAAAATTTTAACCCTTAATTAAAACTTTAGGTTTAATAAAAATTTTTAACAAGTAAAATATTTGATCCTAACCTGATTTGGATGATTGAAATTTAAATAATTAAAGGGTAGAAACCCATTGAGCAATTTAAGATGATTAAACCTTAATTAAATAATTGATTAAATTTGGAAGAATAATAAAATTGGAATTATTAAAATAGGGGTATTATTAGGAAGAGATTTATTCTTTAATTTAAAAAATCCCTAAATTTAATCATCTCATTAATATTCAACTCTTAATTAAAATGATAACTCAAATTTAAAATATTAAAAGACTTAATCATTAAACTAAAATTAAATCATTAAACTCTTTCAAAAATTTCAATTAAAATTAAATTAAATTAAATTAAAAATTAAATTAAATTAAGTAAATTAAATTAAAATTAAATTAAATTAAATTAAGATTAAAAGTTGAATTAAATTAAATTAAATGAATTAAATAAATTAAATTAAATAAATAAAATAAAATTAAATTAAATTAAATAAAATTAAACAAATAAATTAAATTAAATTAAATAAATTAAATTAAATTAAATTAAATTAAATTAAATTAAATTAAATTAAAAATTAAATCAAATCAAACTAAATCGAATTAAAAATTAAATCAAATCAAACTATATTGAATTAAATTAAATCAAATCAAACTAAATTAAATTGAATTAAATTAAATTAAATTGAATTAAATTAAATTAAGTCAAATTAAATAACATCACCTAAGACATGAAGAAATAAATCTAAAATAACTTGAACACTATTCCAAACTTAAATCATTAATTTGAACTTAAGTTTGAATCACAAATCATTAAATATCATTTTGCCTTAGGAGCTTTAGTTATCATAACTCCTAAATAGAACATTAAAATGAAATGTTACTTCACTTATAGGACATTCAAAAGTCCTAGTTCACTGAGCAAGTTAACAAAACTTGAAAACCTCGGACGATCGATTCATTTACACAATTAAATTCTCTTGGACTTAAAACAATCCTAGAAATATTGAAAAGATGTTTAGGACCCTTCCTAAGCACTTCCTCAATATGATAGGATATTTATAAGAACAATTGAACTTAGTTTTTCTTTGATGAAGAAAATCGTCTTCAAACTAAAAACTCAAAGAACCTAGACGTCATAGGAAATGACTAGCTATAGGATTAGGAATTTGGTAGAAAACCATGAACCTTTCCCTTAGCTTTTACCTAGGAACTTGCTTAAATATTCTAATCGTGTTTTAAGTGCGGCTCGGAATGACGGGAAGACCCTCCAGGTACGCTTTTATTTTATTGCGGCTTATTTTATTGCACTTTATTTTTCTTGCATGATAAACAACAGTTGCATGAAAACCGACACCTTTAGGACAAAACCAAAACCGAAACCCATAACTAAATTAAAAGACACTACAAGATAAAATTCACCTCCACAACATTTCAAAATATAAGACAACTCAAAATTTAATCACAAATAGAACACAAAACTACAACTATAACTAAATTAAAACGTCTTGTTGGATGATCGGGAATACCTCGGATGATGTAACCTACGTGTTGCTAACGGGATTTCCCACGGTCCAAATGAAAGTGTGGAACTCATTCGATTGAGTTTAGCAAATTCATCTGGACTAAGTGAATCCGATAAAAATAATGATGCCGGAAGGATGGAACCGTGGGATCTTAACCGGTGTCGTTATAATCAACTTTAAGATTTGTTTTAATTAAAACATAAAGAACACTTGGAAATTAAGACTTCTCTAAACCAAACACTTCTCTCATCTCTTGATTTATGACCTCTATAACTAAACCTCTGCAACAACAAGGAGCTCGGAGCATGGTGGGCAGCACGGCCATCGTCGTCAGCAAAACCTGTGTCGACATCAGCAAAATTTTCCTAGAATTAAACAACAAAGCCATAGGACTTCGAGGTGGTTTGCCTAGTGCAACATAAATCCTCAACTCTTCGTTAGGCATTTGTATTGCAAATTAAGCCCTAACCGGTCTTAGGATTCCGAGGTAGTCGTCCGATACGACATAAACCCTCGTATCTTCTAGGCAATTTGTATGATTCTATCATATAAATATAAGCCCTAATTAATTAAAAATTGGCAAGATTAAAACATTAAATAAACATTAGGACTTCCCTAAATCCAAGCTAAACAATAGGATAGTCGGGAGATTACCGAAGTCCGCTTCGAATCCGTGATCTCTCCTACTTTTCTTCCTTTGAATTCCCAAAATAAAAAATGTTCTAAATTTGATCCATTCCCTATTGAAATTTCCAAAATTCAATCCTTTGAAAACTTAAACTTTGAAATTCTTGAGAGCAGAATTATTGATTATTATCGAGAGTTTTCTTAGGTGATTCCCGTCACTTAAGATGTAATTAACTATAGGGGCTTGCCCTTATAGGGAATTTTAAAGAACCTGAGTAATATAAACCCCGTTTAATGTTTTCATATTAAGCGAGGAATTTGTCGGCTTATAAAATTGGTTCGCGGACCAAACGGATGTCACGAATCTTCTAGTTTATTTAACCGAGCCCCACCGTCGAGCGGTGTGTCTATCCTTAGGGATAGATACACGGTTTGCGGTGCGGTGCTCGTTTATATAAACTATTTGGGATGTGAGATCGGTTTGGTTTCATATCTTAAAATCTTCAAATTTAAAATTATTTTCAAAATCAAATATTACTTTCTAAATTATATCTATATTTAAATTTAAAATTCGCCGACAACTTCGGTTAGGCGACCCTTTTTTTTTAAATACAACGACACTCAACCTAAAAATATGCCGACATTGTGCATACTGATCATTCTGCTATTAAATATTTAATGCAAAAGAAGGACACCAAACCTCAATTAATCAGATGGATATTATTAATGCAAGAATTTGATTTTGAAATAAGTAATAGAAAAGGAACTGATAATCAAATTGCAGATCATTTATCAAGACTAGAATATTGTGAATTTCGACAACCGATAATGAAATTACAGACAGTTTTCCTGACGAACAACTTTATAATATAAATGAGTGGAAAATACCATGGTATGCTGATATAGTAAATTATATTGTAAGTGATATTTTACCACCCATGCTAACTCTGCAACAACAGAAAAAATTCATTCATGATGCTAAAACATATTTTTGGGATGAACCATATTTATATAAGCAATGTAAGGACTTAATAATTAGAAGATGTGTGTCTTATGAAGAAACTGAACAGATCATTCAAAAATGTCACTATTCAGAATTTGAAGGACATTTTGAGACAGATAAAACTGCTTACAAAATTCTACAATCTGGATTTTATTGGCCAACTCTTTTTAGAGATGTTTATAGATATATCAAAACTTGTGATAAATGTCAACGAGTAGGTAATATATCTAGATGAAATGAAATGCCTCTGAATTTTATATTAGAAGTTGAAATTTTTTATTTTTGGGGATTAGATTTCATGGGACCATTTATACCTTCATTTGGAAACTCATATATATTAATTGTTGTTGACTATGTTTCTAAATGGATTGAAGCACAAGCCTTACATTGTTGTGATGCTAAAAGTGTTTCAAAATTTTTAATGAAAAATATTTTCACAAGATATGGAATGCCGAGAGTGATTATCACTGACGGAGGATCCCATTTTAAGAATAAATATATTTAGAAATTGACAGAAAAATTTAACATTATTCATAAGATATCAACTGCCTATCATCCACAAACCAGTGGATTAGCTGAAGTTTCTAATCGATAAATTAAACGTATTTTAGAAAAGACTGTAAACCCTAATAGGTTAGATTGGTCTACAAGACTAGACACTGCATTATGGGCATACAGGACTGCTTATAAAACCCCGATTGGAATGACTCCTTACAGACTTATTTATGGAAAAATTTGTCACTTACCAGTTGAATTAGAACACAAAGCGTATTGGGCAATTAAGGAATTCAATTATAATTTAAAAGATACTGGTGAGAATAGATTGTTGCAGATGAATGAATTAGAAGAATTAAGAAATGAATCCTATGATAATAATAGAATTTATAAAGAAAAAATAAAATTATGGCATGATCGAAAGATTAACCAAAAAAATTTTGAACCAGGACAAGAAGTTTTACTTTATAATACAAGATTGAAATTATTTCCTAGGAAACTAAAATCTCGATGGTTAGAACCTTTCACTATAACTCAAATATTCACATACGGAGCTGTAGAAATTGAAGATCAAAAGACTGGACACAGATTTAAAGTAAATGAACACAGATTAAAACCATATTTTGAAGGAAGAATACCAAATTTTAAAGAGGTTTTAATGCTCGATCAACTCGATTAATAACCAGAATAGGTCGGCTGACGACGTTAAACTAAGCGCTTTATGGGAGGTAACCCATAGTAGTCTTTAATTATAATCTATTTACGTGATTTATTAATAATTATAATATAGAATAAATTCTACTACTCATATTTATCTTTATAATCATCACAAAATTAAGTCTATAGAGAGAAATCAGAAAATATTTGGACCTAAGCGAAACTGGGCAATTTTGCCTTAGCTCACCGACGGCGAGATCGATGCCCCGACGGCGAGATCAGCGCGCCTAATTTTAGTTTAAAGTATTAACTATCCCGCCGACGGCGAGATCGTTGCCGCCGACGGCTGTCGACATATTTTTAGGTTGTGTATTGTATTTTAAAAAGGGGTCGCCTACAGAAATTGTCGGCGAATTTTTAGATTTTAATTTTAATTTAAATATATATAATTTAGAAAGTAGCATTTGATTTTGAAAATAATTTTAAGTTTGAGATTTTTAAGATATGAAATCAAACTGATCTCACATCCCAAATAGTTTATATAAACGAGCGCCGCATCACTAACCATGTATCTATCCGAAGAATAGACACACTGCTTGACGATGGGGCTCGATTAAATAAACTAGAAGATTTGTGACATCATTTTGGTCTGCGAACCAATTTTATAAGCCGACAAGTTCCCCTGCTAAATATAAAGGAATTAAGCAGGGTTTATATTACCTGGGTTCTTAAAGTTCCCTGTAAGGGCAAGCCCCTATAGTTAATTACATCTTAAATGAAGGGAATCATTTAAGAAAACTCTCGATAATGATCAGTGGTTTTGCTTTCAAGAATTTCAAGGTTTAAGGTTTTCAAAGGATTGGATTTTGGAATTTTCAATAGGGATTAGCTGAAATTTGGAACAGTTTGTTTTAAGAGTCCAAAGGAAGAGAAGTAGGAGAAGTTGAGGATCCAAGAAGAATCTTGGCAACTTCCCAAACTATCCTATTGTTTGGTTTGAATTTGAGAATATCATTTAATGTTGTAATCTTGCCAATTTTAGTTAATTAGGACTTATATTTGTATGACACCATCATACAAATAGCCTCGAAGATGTGAGGGTTTATGTCGTACCAAACGACTACCTCAAAATCCTAAGACCGGATAGGGCTTAATTTACATGACATGATTATGCAAATGTCTAACGAAGAGTTGAGGATTTATGTTGCACTAGGCAAACTACCTCGAAGTCCTATGGCTTGGTTGTTTAATTTTAAGAAAGTTTTGCTGAAGTAGATCCGAGTTTTGCTGATGACGATGGCCATGCTGCCCACTATGCTCCAATCTCCTTGTTGTTGCAGAGGTTTAGTTTTAGAAGTCATAAATTAGGAGATAAGAGAAGTGTTTTGGTTTAGAGAAAATCTTAAAATCCAAGTGTTTTTAAATATTTTAATTAAAACAAATCTTAAAGTTCTTTAAACAGAACCGATTAAGATCCTACGGTTCCGTCATCCCGGCACCGTTATTTTCATTGAATTCACTTAGTCCAGATGAATTTACTAAACTCAACTGAATGAGTTCCACACTTTCATTTAGACCGTGGGAAATCCCTTTAGCAACACGTGGGTTATATCATCCGAGGAATTCCCGATCATTCAACGAGACGTTTTAATTTAGTTACAATTGTAGTTTTGTTGTTCTGTTTGTGATTAAATCTTGAGTTATTTTATATTTTGGAATATTGTGGCGGTGAAGTTTATCTTGCAATGACTTTTATTTTAGTTTTGGTTTCAGTTCAGGGACTATCCTAAAGGTTTTGGTTTTCATGCAACAGTCTTGTTTATCATGCAAGAAAAAGTAAAGTACAGTGCATGTAAGTAAATTGCAATAAAATAAAAGCGTACCTGGAGGGTCTTCTCGTCATCCCAAGCTGCACTTGAAACACATGTTAAGGCATTTAAATATTTTGCAAGAAATACCTAGGTAAAGCTAAGGGAAAGGGTTTTGGTTGTCTACCAAGTTCCTAATCCTATAACTAGTCATCTCCTATGACGTCCAGGTTCTTGGTTTGGTTTAAGGATGATTTTCTTCATTAAAGAACAATTAGATTCAATTGTCCTTCTAAAACATCCCGTCATATTGAGGAAGTGCTTAGGACGAGTCCTGAACATCTTTTCAATACTTCGGGATTGTTTTGAGTCCAAGTAAATTTAGTTAGTACGAGTGAATTAATCATCCAGGGGTTTAAGTTTTGTTCGCTTGCTCAGTGAACTAGGACATTTGAATATCCTATAAGTGAAGTAACACTTTACTTGATACTTCATTTAAGAGTTATAATAATAAGAGCTTTAAAAGGGCAAATCAACTTATTAAGTATTTTAATGATTTAAACTTAATGATTTAATTTTAATTTTGACTTAATTATAAAAAAATTAGTTTAAGTTTGGAATAGTGTTCAAGTCATTTTTTTATATTTAATTTAAATCTTTACGTTTTAAGTGATGTTATATCTTAGATTTAACTTTTATATTTTAAGTTTACTTTAAGTGTTTGGTTTAACTCTTAATGATTTCATTTAGGTGTGTTGTTAAATGATTTTAATTTAATGTAATTTTAATTTAATTTAAGTTTAATTTAATTTAATTTAATTTGATTTGATTTGATTTAATTTAATTTAATTTTATTTGATTTGATTTGATTTAATTTTAATTTAATTTGGTTTAATTTAATTTAATTTAAATTTAAATTTAATTTAATTTTAAATTTAAATTTAATTTTAAATTTTAATTTAATTTAATTTTAATTCAACTTAATTTGATTTAATTTATTTTTATTTAATTTTAATTTTTATCTTAATATATTAAATATGATTTAATTTAATTGTTAAGGTGTTAACTTGATTTAGATTTTGATTTAATTTAATCTCAACATCTTAAATTTAATTTAATTTAATTGTTAAATTGTTTAGCATTTTAAATTTTAAGTTAGGATTATCCTTTTAGTTAAGAATTAAATATTATTGAAGTGATTAATTTAGGGATTCATAAATTAAAGAATAAATATTCTCTTAATAATATCCCTACTTTAATAATTCCAATTTCTATTATTCTTCCAAATTTTCGATTAATTAATTAATTAAAGTTTTATTTTAATTATATTTGAACTGATTAGTAGGTTTCTACCCTCAATCATTTAAGTTTTAATCATCCAAAATCAGCTTAAAATCAAATATTTTACCCTCCCCTTTTTGATTAATCCTAAAATTTTAATTAAGGGTTGAAATTTTTAATTACCCTTTTGCCCTTCAAGCTTAATAATTCTATAACTCACAAAACTAAGCTTAAATGAACTTGAAATTTTTATGTAACCTCACTCACATGTCAATTAAGACATTAGAGGAGAAAATGTGATTTTTTGTATTTAATTTATTTATATAATTATTTTTAATGGAAAATAGGGGTTTTCAAGGAAAATTCAATAACATGATCAAGGAAATGTTTCTGTCCTTAAGAAACTTATAGGATGTTCCTAATGACCAAAGAAACATTTGGGCTAATTTTGGTGATTTTTTGAGTTATATTTTATTTATTAGAATTATTTTGAGTTTTGGAGTATTAATTAATTTAAAAAAGAAATAAAATTTGAAAAATGGATTTTATATTTTTCAAAAATCTCTCTGATCTCAGGGAAATCAGAGAACCAAATTTTATATTTTTCTGATTTTTCTTTGATTTATTAGAACTATTTTAGTGGAAATGTTAAAGAAAATCATTTTTTTAATTCAAAAATTGTTTTAAGCCTTTAAAATTCAATATCTTACCCTAGAGACTTAGGAAAAATATTTGGTTTGTTCCTAGGTGATTAGAATTCAAAATGTGACATTTTGGTGATTTTTAATATTTTTATGATTTTTATTATTTTTTTAATTATTAAAAATATTAAAATAATGATAAAAATCAACGTTTTTAGAAAATTACAATTTTAATTTTCCTAAATTTTTCTGATATAAGAGAAGCCCCAAAACCATTTTTGTGAATTTTTGAAAAGTATTTTGTGAGTTATGAATTTTTAAAGTTTAATTTTGGTTATGTGACTTAATTATTCCATTTAGTGGGGTTAAACATTTCCAATTGATTTCAAATTTTTATGTGATGTTCCTCTAATCCTAAAGATCAGTGGAGAATTATTTTCAAGTTAATTTGATGTGTAGTTAACCCTAATTAATTAAGGTTCAATTTTGGGTGTTTAGGCCAATTAGGGTTGTTCCATGTGAATTAACTCAAAACCTATTTTTCCTAGGTTCCTCTGGTCATAAGAAACATCACTAAATTTTCCTGGAATTTATTTCTCAACATGCTAATTATTGGAATTAAAATACTCAAAACAGTAACATGAACTTGGAAAATCAATAACTTCTCATAGGGATGGCCCTGACCTTGGAAAATTCAGGGAATGTTGCCAAGTTCAGAGGCTTCAAAAGCCCTATGGTCTCATGCCATGGTGAATTTCCTATGCAAATGAAGAATTAAAACAATGCAGAGAGTAAATAAATCATAAAAAATAAAATACTTGATGAAATGACTTGATTTCTTTTCCATATTATTCTCCTTTGTTCAGTGAGCAAGAGGGTATTTTTATTTTATTTTTGTGATTTTTTTATGCAAAGATATGGATTTTTAAAGTTCTGGTAATTAAATAAATAGAAAATAGCCCTAATTTCCTACTTATCCACGCGACGCCACACCATCCTCGGCAGCTCCGAAAGGCGACCCGGCGCGCTCTGATTTGGCGCCGCCATTTGAGTCAGCGCTGCGGGGGCCCGTCATTCATGTATCATCTCCCGATCCGACGCCATCTGAGCCGTCCGTCCAATACACACGCGAATGGACGGCATCCGTTCATCGTCCCCGATCGACTTCACCCGAGAGCCGTCCATCTTCCAGGCTTGATATCTCTCTCGATTCTTAACCGATTTCTACGTTCTTATACTCTATGGATTCGTCTTGAAGAGAAGAACACAACCATATGGTTTATGTGGCATGAAATTAACCCAATCAAAATAGAGAATGTTCAGAAGCTCGGGAAGAAAAGAGAGCTCATACCTTTGCTCAGAGAAGTGTGGCTTCGATCTAAGAGTTGTGTCACCTTTGATTGAACCTAAGCAAGCTCCAGATGAAGTCTCTGGCCCTGGGGAATTGCCTAGACCTGATTTCCACCAGACCCGGTTTCAACCTTTGGAGGCTAGAACAAATGGGTGGCCTGAAGAGGGGGCTTTCACTGGTCTTGTGCAGGTGTGGGTGTGGCTGAGTTTAATTTGATTTTGGTGGAGGATTTGAGAGTGTCCTGTTCTGTCCTGAGAATTGAGCTCCAAAATTGAGCTCAATCAGTGGGAGTTAGGGCAGGAGAACAGTGGGGATGGATTGCTCTTGGCTAGGGGAAGCTTTGTGAGGAGTTTGGAGGGATTCTGTGAAGGTTTGGTTCAGCCAACCTTTTGGCCGAGAGGGGTTGGGTCGGCTTAAATAGTCATGGCCATGGCTTCCTGGGGGAGTTAGGGGCTTGGATCAACTCGCTCGAGGCAAGGGAAGAACAACTGCAATGGCCATTGGGCATGGGGCGGCTCAACGAGTGGGAATTCCAAACTTTGGCTCATCCCAATGTTTCGGCCATGGCATTTTCCGGCGACTCGAGCGGTCGGCCGCGAGGCTGAGTCATCGTTACCATCAGGTAGGTCAGTGCTTGAGGTTTGTGAGTTCAATTAGCAAGTGCCAAGTGTAAAGGAGTTGAATCAAAGTAGAAGGGGGGAGGGATTATTTTGGGTTTCATTTGGTCAACCCATTGTTTAGGGCTTGGTGCACCCTCCAAGGGACTTTGGGTGTTGTGGGGAATCAGGTAAGTCAGCTGGTTTTGAGTGGAGAAGTCTCCATCCAAACATATTTGGATTAATTTTGGGTTAAGGGTAATCATGGTTAAGGCTAATGACCTTAAGGGAATCTAGAAAAAGCTTCTTCCATTTGCCCAATGTGGTATGGTCACATGTCAAACCTTTCATGGCTCCACATGGGGCTTAAGGATGGCTTCATGGCTCTTATATAGCTTGGGAAAAGTTGGCTTGGTTTCATGGAAGTAGGTTTTAGGAATTTTGGTATTTTGGTGTAAAATTTAGATGGTTTGTCATATGGCTTAGTTTAGAAAAGTTTGATTGTTGATTTAGAACTTGAGTAAGGATGAGATGAGATTGTAATGTGGGCCTTAGGATGGGTTTGGGCTTTTAAAATTTGGTAAAGGTGGGCTTTTAAATGGCTTAAGGGAATGGGCTTTTATGTTTCAAAATGGGCTTTTAGATAAAAAATTTTGCAAAGGGCCATGCTAAATAAATGTTGGGTTTGGTTTAGGGATGTGTCATGAGTGATTTGAGACAAATTTGAGGTGATTTGGAATTGAATTGAGTCTAATTTAGGTCCCCTTGGTGATAGGGTCAAAATAGATAAAAATGGACTAACTTGGGCTAAGGTTGGGCTAATGTTGAAATTGATGTAAATTCAATGTTGAGAAATGTTTATGGGAGTGTAACAAAGAGTTTTCAACCTTGGTTGGGCTTTAATTTTGGGATTTGGGCCTATTTGGGTTCATGGTGGATTTAGGCCTATTTAGGGAATTTTGGGTTTGGGTTGAATTTGAGTAAGGTTTGGGTCCAAATTTTTGGCAAACTATGTTAGTGTTTTGTTTGTGGAGATGTTAGGGAAGATTTAGAAAAGGTTTGGGGTTAATTGGAGTTGAATTGAGTTGGTTTGGGCTAAGTTTGGGTTATGGGTCAAAATTGGGCTTTAAGCTTAAAAATGAAATTGGATTCAAATGTCAATCAAATTGGGCTTGGATTTGGTCTAGATTGATATTGGGGATATTGAATTGAAGTTTAGAATTGAATTGGACCAAAATTGAGGTCAATTGGAAAGTTTTGGTTTGACATTGGGTTCATTTGGGTTTGACTTTTGGGAAAATTGGGGGTTTTGGCAAAAGTGGGGTAAATTAAAAAAATTGGCCCATGGTGTAGTTAAACAAAATGAAATTGAGAATATTTGGGATTTTCTAGAATTTTCTGGGAATTTTTGAATTTTTGGGTCAAGAGGGGCATTTTAGGTATTTGGAGGGTATTGGGGGGTACTTTTGGAATTTTTGGTATTTTTGGCTATGGATGATCAATTTGAGTGGGGGGAAATGTTTAGGGCTGATTTTGAGGAATTTTGGGTAATTTAGGTGATTTTGCAAATTTTGGGTAGTTCCAAGGGCATTTGGTAGGTTTGGTGGGTCCGGGGCCCCGGGGGTCAAAAATTGAAATTTTGGAAAAATGAAGATTGATCAAATGTAAGTGAAATGTAATTATTTTGGTTGAACCATGAAGCCATGATATGCTCATATGAGTCATGAAAGGACTCATTTGAGGCATTCACTATGTTGTTCCTAACCCTCTTAGCCAGGGGCTTCGGGGTTAAGGACCATTCATATGAATTACCTACATGAGTCAGGAGGTCAAGTTGGGTGAGAGTGTGGTTTTAGGACTTGGAATGTGTGTGAGAGTGTAGTGTATGTGCAGGTCAGCTCTCATCAGACCAGGCCACCCAGGGTGATCCTAAGGCCAAAGAGTCCTATAGGGAACTCATCCTTTAAACTTCCACATTTGATCTCAACCCTCTAGGTGATTAGGGGTTTACAATCAAGCTTGCGGGGTTTGCGGGGAGTTAAGAAGTAGTTTGAATTTCTAAGTGGTGGATTCCATTTCTAGTCCTCTAGGATAGTCAAAGGAAAAGCCTAAGGCTAGATCCTAAGTACTGAAAGGAGAAGAGAAGACCTCATCAAAAATGAGGTCAACAACGGCGAGATAGTTGAAGAGCAGTTTTTGGGAGTTATTTTGGCGGTTTTTGGCAATTCTAAGTATTTTTTTTCTTTAAAGGAAGCCTAGAACTCGAAATCATTACATTATACTTCCTAGAAACGAATAGAAACCCCTCAAAAACATAGTATTATGGCATCCAATCCACTTGAAATCACTAAATCCCGAGTGTTCAATCGATGAAAGTTTGTCAGTTATGAGGCCCAGTGGATATTCAACAAAGTTATGATGAAGAAGAGATTGATTAAAGAAAGAGGATTCGTCAATAGAGGAGTGGAGAATTCGACAACACCTATTGAGGAGATGATTATTCGACGAAGTTGGGAGGTATTATGTTATACAACTTTTGCAGTAGTCATCCCCGTAGTCAAAGAATTCTACTTCAATCTTCATGGAATCAACAATGGAAGCGTATATGTACGAGGCAGATGGGTAACTTTCACTCCGTCAAGAATTAATGAGTTGTATTCAATTGAGAATACACCTGTTTGTCACTATTCCAATTTCATTCCTACAAGATATAATATGAATGAGATCTACCGATATTTGACTGACGAATCTGAATATTGGGAAATACGAGAAAACGGGTATGTTAGTTTTTCTGCATCACTTCTTAACCTCGTCTCTAAGCACTGGCACTTCTTTATTTCTTCAAAATTATTACCCATGATGAGGGTAAATAAGGTTTCTAAGGAGTGTGCGATTTTAAATTACTGTATTCAAACTGGATTACCCATCGACGTTTGATCTATTATTGTGAAGTCTGCCCTAGGTCTGATTGTGCATGGATCGATTCATGGACTTGGACATCCTTCAACAATATTTGCATTATGTAATCAGTACCAAGTTTCCTATGAAGCCTGGGAAAAAGTACTTTTGCCTTGGAAACCATTAGATCATACCAATATGTTTCTTACTTTCGATAACGATAATGATACAGCCATTATTGCGGATCAAGCATCTTAAAGCAATCTTTCAATCAGGCCATTTACTGATAAAACTAATCTGATCTTTCGAAAACTCAAAGGATTGGAGAAGGATATACAGAACGTGATGAATTCTATCAAGAATATCTCTCGATTTATTCGATCAAATCGATTGGAGAATGAAAGAACACTTTGATCATTCCGGACATCTCGAGGCTAGTTTCATACGACTTTTGAGAAGGAAAGGATGGATTGAAGAAGATTCTACAGAAGAATTTCCTTACAGGCCTTTCTATAATTTGTTCGTGCACTTACATTCTATCGGAGATATCAGAGATGATTTTAGTACTGATCCTGATGAGTAGAAGATATTTATTCGTATTTATCTGTGTGTTATGCTAGTTTGAATTTAGTTTATTATGTTATTTGCACTTTGGATATTTAATCTCGCATATATGAGATTACGTGTTATTTGTTCGCCTCGGCGTTTTGAGTACTGTAGTTTGGATTGCGAAGCTGAATTGTGTGTATTAAGATTTTAAAAGTACTTTGTTAGTAATGTAGTGTGTGTGAAATTTATAAACACTTGGATTTCATATATAAAGTTATGATGTTTTGTGTTGTGTGAATTTATGTGTTAAAATAATATCTAATCACAATGAAATGTATTTAATAGATTGATCGGACATTATTGAGGCTTAAAATAAATTAAAAACATTATAAATAATAAAAAAAACTTAAAATTTTTGAAAATCGCGCCGACAGCGAGATCGATCCCGCCGACGGTGAGATTTTCCAGAAACTTTTGAACTCTTTGAATTAATTATCTCACCAACGGCGAGAATTTTTCCGCCGACAGCAAGATCTCAAAAAACATTATATTTTGACCGGTCAACCGTCACTATTCATCGTCCCCTTCCCCAAAACTTTGAAAAACCAACTTAGGGCTTGAGAGATCTTGCATTTGGAGCGATTTCAACTCATTTTGACACCGGGTTTTATCTTCCCTTGGTAAGAGCTTCCCTCCTATGTAAAAATTTTTTATTTTCACCATTGATTTCTTCCACATTGAGTAGTTTTGGAAATTGTGAAAATGTAGAGAAAAGACTTGGAAGAAGTTCATGGAACTTGATTTAGATTGTTTTAAGTCACCTTTGGAAGCCATTTTAGTATTATTCTGGAGTTTAGTTAAGATTTTTTGTAAATTTGATAGATCGAGAAATGGCTCCATGACGTGAAAAGGCGACTGGATTTTGACGAAACACGATTCGTGAATGCTTAGAGCACAATCAAGATACAACTTCAATATCAAAGCAAGAAAGTGCATTCAGGATAGAGTCTTTAAAAATCCAGGAGGAGAAGTAGAACGAACGATAAGAGAGAGAAGATGGGAGAATTTCATTATACAATGAATAGAGTCATTGTTGAAGTCGTGAAAGAATTTTATGCCAACTCGATCGAGATAGAAGATGCACCAATAAAGGTTAGAGGATTTTTAGTTGATTTTAATGCTGCAAGAATCAATGCTTTCTACGAAGTACAAGATCTGCGTACCAGCGAATATGATACTTTTGGAACAATGGAAGGACCGCTGAATGAAGTGATTAACTTTCTCACTGATGGGAAAGGAACTTGGAAGATTAAGCAGCGTGAACGGGTAAACTTCCCTCTCTCTATTTTAAATGTAACATCTAAGGCTTGGTATTATTTTATTTGCTCTACTTTGTTACCTACCTATCACCATAGTGAAGTAACGAGAGATATAGCAGTTCTGAATTTCTGTATTCAAAACCAAAAAAGTATTAATGTGGGAAGTATTATTTACAAGAATATATTAGCCACAGCACGAAGTGAAAGTGGAGGAGGACTAGGACATCCTGGTCTAATTTATGCACTCTGCCAATTGTCTGGAGTAGAGGCTAGAGATGATGAGGAATGGGTAGAACCTATGAAACCCATTACCTAAGCTAATATAAAAACCTATGAGTCCCACGAAGGATAAAGATCTGGGACTAGGAGCTATGCACCTTCAACTAGTAGGGATATTCTCTCTACCAGTTATGACCCTCCTACCTATAGTTCTCCTACCCTTTATGATTTGATGAATAAAATGACTCTGCAGCGGAAAAGTTTTGAAAAAATTGAAGAAAAATTGGAGCATATAGATCAGAGATTGGAGGCTTAGAGCGAAGGCACGATTATGACAGCGATTATCTCCAGAGACATTCTGAGTTTGAGATAGCCTACTATGATGCTGAGAATCGTTATCGGAGAGGAGAGTTTGATGTTATATTTCTTGAGTGCCCTCGCTATACTCATTATCAACCTACTCCACCTGCTAATCAAGGAGATGATGATATTGTTTTGGATTTTAGTGTTGATGATTAGATTTTCTGATTAGATATTTATGTTGTGTGATTTTTTGTTTGTTTTCTTAAATTTAGTATTAATGTTTAGTTTGTGAACTTGGTTTGTTATGTTGTGTAAGACATTTTAATATGGTTGTATAAGTTAAATGTATGTAGTTTTTAAATTTTTAATATTTTCATACTGCTATTGTAATCTTGGATTCGATTAGTAAAATGTATGTGGATGTAGTGTGATGTTTTAGTATAAAATATGGTAATATTGTGTAAAACTTCTTTACCCAAAGAATTTCTTTGATATTATATATGTGTAGAAAGTTATTAACAGTACATGTTAATTAAATGATGGAAAGAACCTGCAGAACTTCAAATAGAAGAAATACCTAAAGCACGAAGATATGATTTAAATTTACATTTTATTTTATTTTCTTTTCACCATGTATAAATAGATAGAAAACTTTATGTTTGGGGGAGGGAAAAACAAAAAAATTTAATTATTTTAAATTTTTCTCAATTTATATTTTTAAAAATTTATAAAATGATTTTCTGTAGTAATTTTTTTAATTCAGTAAACTAGAATTAATTTATGTAATTATTATAGAAGGTTGAACAAAATATTTCTAATAATTAAAATAATTTTGTAGATTAAGATATTTAGTATAAGAGAATAAGAATATAGTTAACTATTTAAAGTAAGGAAAACTATATTTTAAATATGAAAATTCTAAGATATTTAGTTGAGAAAGAAAAGATTGAAACTCAATGAAGTAAAAACTTTAAAATACATATAAGGTAAGTAAATGTTTCAAGTTTCAAATTTAGGAAGAGGAAAATGAAGTTCAAAATTATTAAAAGGCTAACCAAAAATAGTGATCCTCACTTAAAAAAAAAAAGAATTGAAAATCAATCCAGAAAGAAAAGAAAAAGAAATATATATATATATAAGTGAGGAGAAGCTTGAGAAAATGCCTTATCAAAAATTGGCTTCATTTGAATCAACCTAAAGAGTAAACTCAGTTACATTTCTGAACTCATATATATGGATTAGTATTTTACTAAATAGTGTTTTCGTGAATTTCCTATCATCTGAATATCTTAAGTAATTTATTATTGCAAAATATAGTCATTCTTGAAATAAATAGAAGACTAGAAATCTTAAACTTAATGACTAAATAGCCTTATATCTATAGAATTAGTTTAATTGTTTAAAAATATTTCTATTTAACTTTACTATAATATTTATTTAAATCAAATTCATAGTATTTCTGAATTAAAGTTTTATTACAAATAATCATTACATTTATGTAGTATCAAAATTACTTGAGGACAAGTAATGGTTAAGTTTGAGGGATTTTGACCACAAGAAATTGTATTAAGAAATTCATACCCATTTTATATGAAATTGCACTTTAAAGAAAGGTATTTTCTATGTTTTAATGCAGGAATTAAGATTTATAGGTAATGGGAGGAAAAAGATCAAAAAGGAGCGAATCTGGAACAAAAAGGACTAAAATAGATGAAAATTGAACTATCTCACCGACGGCGAGGAAGAGGCCACCGACGGTGAGATTTTCCCAAGATCATTTGAATATATTACAAAGGAGCCCGCCGACAGCGAGATCGAGCCCGCCGACAGCGAGATTGAGCAGTTAACCATTCTTCTAGAAGCCCGCCTACGGCGAGACAGTTGATTCAAGCCAAATACATTGAATCTGGATGCTTTTTGAAGAGGTGCTTAAGCAACCTTTGGAAATATGACTCCTTCTATATATAGAAACGATTTTTGTGTCATGGTGTGTCGTTAAGTGTGATTTAAGTGCAATATGAAAGTCAGTAGTGTGTATAAAAGTGTTTTAAGTTAGTGTCTTGGTGAGTATTTGAAGTGTGTTGTACAAAAAAGGAAGAGTCAAAGGAACTTCAAGAAGTCTGCTTGGGAAGAAAATTCGAGATAAGTATCTTTGTTTATTGTTTTATAACTTTAAATGAAATCCAAGTTTTGTGTTATTCTTCCTATGCATTCTGAGTAGTTTTCTTTGTTCTTCTCCTTGTTAATGAGATTTCGTGAAATGAAGAATTAAAGTAGTTGTAACTAACAATATTAAATAAAGATTGTGATAATCTTTTTACTTAAATCTTAATTTACTTTCAATTTGGCCAATTGAATTGTTAACATATGTTGAATTATCAACTATAGTAAAGATTACATCCAAAATTTAGGGAATTCAAAAGCCTTGGAAGAAGGGTGCAAATAAATAGGGAAATATTAATTATCGGGCGTAGAATCGGACATTTTAGTGTGACGGACTAAAATATTCAATTCGGTCCTATTGTTCGGGAGCCGATGTGTAGATGTTAGCCCTCGGGCGAGGGGAACGTGGGAGCTCGATGTGGCGTGTCGTATCCTCCAGACTCTAGCCATGGATTCGATAACCAAACATAGGATTAGTCAATGTTCTTTGCACCTGGACCAAAGGGTAAAGAATAGGAATGCTCTTATTTGGCACAATATAATTCTAAACTCATTTAATTCTTCATTCACTTAATCTCTTAACAAGGAGAAAGATACTTTTCTAAATTACAATCTTCTATTTAATCTTTAAGTAACAGTTTTTAGTATAAGCGTTCTTAATTTCCGTATACTAGATTAGTAATTACAATTGCCGAATTTAGTCCTTAAGTCTCTAACTTCCTTGTGGGATCGATATCTAGTGACTCCATTAGAGCCCTTTATTACTTGAGCGATATGTATACTTGCGTTGATAAATAGGGAGGGAGTACAATTACTATTTTACTTGAAAAACATTTATAAAGCTTACCAAACATATATACCCTCAAATTTCTGCCCTGTTCTCCCCTGAGCCGGTCAAGTTTTTAGCATTATTTCTAGGGATTTATATCTCTTAGTAATCGTGTTGAATACTTATATTTATAACAATTATTGTCGTGCGATCAATCCCCAATTTGGTCCTAAGATTGGTAACTAAAGTCAAAGGTTAGCCTTCAGGTGAAGGGTGAGTGGGAGCTCCATAGTGAGAGCCGGTATCATCCCAGCCTAGCCTTAGATTTAGTGATTGAACTTAGGATATGTCAATGTTCTTTATATGCTTGGAAGAGGATGTACTCTTTTAAGGGTAAAGAAACATTTATGCTCCTATTTGGCACATACAATATTTAATGTATCTCATTCCTAAACTTTATCCAATTCATTACATAAGATTAGTAGATTTTATTATCTCAAAATTCACCAAACCAATTTATCCAAAAAGGGTTATCTTTAGAAGCAATATTTTCCTTTAGGAGTATTTATTAGATATTTTAAAATTAATATTTACCTTTATGAGTAGTTGTTAAAGAAAAACCACTTATATCGACCTTCCAAACTAAAGTCTGATAGTAATATACTAGAATTTGACTAAGGACCTTTTTACCTCGCTTCCCCGTGGGATCGATAAACGGGACTCCATTAGAGCCCTGTATTACTTGATACGATACGTATACTTGCGTTTGAAATTGTGACGTTACAAAATCATTATAAATATATAAATCTGGGGTCATAAATTCTTGCATATAAATAAGTCGCATCACTAATCTTCGAAGAATTCCTTACAATATCTATTTGAACTCACTAATTAACACTCAATAATAACAATGGACACTAGTGGACTCTCTATAGGACACGAAGTAACTATTTGAAATCTCTATTAGTACTTTTTACAAACTCTTAGTGACTTTTAGAGGACTCCAAAAGGACCAATTTTCGGTTTAAAACGGTTCTTTTTAATGTTACTGAAGAGTCGCCAAGGTTTTCCATGCAGCCCTTCGAAAATCATCCAAATTCGACGAATATTGTGAAAGAACCCCCGATCCCGCTGTCGGCGGCATTCTAGAAACAGGACTTTTAAACAAACCTCACCGTCGGCGGCCTCGATGCCCACCGTCGGCGGTGTCGATGCCCGCCGTCAGCGGCCTTCCTTGGAATTAATTCTGAACTCTCGAGAAAATCACGTCGTCGGCGCCCTCGACCTCACCGTCGGCGCCCTGGGTCAAATTCACATATCTTAGTCCTTTTTGCTCCAAATTCGCTCCATTTTGCATATTTTCACTTTTTTGTCCTTAAGTCTTCATACCTGTAGAAAAACACCAAAAATACCCTTCTTAAAAGTGCAATATCATCAAAATCAGTATAAAATAGGCATGAAAATCATAAGCTTTTTTCCATAGGTCAGCCCATCCAATGTGTCAAGCCAAAATTGATCACTGGAGCTGCTCAGCATTCCACATAAGTAGTTTAATGCACCCACATTGGGCCTTTGAGCTTCACCCCAGCCATGGCTATTTAAGCCCACCTTCTTCACGGCCAAAGAAGGAGATGCACATTTACCTTGGGGAGACTCTGGCAAATTACGTCCAGAGCTTCCTTCAGCCCTCATAAGCTCCAGCCAACCAACTTCCAGCCCTAGCCCCCACTGCCTAAGTTCAATTTTTGAGCTCAAGCTTCAGCTGAAACATGACACAATTCACCACAAGCTCCACACTGCACTAAAATCCCATTGCTTGTAACCACACCATCACTAGACTGAGAGAATAAGATCCCCCACAAAAGCCCCATCATAGAGAGCCTCTAGCATAGAGTTTGATCAACCCCCTAAATCGCGTTTGTTCAAGTTCATACCTGGACCCAAAGAGAGCTTAAATTGCTGCTTGGAGGAGCTTCGCAAGGTCATAACGAAGGTGTAGAACTATTATGATTGAGGCCTTCCCTCTTAGAACAAGGAACAGAGCACTCACATTAATCCGAGCCTATTTTTATTCTCCATGCATGAATACTATATTTAATATTTTATAAACCGTATAGATATATTCGTCTGGACTAAATGAGTCTATAGGATCAAATCAGAAATGATTTGGTTGAGTTTAGGCTGAGATCTTAGGTTTAGAAGGTGGATGATTTACGAGTTAGGTCAGTTGCGGATGATGACTAGGAGCAGTTGGATCGCACGAGTATTTGATGGACGGTGCTGATGCAATCGGACGAGGAGATGGTGTATAAAGTATGGGCTGACGAGGCAGCTACGTGGATAGCGATATTGAATCAGATAGCGTCGCGTAGCAATTCAGAGTTGTCACATGTTGAGGTGGCGCAACATGGTTTAAGTAGGAAAATAGGGATATTTGAATTAATTAAATCATTCCACTTTTGAAAATTCATAAATTGGTGTAGAAAAATCATAAAAATGAAAAAAAAACCCTCTTGCTCAGTAAACAGAGCATAATAATGTGAAGATGGTTTGGTGTTTATTTAATTTATTTTTTATTTTTAATTAATTAAATACAGTAAATCTTATTTAGAGCCTAATTAGCTCTAAATATTTCACCATGGCTTGAGCTTTGGGGGTCTTATCCTATCTACATAAGGGATCTTCCCTGATTTTTTGAAGGTCATGAAGGATTTCTATGTGGAGAACTCTAATTTTCAAGTCAAATGTCCCTGTTTTGATATAAAAATTATAATAATTAAAATATTAATTAGAAAAATGTAAAGTAATTTTTGGTAGGTTCACTATGACCAGAGGTCAAAGGAAATAATATAAACTTGGTTTAACTCATTCAAAATCTCATTAATGATAATTAAACCTCTAAAAACAAATAAAAATAAAAATGGTTAAGTAAAAATGTAAATAACTTAATTTTGGTTCTCCACTGTAGATTAGGGTTAGAGGAGCTTCCATAAACATTTTCAAGTCATTTAGAGTTAATTTGATTACTTAATTTGATTTTCTAAGTTAAATATTATTTTTGGCATTAAAATAATTATAATAATTAAAATATAAGTTGAAAAAATTTAAATTTGCTTTTTGGAGTTCCTTATGACCAAGGAAATTTAATAAAAATAAAATGATAATTAAAATAAATACTTTATTTTTAAGCCTATTTTGAATTTAAAAAAAAAATTATTTAAATTTATTAAAATTAATTAAAAATCATAAAAATCACAAAAATATTAAAATTCACCAAAATGTCACATTTGGTCTCCTAATCATTTAGGAATCGTTAAAATTATTTCCCTAAATTCCTAAGTTAAGATATTAATTTTAAAAAGGGTTAATAACAACATTTAATCTTTAAAATGTATTTTTCCTAATTTCTCACTAAAATAATTTTAATAATTAAAATATAAATCATACAAATATGAAAATTATTTCTCTGAGTTTCCTGACCTTGGAGAGATTTATTAAAAATAGTAAACTTAATTTTCAACATAAATAATATTTTATATTTAATTATTACTCAAAAAACAAATAATTATAATAATTAAAATAAAATTCATAACATCATGAAAATTGGTCCAAGTGGTTCACCGGTCTACATGAACCTCCAGTAATTTTCTTAAGAATAAATATTGTGTTTTGATTAAGTTATTGAATTGTCTTTGAAAACTCCTATTTTGCATGTAAATATTATATACATTCAATTAAAATTACAAAAATCACATTTTCTCCTCTAATGTTCTAATTGACCCATAAGTGGGGTAATATAAAAATTTCAAAGTCATTTGAGTTATACTTAATAAATTATGAAGTGATAGGCCTTAAAGGGAAAAATTATAATTAATAAATTTAAGCCTTAATTAATATTTAGGTATAACCAAATGGTAAAATGGGAAATGAACAATCTATTCTGACATTTTTTTATGATTGAAATATAAGGAGATAAATGGTAGAAACTAACCTCACCTTTGTCACATAAAAGATAAACTTGCAATTTTTTTAATTATCTTAACTTGAAAGATAATCAAGATTAAATGATTACAGGATTAGGGGTTTCACTTTAGAAGTTAATAATCCATCAATCTAATACCCCTAGTTGGTGT
>CM040437.1:15111236-15138736 GCA_022702705.1 Papilionanthe hookeriana x Papilionanthe teres | reverse complement strand
TAGTTAAATAAAATATAAATAAAAATATTGATTATTTTGACCAAAGTTGATTTTTGGTCAAAAGTTGATCTATTTTAGTCAATGAGTTGGTAATTGTTCGAAATCGAACATTTTGATCAAAGATGACTTTTTGGTTAAAAGTAGAACTATTGGGTCAATGGGTTGGTCATTGACTTTTTGGTCATCGCGTCGAGTTGTTCTTTGGATGGAGGAACCGTTATGGGTGCGGTACTGTGTTGTTTTGTTTAGTTATAGTTAGGGATCCTCCTTCCCTCCTCTTTTTGTACCTGTTTTTCCTATTTCAACACGTAAGGAGCCACGAGTAGCTTTTTCTTTAATATATATATATATAAATATATATATATATATATATATATATATATATATATATAATTATTTATAATTTTGTTAATTAGTTATTTATTTATGTTGTTTTCGTTATAATTATTACTATAATTATAATTATGTGGTTTCTTTATCTATAATTATATAAGTTGTTTTTATTATAGTTATTTATTTATTTATTTATTTATTTATTTTTATAATTAAAGTATATTTAAAAATAATAATCTATACTTAAAGTATTTAAAATAATATTAAATAAATTTATATATATATATATATATATATATATATATATATATATATATATATATATATATATATATATATAAATATATATTTTTATATACCTATATATATATATATATATATATATATATATATATATATATATATATATATATATATATATAATTTTTTAATTGTTAAATATTTTTATAATTAAATTGTATTTATAAATAATATGCTACACTTAAAATATTTAAAATAAAAAAATAATATTAAATAAATTTATACATATAAATATATATATAAAATAATATTATATAAATAATATTATTTACATAAAATAATATTATATAAATAATAAAATAAAAAAATAATATTATATATATTTATTTATATATATACATATAAATATATATATATATATATATATACAAATATAAATTTATTTATTTTTAATTTATTTAATTATTAAATATTTTTATGATTAAATTTTATTTTTAAATAATAAACTATATTTAAAATATTTAAAATAAAAAATACTATTAAATAAATATATATATACTATATAAATATATATATATATATATATATATATATATATATATATATATATATATATATATATATATATATATATATATATATATATATATTTATATTTATATACCTATATATATATATTAAATAAAAAAAAACTATTAAATAAATAAATCTATATGTATAAATAATATTAAATATTTTTATAATTAAATAATATTTATAAATAATATACTATACTTAAAATATTTAAAATAAAATAATAATATTATATATATTTAAATATACAAATATAAATTTTTTGATTTATAATTTATTTAACTATTAAATATTTTCATGATTAAATTATATTTTTAAATAATATACTATACTTAAAATATTTAAAATAAAAAATTAATATGAAATAAATAAATATATATCTATATATATATTTATATATACCTATATATATATATATATATATATATATATATATATATATATATATATATATATATATATAATTTATTTAATTATTATATATTTTTATTATTAAATTATATTTTTAAATAATACACTATACTTTAAACATTTAAAATAAAAAAAAATATTATATATATATATATATATATATATATATATATATATATTTATAAATAACTTTATATATATTTTTATTTATAATTTATTTAATTATTAATTAGTTTTTAAATTAAATTATATTTATAAATAATATACTATACTTAAAACTCTTAAAATAAAAAAATATTATTTTATATATGTATATATATATATATATATACCAATATATATATTTATTTATAATTAATTTAATTATTAAATATTTTTATGATTAAATAATATTAACAAATAATATTCTATACTTAAAATTTTTAAAATAAAAAAATAATATTATATTATTTATTTATTTATAATTTATTTAACTATTAAATATTTTTATTATTAAATTCTATTTTTAAATAATATATTATACTTAAAATAGTTAAAATAAAAATAATATTAAATAAATTTATATATATAAATATATATATATATATATATATATATATATATATATATATATATACCTATATATATATATTTAATTATAATTTATTTAATTATTAAATCATTTTATAATTAAATTTTATTTATAAATAATATACTTTACTTAAAATATTTAAATTTAAAAAATAATATTATATAAATATATATATGTAAATTTATGTATATATATATATATATATATATATATATATATATATATATATATATATATATACATATATCCATAAATATACCAACTCGTTGACCAATTATTTTTAACCTAATGACCAACCCATTGACTCAATATGTCTACTTTTGACCAAAAAGTCATCTTTGATCAAAATGGTCAATTCTTGACCCAATTACCAACTCATTGACCAAATAGGTCAACTTTTGACCAAAAGTCAACTTTGGTTAAAATAATCAATATCTGACCCAATGACCACCCCGTTGACCTAATAGGTTAACTTTTGACCAAAAATTTAATTTTGGTCAAAATAGATCAACTTTCGACCAAAAGTAATCTTTGGTCAAAATGGCCAATTTCCGACCCAATGACCACCCCATCGACTCGAAGACTAACCCATCGATCTAACAGTCGGTTTCTGACAAAAAGTAAATTTTGGTCAAAATAGTTAAGTTTTGATCTATGACCAATTATTCACTCAATAAGTTAATCTTCGACCAAAAAGTCAACTTTGGTCAAAATATTCAATCCTTAACCTAATGATAAACCCATCGACCAAATAGGTCAACTTTTGACTAAATAGTCAATTTTGGTCAAAATAATCAATTTTTGATCGAATGACCACCAATTGACCCAATAAGTCAACTTTTGACCAAAAAGTCAACTTTGGTCAAATGATAAGTCAACTTTTGACCAAAATAAGTCAACTTCTGACCAAAAAAGTTAATTTTAGTCAAAATGGTGAACTTCTGACATAATGATCTCCCCGTTGACCCAATGACTCAACTTTTGACTAAAAATTTAATTTTGGTCAAAATAGTTATTTTTGACCTAATGACCAAAATAATCAATTTTTGAATTAATGGTCAATTATTGACCTAATAAGTCAATCACTGACCAAAAAGTCAACTTTGGACAAAATGGTCAATGATTGACCCAATGAGAAACCCATTGCCCAATAAGTTAAATTTTGACCAAAAAGTCAATTTTGGTCAAAATAGTTATTTTTTTACCTAATGACCACTCATTGACCAAATAGGTCAACTTTTAACCAAAAAGTCAACTTTGGTCAAAATGGTCAATTTTTCACCCAATGATCAACCCATTGACTAAATTGGTCAAATTTTGACCGAAAAATCAACTTCTTAGGTAAAAATAGACAATTTTTGACTTAATGAATAATTATTGACCCAATAAGTAATCTGTGACCAAAAAGTCAACTTTGGTCATAACTATCAATCATTGACCCAATGACAAACCCATTGACCCAACATGTCAACCTTTGAACAAAAAGATATCTTTGGACAAAATGGTAAATCCTTGACCCAATAACCAACCCACATACCCAATAGATCGAATTTTTTCCAAAAAGTCAATTTTGGTCAAAATAGTAAATTTTTTACATAATTGCTAATTATCGACCCAATAGGTTAACTTTTGAACAAAAAAGCCAATTTTGGTCAAAATTGGTAATTTTTGACCTAATGACCACCTCATTGACCCAAAATGTCAACTTTTGACCAAAAAGTCAAATTGGGTCAAAATGATCAATTTTTGACACAATGACCTAAATGTAATCTTTGGTGAAAATGGTCAATCCTTCATCCAATGACCAACCCATTGACCCAATTTGTTAACTTTTAACTAAAAAGTCAACTTTGGCCAAAATAGTTAATCCTCGACCCAATGACCAACCTATTGACCCAATAGGTCAACTTTTGACCAAAAAGTCAATTTTGCTTAAAATTGTCAATTTTTGATCTACTGACCCCTCATTAACCTAAATAGGTCAAATTTTGACCAAAAGACAACTTTGTCTTTTGGTCAAAATTGTCAATCCTTAACCCAATGACCAACCCATTGACCCAATATGTCAACTTTGACCAAAAAGTCAAATTTGATTAAAATAGTCAATTTTTGACTTAATGACCAATTTTTGACCCAGTAAACCAATCTATCCAAAAAGTTAACTTTGGTCAAGATAGTTAATCTTTGACTTAATGCCCAAACCATTGACCCAATAGGACATCTTTTGACCAAAAAGTCAACTTTGGTCAAAATGATCAATCCTTCACCCAATGACCAACCAATTGACCTAATAGGTCAACATTTAACCAAAAAGTCAATTTCGGTCAAAATAAAAAAATTTTGAATTAATAACCAATTATTGACCCAATAAGTCAATCTCTGACCAAATAGTCAACTCTAGTCAAAATGGTCAATCCTTGATCCAATGACAAACCCATAGACCCAATAGGTCAACTTTTGACCAAAAAGCCAATTTTGGTCAAAATAGTCAATTTTTGACCAAATGACCACCGATTGACCCAATAGGTCAACCTTTAAACAAAAAGTCAACTTTGGTCAAAATTGACAATTTTTTACCCAATGACCAACCCATTGACCCAATAGGTCATCTTTTGACTAAAGAAGTCATCTTTGGTAAAAATGGTCAACTTCTTGATCCAATTACCAACACCTTGGACAAATATGTCAACTTTTGACCAAAAAGTCAACTTTGGTCAAAATGGTCAATTTCTGACCCAATGGGTTAACTTTTGACCAAAAATTCAATCTTGGTCAAAATAATCAATTTTTGACCTAATGACCAATTAATGACCAAATAAGTCAATATCTGACCAAAAAGTTAATTTTTGTCAAAATAATCAATCCTTCACCCAATGACAAACACGTTGACCCAACAGGAAACCTTTTGACCAAAAAGTCAATTTTGGTCAAAATAGTCAATTTTTGACCTAATGACCACCCATTAACCCAATAAGTCAACTTTTGACCAAAAAGTCAACTTTGGTCAAAATGGTTAATTTTTTACCCAATGACCTACCCGTTGACTCCATATATCAAATTTTGACAAAAAATTTTTCTTCTGTTGAAATGGTCAAATCTTGACCCAATTACCAACTCATTGACCAAATAGGTCAACTTTTGACCAAGAAGTCAACTTTGGTCAAAATGGTCAATTTCTGACCCACTGACCACCCCATTGACCCAATGGGTAAACTTTTGACAATAAATTTAATTTTGGTCAAAATAATCAGTTTTTGACCTAATGACTAATTTTAGAACCAATAAGTCAATATCTGACCAAAAAGTCAACTATGGTCAAAATGATCAATTCTTGACCCAATGACCAACCCATCAACCCAATAGGTCCACTTTTGACCAAAAAGTCAACTTGGGTCAAAATGATCAATTTTTTACCCAACGACCAACACATTGATCCAGTAGGTCAACGTTTGACCAAAAAATCAATTTTGGTCAAAATCGTCAATTTTTGACCTAATGACCAATTATTAACCCAATAAGCCAATCTCTGACAAAAAGTCAACTTTGGTCAAAATGGTCTATCCTTGACCCAATGACCAACCCATTGACCCATGTCGGCATATTTTTAGGTTATGTGTTGTATTTTGAAAAGGGGTCGCCTACAGAAATTGTCGGCGAATTTTCATATTTTAAATTTAATTTAAATATATATATAGTTTAAAAGATAACATTTGATTTTTGAAAGTAATTTTAAGTTTAAAAGTTTTAAGATATGAAATCAAACCGATCTCACATCCCAAATAGTTTATATAAACGAGCACCGCACCACAAACCGTGTATCTATCCCGAAGAATAGACACACTGCTCGATGATGGGGCTCGATTAAATAAACTAGGAGATTTATGACACCCGTTTGGTCCGCGAACCAATTTTATAAGTCGACAAGTTCCCCGCTTAATATGAAAACATTAAACAGGGTTTATATTACTCAGGTTCTTAAAATTCCCTATAAGGGCAAGCCCCTATAGTTAATTACATCTTAAGTGATGAGAATCACCTAAGAAAACTCTCGATAATAAACAGTAGTTCTGCTCTCAAGAATCTCAAAGTTTAAGTCTTCAAGGGATTGAATTTTGGAATTTCAATAGGGAATGGATCAAATTTAGAACATTTTATTTTGGGAATCCAAAGGAAGAGAAGTAGGAGAAGCTGAGGATCCAAGAAGAATCTTGGCAACTTCCCAAACTATCCTATTGTTTGGCTCGGATTTAAGAAAATCCTAATATTATCTGATATTTCAATCTTGCCAATTTTAATTAATTAGAACTTATATTCGTATGATAAAATCATACAAATAGCCTCGAAGATGTGAGGGTTTATGTCGTATCGGACGACTACCTCGGAGTCCTAAGACCGGTTAGGGCTTAATTTACATGATATGATCATGCAAATGCCTAACGAAGAGTTGAGGATTTATGTTGCACTAGTGCAAACTTCATCGAAGTCCTATGGCTTGGTTATTTAATTCTAAGAAAGTTTTGTCGAAGTAGACTCAGGTTTTGCTGATGACGATGGCCGTGCTGCCCACCATGTCCCGAGCTCCTTGTTGTTTCAGAGGTTTAGTTTTAGAAGTCATAAATCAGGAGATAAGAGAAGTGTTCTGGTTTAGAGAAGTCTTAAAATCCAAGTGTTTTTAGTGTTTTAGTTAAAACAAATCTTAAAGTTGATTATAACAACACCGGTTAAGATCCCACTGGCTCCATCCTTCCGCATCATTATTTTTATCGGATTCACTTAGTCCGGATGAATTTGCTAAACTCAACTGAATGAGTTCCACACTTTCATTTAGACCGTGGGAAATCCCGTTAGCAACACGTAGGTTACATCATCCGAGGTATTCCCGATCATCCAACAAGACGTTTTAATTTAGTTGTAGTTGTAGTTTTGTTGTTCTATTTGTGATTAAATTTTGAGTTGTTTTATATTTTGGAATGTTGTGGCGGTGAATTTTATCTTGCAATGACTTTTAATTTAGTTTTGGTTTCGGCTTTAGGGACTATCCTAAAGGTGTGGGTTTTCATGCAACGGTTGTTTATCATGCAAGAAAAGTAAGTGCGATGCGATTAAATAAATTGCAATAAGATAAATTGCAATAAAATAAAAGCGTACCTGGAGGGTCTTCCCGTCATCCCAAGCCGCACTCGAAACACAATTAGAATATTTAAGCATTTAAAGCAAGTTCCTAAGTAAAGCTAAGGGAAGGGTTATGGTTTTCTACCAAGTTCCTAATCCTATAGCCTAGTCATCTCCTATGACGTCTAGTGTTCTTGTGTTTTGGTTTGAGGATGATTTTCTTCATCAAAGAATAATTAAGTTCAATTGTTCTTATAAATATCCTATCATATCGAGGAAGTGCTTAAGACGAGTCTTAAACATCTTTTCAATATTCCTAGGATTGTTTTAAGTCCAAGAGAATTTAATTATACAAATGAATTAATCGTCCGGGAGTTTAAGTTTGTTATCTTGCTCAGTGAACTAGGACATTTGAATATCCCATAAGTGAAGTAACACTTCACTTAACGTTCCGTTTAGGAATTATGACGACAAAAGCTTTCGTGGCAAATTGATGTTCAAGTGACTTATGATTTGATTTAATTTCAATTAATGGATTTAAGTTTGGAATAGTGTTCAAGTTGTTTTAGATTTAATTTTTTTTTGAATTCTTTATGTCTTAGGTGATGTTATTTTTAATTCAATTTAACTTAACTTAGTTTAATTTAATTTAATTTAATTTAATTTGATGTAATTTAATTTAATGTGGTTTAATTTAATTTAATTTAAGTTAATTTAATATAATATGATTTAATTTAATTTAATTTAATTTTATTTAATTTTATTTTTAATTTAATTTAATTTAATTTAATTTAATTTAATTTAATTTAATTTAATTTAATTTAATTTTTAATTTGATTTAATTTAATTTAATTTAATATGTTTTAATTTAATATGTTTTAATTTAATTTAATTTAATTTAATCTAATTTTTTTAATTTTAATTTAATATTTTATTTTAAAAGGGTTTGATTTAAATAATTTAACTTTAATTTAATTTAATGATTAAGTCTTTTAGCATTTTAAATCTTAAATTTGAATTATCATTTTAATTAGGAATTAAATATTATTGAAATGATTAATTTAGGGATTCTTAAATCAAAGAATAAATCTCTTCCTAATGACATCCCTATTTTAATAATTCAAAATTTATTATTCTTCCCAAATTTAATTAATTATTTTTAATTAAAGTTCATTTCAATTATTTTTGAATTGTTTAATAGGTTCCTACCCTTTAATTATTTAAATTTCAATCATCCAAATCAGATTAAGATCAAATATTTTACCCTTTCATTTTATTAAGCCTAAAGTTTTAATTAAGGGTTACAATTTTAATTACCATTTTGCCCTTCAAGATTAATAATTTCATAACTCACTAAATTGAGCTCAAATGAATTTGAAATTTTTATGTGACTTCACTCATATATCAATAAAGACATTAGAGGAGAAAATGTGATTTTTCTGTATTTAATTTATTTATGTAATTATTTTTGGTGGAAAATAAGGATTTCCAAAGAAAATTCAATAACATGACCAAGGAAAAGTTTCTATCCTTAAGAAAATTATGGGACATTCCTAATGACCAGAGGACCACTTGGACTAATTTTGGTGATTTTTTGAATTATGTTGTTTTTATTATAATTATTTTTTGAATTTTGGAGTATTAATTAATTTAAAAATAAAATAAAGGTTGGAAAATGAATTTTATATTTTTAAAAAATCTCTCTGATATCAAGAAAATCAGAGAATCAATTTTTATAATTTTCTGATTTTTTTTTGATTTATTAGAATTATTTTAGTGGAAATCCTAGAAAATACATTTTTTAATTTTAAAATTGCCTTAGGGCTTTAAAATTTAATATCTCATCATAGAGACTTAAGAAAAATATGGGGTTTGTTCCTAAGTGACTAAAATTCAAAATGTGACATTTTGGTGAATTTTATTATTTTTGTGATTTTTATTATTTTTTAATTATTAAAATATTAAAATAATACAAAAAATCAACTTTTTAGAAAATTGAAATTTTAATTTTCTTAAATTCCCTAATATCAGAGAGGCTTCAAAACCAATTTGGTGAATTTTTGAAAAGTATTTTGAAAGTTATGAATTTTTAAAGTTTAAATTGGCTAAATGGCTTAATCAACCCATTTAGTAGGGCTAACCAAGTCCAATCGACTTCAAACTTTTATGATGGGTTCCTCTGATCCTAAAGGTCAGTGGAGAATTGATTTCAAGTCAATTTGATGTATGGTTAGCTCTAATTAATTAAAGACCTATTTAGGGTGTTTGAGCCAATTAGGGTTATTCCAAGTGAATTAATTCAAAACCTATTTTTCCTAGGGTCCTCTGGTCATAAGAAAGATCACCAAATTTTGCTAGAATTTATTTCACAACATGCTAATTATTGGATTTAAAATACTCAAAACAGTAACATGAATTTGAAAAATCAATAACTTCTCATAGGGATGGCCTCTGACTTTAGAAAATTCAGGGAATGTTCCCAAATTCAGAGGCTTCAAGAGCCCTATGGTCTCATGCCATGGTGAATTTCCTATATGCATGGAGAATTAAAACAACGCAGAGGGTAAATAAATCATTAAAAATAAAATACTTGATGAAATTAAATGATTTCTTTTCCACATTATTCTCCTCTCGTTCACCGAGCAAGAGGGTATTTTTATTTTATTTTTCTCGATTTTTCTACACAAAGTTATGCATTTTCCAAGTTCGGTAATTAAATAAATAAGAAAAATCCTATTTTTCTACTTAAGTGACGCGGCGCCAGCTCAACCTCAGCAGCTCCGAACGCACACGCGTCGTCTCCTGATTCAACACCGCCATCCGACTCAGCGCTCCAGGGGCCCGCTGTATCGTTCCGTCTCCTCATCCGGCGCGATCCTGGCCGTCCGTCCGCGCGTATTAAATGAACGGCATCCGTTCATCGTCCCCAAGCCTCCTAACCCGAGAACCGTCCACACTAAATCCCTAATATCTCACTCAATACTTAACGGATTTTCGTGTTCTTGTGCTCTCATGGATTCGTCTTCAAGAGACGAACACATCTATACGGTGATCATGCATTGAAATTAAGGCATTTGAAATGGAGAATCTCCGAAGCTCGGGATAAAGAGTTAGCTCATACCTTTGCTCGGAGAAGTGTGGCTTCAATCCGAGGGTTGTGTCACCTTCGATTGGATCCCAGCAGGCTCCGGATGAAGTCTCCCGGTCCAGTGAATTGCTCTGGTATGATTTCGACCAAGCCCGATCACAAAGCTTAGAGTCCGGAACGGATGGGTGGCCTCGGAGAGGGGGCTTTTGGCTGATGGACTTCTTCCTCGGTCCGGTGAAGGTGAAGGACCAATCAATTTAAGGATTGATCCACCGTGGAGAAGTGTCCCGGTTTTGGGGTGGAATTTCGGCCGAGAAATCGGGCTCCGTTGGAGGGGATTAGTGGCAAATTGGCACCGGGGATCAACCGCCCTAAGTATGGAGAGTGATCTAGAGCAATTTTGGCGCAGTTTCGGCAAGGTTCGGTCGAGCACCTCTCATGGCCGAGAGGTGGTGGTGTTTAAATAGGCATGGCCGGAGGCTCTCCCGTGGGAGTTAGGGCTCGAGATCACCTGCTCTCGGTGATGAGAAGAACAGCCATGGTGGCCATTGGGCATGGGGCAACTCAGCAAGGTGGAATCCCAAAGTTTGGCTTCTCCCCATGTCTCGGCCATGGAGTTTTCCGGTGGCTGTGGTGGCTAGCCGGTCAGGGTCAGGTCACCCTCAAGGTCAGGGAGGTCAGGGCTGGGGCTTAGTGCAGTCAATTGGGCCTTGCCATGTGTAAAGGGGGTGGCTTGGAATGGAATGGGGAAGAGGCCATTTTGGCTTGGTTTGGGTCAACCCATGTGTTTGGGTTGGGTTCACCTCCCCATGACCTGGTTTTAGGCCGAGAGAATAAGTTAGGTCACTCGGTCAAAGGTGGTGAGGTCTCTTTCTAAGAATATTTAGATTAAATCTTGGTTAAGGGGAAACATGCTTAAGGCTAATGACTTTAGGAGATTAAGGAAAGGGTCTCCTTCTTTTGCCCAAAATGGCATGGTGACATGTAAAGATGCTCTCATGGCTTCCATGTGGCTCATGCATGGCTTCATGGCTCATCTTTGGCTTCGGAAAAGTTAAGTCAATTTCATGGAAATGGATTTAAGAAAAATTTGGTATTTTGATGGGAATTTGTATGGGGCTTGATTTGGAATCATTTGATGATGGGATTGGAACTTAGGAAATGTCTTTGATTAAATGGATGACAAATGAAAATGTCATATGGGCTTTAGGGTAGATTTTGGGCTCTTTGAAATGGTTTTAGATGGGCTTTTAAAGTGATTTAGGGAAGTGGGTTTTTTTTTATTTTAGGATGGGCATTTGGGTAAAAATTTTGTGGGGGACCATGTCAAATAAATGTTGCAATTGGTTTAGGGATGTTTCATGAATGGTTTGGAGTCAATTTGGTGTGATTTGGAATTGAATTTGGTTTGAATTTGGGTTCATTTGGTAAGTGGGCCAATGTAGGTCAAATTGGGCTAACTTGGGCCAATGTTGGGCTAGGGTTGAAATTGATGTAAAATTAATGTTGGGAAATGTTTATGGGAGTGTTTCAAAGAGGTTTTGGCTTTAGTTGGGTTTTGACTTTGGGGTTTGGGCCTATTTGGGCTAAGTTTAGGTTTAGGTCAAAATTGGGCCTTTTAGCTTTGGGTTGAATTTGAGTGGGGTTTGGGTCTAAATTTTGGGCAAATCTTGTTAGTGTTTTGTTTGTCGGAATGTTAAGGAAGGTTTAGAAAAGATTTGGGGTTAATTGGAGTTGAATTGGGTTAGTTTGGGTTAGGTTTGGGTCATGGGTCCAAATTGGGCTTTAAGGCCAAAAGTGAAATTGGATCCAAATGTCAATCAAATTGGACTTGGATTTGGCCTAGATTGGTGTTGGGGATGTTTAATTGAAGTTTAGAATTGAATTGGACCAGAATTTGGGTCAATTGGGTAGGTTTGGTTTGACATTGGGTTCACTTAGGGTTAAAAATGGGCCAAATTGGGGGTTTTGATAAAAGTGGGGTAAATTGGCAAAATTGGCCCATGGTGTAGTTGAACAAAATGAAATTGGAAATATTTGGGATTTTCTGGAATTTTCTGGGAATTTTCTGAATTTTTTGATTTTTTGGCTAAGAGGGGCATTTTGGGTATTTGGAGGGTATTGAGAGGTATTTTTGGAATTTTTGGTACTTTTGACTATGAATGATCAATTTGAATAATGTGGGAATGTTTGGGATTGATTTTGAGGAATTTTGGGTGATTTAGGTGATTTTGCAAATTTTGGGTGGTTTCAGGTTTTGGGTAGGCTAAGCGGGTGTAGGAAAAATTGAAAATTTGGAAAATTGAAGCTTGGGTGAATGTAAGTGGAATGAAATCATTTTGGTTGAGCCATGAAGCCATATCAAGCCCACATGAGCCATGAAGGGACTCATTTGAGGCACCCAGTATGTTGTTCCTAACCCTCTTAGCCAAGGGCTTAGGGGTTAAAGACCATCCATGTGAATCACCTGCATGAGTCAGGAGGTCAAATTGGGTATGGGTGTGTTTTTAGGAGGTGTGTGAAAGTGTAGTGTATAGGTGTAGTGTGTGTGTAAGTCAGCCCTTCACTGCACTGTGCCACCCGTGGCGCTCCCAAGGCCAAAGAGTCCTATAGCAACTCATCCTTTAAACTTCCACATTTGATTTCAACCCTCTAGGTGATTAGGGGTCTACAATCAAGTTTGTGGAGTTTGCAGGGAGTTAAGAAGTGGTTTGAATTTCTAAATGGTGGGTCCCAATTCTAGTCCTCTAAGATTAGTCAAAGGAAAAGCCTAAGGCTAGATCCTAAGTACTAAAGAGAAGAAGAGGAGACCTCATCAAAAAAATGAGGTCAACAAATGGACCCCCAATAGGTGTGGTGAGCTGACGGAGCACACCGCGCGTATTGGTGTTGACCGAAGCGATCAACGAAACCAACACAAAAGTCCAAGTGACAAACTTAGGACAGAGTAGAAGAATTTCCGCTGGGGAGTGTCAAGTATCTCTCTGAGACCGGAGATTCCTGAACTCTCGCTGGGGAAAGGAAAAGGAGGTGAATCCCAAATCACATGATCTGGGGGAATTTCGATTTAGATTTCATGTTGTTTTGGTTTAAGTTTTGATGTGTGAGCTTAGATTTTAGCTTGAGTTTCCATTTAGATTGAAGTTTTGTCAAAATTAATTTGAAGGGACTTGAACTTGAAGCGAAAATTGGAATTTTGTGGTTTTAGATGTAACATCTTCAACCTCAAAAGAAAATTGAATTGATTGAATTAAATCATTACAATGAGGAAAGAACTCAGAGTAATGCGGTACTGGATGTAAAATCCTTAACCTCAAGAGTTTGATTTGGTGTGTTTCATTGCAATAGGAAGAGAATCTAAAGCAATGCGGTATCGGATGTAAAATCCCCAACCCCAAAGGTTTAATTTTGATGTATTTCATTGCAATAGGGAAAGAACCTAGAGCAATGCAGTCTCGGATGTAAGATCCTCAACCCCAAAAGTTTGAATTTGATGTATTTCATTGCAATAGGGAAAGAATCCTAAAGCAATGCAGTCTCAGATGTAAAATCCTTAACCCCAAGAATTTGATTTTGATGTATTTCATCGCAATAGGGAAAGAATCCTAAAGCAATGCAGTCTCGGATATAAAATCCTCAACCCCAAAAGTTTGAATTTGATGTATTTCATTGCGATAGGGAAAGAATCCTAAAGCAATGCAGTCTCGGATGTAAAATCCTCAACCCCAAGAATTTGATTTTGATGTATTTCATCGCAATAGGGAAAGAATCCTAAAGCAATGCAGTCTCGGATGTAAAATCCTCAACCCCAAGAGTTTGAATTTGATGTATTTCATTGCAATAAGGAAAGAACCTAAAGCAATGCAGTCTCGGATATAAAATCCTCAACCCCAAAAGTTTGAATTTGATGTATTTCATTGCGATAAGGAAAGAATCCTAAAGCAATGCAGTCTCGGATGTAAAATCCTCAACCCCAAGAATTTGATTTTGATGTATTTCATTGCAATAGGGAAAGAATCCTAAAGCAATGCAGTCTCGGATGTAAAATCCTCAACCCCAAGAATTTGATTTTGATGTATTTCATTGCAATAGGGAAAGAACCTAAAGCAATGCAGTCTCGGATATAAAATCCTCAACCCCAAAAGTTTGAATTTGATGTATTTCATTGCAATAGGGAAAGAACCTAAAGCAATGCAGTCTCGGATAAAAAATCCTCAACCCCAAAAGTTTGATTTTGATGGTAATTGATTTTGCAAAGATTTGTAGTGTTGATTTGAAAAGTGTGGAATTTTGGTGTTTCGAGAATTTCATGAAAGTTGTAAAAGACTTTCATGGAAGGAAATAGATTAGGAGGGAATATGTAGATGCTACATATCCCATTCAAAAGAGTCGATCAAAATTTGCTGGTTTGGATTGGATACAATTCCTCACCATCAGATCCGATCCGTGTTAATGGAATCAACCGCTTCCATCCCAGACAAGGGAGAGAGTAGAACGGATTGGATTTCAGATTTGGAAAATTGAGTTTGAATTTGATTGAGATTTGATTTGAAATTTGGAAGATTGAATTTGAATTCGATTGAGATTTGATTTGGAATTTGGAAAGATCGAATTTGAGTTTGATTTAAAATTTGTGGTCATTTTGTTTGTCCTTTAACGATTCAATTTTATTTTATCGTTTATTTAATGTTCATGTAAATTTGGTGTTCATCATTTTTTAGATTTTTAAGGAAAGTTTTCTTTTATTCTTTTTGTTTCTTTTTTGTTCTTTGTTCGAAGTTCATTTAACTTTAATGGCGTTTCTTAGTTAACTTGCACAAAATAGGTGAAGGCCAAAAATGTGACATGGTCACTTTCATTCCAATCATGTTGAAGATACATCATACAACTCGATCTGGAATACATCTCATACAATCCATATAGACTCAAAATGGACTATGTATGATCTTTGTCGATCCATCCAAAAAGGTATCTGTCAAAAATCCATGTCTGAATAAGTGAGGTACATGGTCAATAACATCACCTTCCAAGCCATCCTCGGCAAGGATGCCGTATGGATGTACGTTGGAGGTGTGATATTTTCCATGCAACTCACGACTCGTAAGGTCGGAGGCTTTCTAACTCCGGGTCCGGTCGGAAGTGGTAGGGTGCTTTCCCGTCGTCCATCCTTCGAAAGTAACCGAGATCCGCTTCACCGGTACTCCCGGTATGCAATGTTTAGCGACATCTCGCTCTATTGCCCTTCGCATCATGACGGAACCTACCGGTAATGGTATCTTTATCGGCCCTCGGAACTCACCCGGGCCTCGCTATCCGGAGGTCGATCCGAACATGATATTACATTCGTTCGTAAAAGAAACCGTGCGAAAGGTCCGACAAAGTCGTGGTGATCTATGTGCGGGGGTATGCAATCACCCTTCTTGTAAATGTTAATGATGCAACGGCTGGGTATGCAATCCGCGGCGGTACCCTCCATGCTATCATTCTTTTTACCATCCTCTTAATGACTAATGGCATTGGATCCACTCGGCCATGACGGAGTATCCCGCTGGGTTTCCCTTCCCGTCTTCTCGCGAAGTTGTAGCAAGCATCCACATTGTATTGTAATTCTCCCCTTCCCCGGCATCCATCTCCGGGGTTCCGAGTAAGTGTTTTCTCTTAAGCGACCCGCTCGGCCCATCTTTTTCAAATCCGGATGCAGTCCACGATTTGTTGTTGTTCATTTTCTGAGAACACGTCTGTATGTAGCTCGAGGCCCTCTAGTATATTGATCCTCCTGCCTCTGATTCTCTCGAAGTATTCAAAAGTTTTCTTCTCAACATTCTGCATCCATTCTAGCTCGTATTCTGGAATAATTTGCAAATGGCGAGGCTCGGTGACGTATCGTGGGATATATGGCTCAATCCCTTCACGTTCTCCTGCATACCTCGGCTCCTCGGGGATGGTGTCCGTCGGGACATCCTCCGGGGTTGCTTCCGCAACAAGGTTATGCATTACCGGTGGCTTTGTCTGGTGGCGTTGTAGCCTTCTTTCTTCTGTTCTTCTCGAGATTCCCCTGGTCTCTTCTCGTTATCCTCGGAGCCGGTCTCCTTTCTTCGGTGTTCCCGGTGAATTGGTGTCCTCGAAGTGTATGTACCGGCGTAGCAATCGCCTCGTCGCGCCGGTCCGCCGCTAATTTAGTTAACATCTTGCGGATACGCCGATTTTTGTTTCTTCGCCGAGTTGTCGTGAGAGTAGCTCTTCGTACTTCCCGACTTCGCGGGCGCGGCGCCGACAAGCCCGCCCTCCGCCGTAGCGACTACGGATTTGATTCTCTTATCTTCTTCGGTGTTTGTTTTTCTTTTCTTGTCGCTGGATTGATGGCTTGGGCCACCCACTTTCATTATCGTCCGATCGGGCAGTTCCTCTCGGCCAATCGGGACCCGCTCACTTTCCTCGTATTGCGGTGCTCGCCGGTGCGAAGTCTGAGTCAATCTCTATTATCGCTCCATCTTTCACCCTCTTTTCGTCGAGTGCAAGGCTTACGCCATTTCTAAAGTTCAGGACCAACCGCCCGTTCGACATTTCCCTGCGAAAAGACAAGGAAAAGGATCAGGGGCTGTACTAAGAACAAGAATATTAAGAAAATGTTTATTAAAGACAGTTTTTTTTATTATTACTTCTTTTATATTTTTAAATTCAACAGGAATGAAGTGGGATAAGATAAGGAAAGAGATTTTGATTCGGAAAAGAAAACAAGGAAAACTTTATTATCATGATTTTATTTATTTTAGCACATATTTTATTATTTTTGGGTTCGGACCCGGTCATAAGTAATTACTTCACCCGTGCTTCTAGGGATGGAGAATCCATTCCTTCGAAACATCGAGTAGCAGTAATACTTTTTCAAGTATCGTCCATTGATCGGAAGCATATGTCGTTCTCCTTGGCAATTCACTAGCTGGTAGGAGCCTCCTGAGTAGACTGCCTCAACCACAAACGGCCCTTCCCAAGTGGGTTCAAATTTTCCTCCTATCTTACGGTGTGCAAGAATAGGTCTCTGAGAACGAGAACCGAGTCACCAACTTTCAAGGTTCTCGGCGGACCGGCCTCGTCATGGGCTTGAACCATCTTAGCTCGGTATAGTTCTAAATTCTCTGTCGCGCTGCAAGTCTTTTCCTTCCGTGCTTTCTAATTCTTCTAGTCGTAATTTGGCATTCTCTTATGTCGTGATTTTGTTTGCAACCGCAATTCCGAGTGAAGGAAGTCGGACCTCTAAAGGTAACATCGCCTCGGACCCATATACCAGAGCGTAAGGTGTAGCTTGAGTGGGAGTTCTGAAGGTTGTCCGGTAGGCCCACAAGGCTTCTAACAACTTCTCGTGCCAATTTCTCTTATTATCGTCCAAAGTTTTCTTTAAAATTTGAACGAGAGTTTTATTAAAAGCCTCGACCGAGCCGTTTTCTCTTGGGTAGTAAATTGTTGAATATCGCCGATCGATTCCGTGTCTCCCGACAAAATTGTTGATTTGTGTGCTTCGAATGCCGACCCATTATCCGAGATAATCCTACGCGGCACTCCGAAACGGTAGACAACTTGATTCTTGAAAACCGTAGCACATGGTGTGCTTTCACTTCTCTCGAGTGGAACCGCCTCGCCCACTTGGAAAAGTAATCTGTAGCCGCAAGAATGAAGAGATGTCCTTTTGAAGATGGTGGTTCTATCGGACCCACTATATCTGTGCCCCAACATTCAAACGGCCACGACGCAATTGTCGGATGTAGCACATTTGGAGGTTGGTGTAGAACCACTCCGTGCACATGGCATTGGTGACAGCTCTTGGTGATCTTCATGCGGTCGGTCATCATCGAGGGCCGTAGTACCTAGTCTTTTAATTTTCATTTTCATCTTCGGACCCGATCGGTGAGCGCCACGCAGTCCCGAATGCACCTCTTTAACAATTTCACGGGCCTCGGACTCGCTCGAGCATCTTAGCCACATTTGATCAAAAGACCTTCCGTATAATGTATTGTTTACTAATGCGTAGACGTAGTTCTTTTCTTGATCCGATGGGCTAACGACCTATCGTCCGGTAGTTTTCCCGTTTGCAAGTAGTCTATTAATGGCCGTCGCCAATCTTCCGTGTTTTCCGTCATCGCTGCAACCGATTCTTCTTCTTTTCTCGATTTGTGTATTGTGTCTATGTCGAGCTGTGATAGGACCTGACGTCCGTGAACTGACACTTCCACTGATTCATCTTGCAAGCAGGCAAATTCTTTTGTGAGACGGGCTAACGCATCTGCTAAAACGTTTTCTTTCCTAGGAATTTTGTAGATCGTCACATTCAGAATTTGTTCCAACAGTTTCATGGCATACTGGAAGTATTGCTCGAGTCTTGGCTTTAAAATCCTGTACTGTCCAGCGATCTGTTGAATGATTAACTGCGAATCCCCGTAGATGTTGATGTCTGTTATATCCATTTGAATAGTTAATTCCAGTCCTGTTATGAGGGCTTCGTATTCTGCTTCGTTGTTTGTACACGGCTCTGTCAAGTGGTAGGAGTATCTCAACATCCCCCGCTCCGGTGTTATAAAGATTAATCCGATCCCTGCCTTACCGGGCACTATCACTTGCGATTCTTCGTCTTTGTGTGATGAAGATGCTCCATCGAAATATAATTCCCAACGTCGATCATCGTGGTCTTCTAAGCTCATTATTTGTTCGTCCGGCAAGTCGTCATCGAGAGGAGATTCTGCCGGCAAAGGGTGTCGCCGCGAGGAAGTCCGCTAGGATTTGTCCCTTTACGGCACGAAGAGGCACGAAAATTATATCGAATTGCAATAATATCATTGACCATCTGGCAAGTCTGCCGGAAAGTGTTGGACGGGTCATCAAGTATTGCAATGGATTAAATTTCGAGATCAGGTTGACCTTATGAGAAAGCATATAGTGCCTGAGCTTTTGAGCGGCGAAGATCAGGGCCAAACAATGCTTTTCAATTGCGGGATACCTTATTTCCGTCGAAAGTAAACGACGGCTTAGGTAGTAAAGAGCATTTTCTTTACCCTCATCATTGACCTGAGCTAATAGGGCTCCGAGAGAGTCGTCTAAAGCCGCGGTATAAAGTATCAGCGGTCTACTCGAGACTCGGGGCTGCTAAGACGGGAGGTGTCATTAAATATTGTTTAATGTTCTCGAAGGCCCTCTGGCATTTCTCTTCCCAAATAAATTTGGCATCCTTTTTAACTAATGCCGAGAAAGGCTGACACCTACCTGACAAGTTCGAGATAAAGAGTCAAAGATATGCCAGCTTCCCTTGAAAAGATCGTAGTTGTTTTAAGTTTTTGGGAGGCGGCATTTCTAAGATGGCTTTTATCTTTTCCGGATCGATTTCAATTCCACGATGTCGGACAACGAATCCTAAGAATTTCCTGGAGGTGACGCCGAAGGCGCATTTTAAGGGATTCATCTTAAGGTTAAATTGTCTTAATCGTTCGAAAACAATTCTCAAATCATACAAGTGGTTTTCCTTTACTTTGCTTTCGATGACCACATCGTCCACGTAGCATTCGACTTGATTGTGGATGAGATCATCAAAAATTCTTGTCATCGCTCTTCGGTAGGTTGCTCCTCGCGTTCTTTAGTCCGAATGGCATCACCGTGTAGCAATATACTCCGATCGGCGTTCCGAATGATGTAAGTTTTTCATCTTCCGGAGCCATTTTTATCCGGTTGTATCCCGAAGATCCATCCATGAATGAGAATATTTCATGTGTTGAAGCAATGTCGATCATTAATTCCGGATCGGTAGAGGGAATTCATCTTTTCGGACATGCCTTGTTTAAATCTCTGAAATCTACACAAATTCTGATCTGACCATTCTTCTTCCTGACTGGTACCATGTTGGCTAACCAAGTCGGGTATTGTTCTTCATGGACAAATTTGGCGTCTATTAGCTTTTTAACTTCAGCTATGACTTTTTGTTCGATTTCTAGACGCATTCTTCTGGGACCTCGTCCGACCGGGACGAAGTAGGATCCACTCCTAGCTTATGGATCGCGACCTCCGGAGCTAAACCTAGCATCTCATCGTAGCTCCAAGCAAAACAGATCTTTAAATTCCATTAATAACTCAATTATTTCTTCGGAGTCTTCTTTATCGAGTAAGGAGCTAACAAAGGTAGGTCTAGGTTCTTCGCTAGTACCTAAGTTAACTTCCGTTAACTCATCTATCAGTAGATTTGATCTCTTCTTCGAACTCGGTGGAGCGTTTCCAATTTGTAAATCTTCAAGTTCTTCTGTGGCTTCCATGCAGTTTTCATTAGACTCGCAAGTGACAACCAAGCAAAATTCACTATCGTCAACTGATCCTACTGTGCCGAATCCGAGACCATGCTTTGAATTAGGTGGACGACCGGAGTTATTCCATAAATTTTCAAAATGTTGTGATTGGCCTTTTGTCCATTGTCGAGGTAAGAAACCACGCTGAATTAAATTTTGAACACAGGGAGAGTACCACTCAAAAGGTAATTCCATTAATTATGATGAAGTAGCATCTTCAAATTGTACATTATTTTCAGTTTTGGAGGAAGGAGCACCACGGTAGAATTTGATTGGCTTTGCACCGCCGCTACGTACCTCTTTGACCACCATACCCTCGATCTTATTAGAATGGATCGGGGTCAGGGTCATAGTATGTACATAGTGGTTAATTTTCTCGTACATTGATTTATATTCCTCGTTCCTTTCATCTTCGAGAGGGATTCTGAATTGCGGCTTCTTCCGACTTATTATCGCTGCTTCTTGTTTGATTTCTTTTTCTTCTTCGTAACTATCTTCCCAATCAACATTGATGGTCGAGTTTCCTCCGTCCAACTCGTCCTAATGTCTCTGCCACGACCTCGTCCCCGGCCTCGACCTCGGATGCGAGTCGTGGAGAAACCTTCACCATCTCGCCGTAAGGGAGTGGTGAGTGATCGTTGGACTAGAACTTCGTGTTCTTCGTCGTCCCAAATTTCCTTTCGCTTCATTTGTTATGGTATCTCCGGAGAAGATTGTTTTCTTCGGAGGTGCATAATAAGTCGCATCTTCATGGATTCCAATTTCATGTACGGAGAACGGTTGTAAGTCACCTTTGATGCATCGTTCCCCTCCATCGTAGTATTCGATGCATCGATGTAGAGATGATGGTACCATCCGGTTTTCATGTATCCATGGTCGACCCAAGAGAGCGTTGAACGACGTTTCGAATCAATTATGTGAAATTTCGCGGTTGTCTTTGCTAAGTCACCGGTCTTCATTAGCAGCGTTATCGAGCCGAGGGCTCTTTCTCCTTTCCGGTTGAATCCTCTTAATAACATTTTGTCCGCTTCGAGCTCGTGAGCATCAATTTCCAAGTATGCTAGCGTTCGGAGATTCATTATATTGATTGATGCTCCCGGATCCACCAATACTCGGAGAGTGTAAACTTCCCAATTATGAATCGAAATGTACAACGGTCGGTTGTGGTCTCGTCGTCCCAAGTAGTAGATCATTGTCCGTGAAGGTGACACCTCGTCGTTCCTTTAACGAACAAACCTCATCTAAGGAATCTCCGCCATTTGAGCTAAGCAAATTTCCGGATCAAGTAAGGCCTCGATCGTAGTTTCTCTCATCTCCTTTGATAAGATGAGAGCGTCGTAGATGCTCAATTTGGCCGGTAGTTTCCTAAGATGGGCTAGCACGTTGTAGTCCACTTTATTTTCATGTGTCTCGTTTTCTTCCCGAACGGGTATTTCTTCTGCCGAGGTTGGTTCTTCCTGAACAACCACCTGCTTTCCTTTGTCCTTTGAACCCATTCTCGGAGGTAGAACTCTTCCACTTCTTAAGTTGACTTCTGTAATTTCTCCTGAATCTAGTATTGAGTTTGTCGATGTCTCCTTCGAATTGGAATGACAGATTCTTCGAGACTAGCTTCGGAGTCCGAAGGCTCTAACTCTATCGTGATCGGAGCTCCTCGAAACTCGCAAATAGATTCGTTGCTTGTTGAACTTTCGTAGCCTCCTTGGTGGATGTCTTCTTTGTCATTGTGATCGTCGAGCTTGTGTATGATTTGAGAATTGTCATTTGTATCGGGATCGACGTCCGGATTAGGTTGATTGTCGCTAGTTACGTAATCGTTAGAAACAGTCAAAACATAGCCAATGCCATAACCCTTATCATTATAAGATCCCACCGGGGTGAGCAGATAATCATACAGAGTCAGAGGTTCGAGGGATTTCTCCCCCGAATCGGAAACAACTATCCTAGGATAAGCAGCCCCTAGTCTAGCCTTAGGAGCCTCTGTCTTCTCTTCTTCGTCAATTTTCTTCTTTTCTTCAATCGTCTCCTGTTGAGGTGATTCTTCTATCGCAAGTTATAGTGCCGACTTGACAGTTTTCGAACTTTGAATTGAAGCTCGCACCGAAGTGGTTTGGATGCGATCCAAAATCTTCTTCAAAGACTTTGTCCAAGCGGTACTCCATCCATCGTCAGTCGCATAGGGATCTATCGGAACAATGAGATCCGTCGAGATAACATTGATGGAACCTCCTTTCTGGGGTTCCTTCATGTATTCCTTCGGGATTGTTATGTTCCCTTTCCGAAGATTGTCGTTGAGCCAACTTTTGAAGGTAATACAATCTTCTATCTTATGCCCAAGCATCCGGTGGTAAGGGCAAAAGTTGGGATCACCTTTCTTGTCGACTTCTTCTGGTCTTTTAGGCTCTGGCAGTTGGAAATCTGGAGTCTTCATCAAACTGCGGAACATTTTCGGCACTGCCTCATTTTTGAACGGATACTCCCTGCTCAGAAGCTCCCTTAACATACGTTGTGGACGAGGCGGTTGTTCATACTGTTGAGATGACCGATAGCCGGGTCGGGGTTGCTCGGTAATTCTGTTGAGGTTGCTGCGGCCGTTCTGACGATATTTGTATTGGTTGCTTGCCTTTATCGACTGCTGCAATGATCCCGGACTTCTTTTCAAAAGTTTTCACGGACTTCTGTTTGTCTGCTTTGTCGGTGAAACTTAATTGCTTCGCCTCCTCTTGCAGGCTTCCGGCCTTGCTTAACAACTTCTCGAAAGTCTTAATAAGTAAATCCCTCGAGGAGAAGTGCTATCGGGCCGTGGATGCTTTTTAGTAAAATGCCGATCGCATGTCTGTTCTTAGTAGCTGCGGCTCACACTTCATACTTAGGTTCCTCCATCGAAGTATGTAGTCCACCAATGTTTCGTTCGGTTTCGCTTCTCTACCACTAAATCACCTATAGTGATGTGGTGCCGAGCTCCGCAAATCGCTCGATGAAGAGGTTCTCTAGTTCCGAAAATGTCTTCACCGAACCGTTTGGTAATTCCGCATACCAATCAAAGGCGATCCCCGACGTGTCGCCGACAAATTGTCCGAAGAGTAAGGCATCACTTCCGCCGCATTGCAACAATCGGCACGAAAATGTGTAACATGCTGCCGAGGGTTTCCGGCTCCATCAAAGGTCTCGAACGAGAGGTGGTACAAAGCCTTTCGGATATTGGACGGTGTCGAATTCTTCGGGGTAAGGTCTACCCGTCCGAATGGATGTCCTGCTCTTCGATTGTGCCAAGGCTTCTGCACTCGCTCGTTCCACCAAGCTCTTGATATCCTTTTCCGGAATCATGCTTTGTGTTGTATCCTTCTTTATTTGATCATCCCCGTTGACGGACGTAATCTCCTTTCCTCCGTCTACGATGTGAATGACTTCGGGGTGTTTCTCTTCGGGGTTGAACTCGACTCCGGAGAGTGACTAGTGGCTACGACCATCTCTTCCATCCTTTTTGCCATTCGGGCGACCGTATCATCTTTCTCTTGAAGCCGCCTCCTCATTACTTCCGGCTCCTCTCTTTCGCTGCCGCAGGAGCACCTCGTGAAGCCGACGAAGCTCGTGTTTCAACCATGTTAATTTCCGCATATTCATCATCCATGAATTCCGACGAGTCAACTTCATCTCCGAACTTCTCTTCTCTTTCTCTTGCTAATCGCCGAATATCGCTCTTAGCTTTTCCATAAGCATCTTCTAGTGGTCTTTTCTGTGTATCCTTGCAGTTTTCATGTGATAATTGTCGGGTTTCCTTCTCATGAGTCCCTTTTATCGCGGTAGCACTTTCTTCGGACTCAAGTCTCCCGACGAGACTTTCCTTTTCCGGTCGTTGTTTCGGTCTTAATTGTCCTAGGTAGTGGACGCCATACCATCCTTCTAGCGATAGAAGGCCTCAGAACCGGATGGTCCGTCTGGCCGAATGCTCGGAAGGTGGTATCCTCCCTGATCTGTAAACCTGAAACAACAACAGGTGGACTAGCCTTCATCTTCTTATTCGGCTCTTCTGCAGCGATAGCAGGTTCTACTCGTAGCCCAAGACGGGATTTGGCCGGCACCCGCCCTATCCTTCTTAAAATTTCCGATACAGGGCATTTTTCTTTCTTTGCTAACTTCTCAATCACAGTCTGTAGTCGGGCAAATGGTGTAATCCTAGCCCTTTTCCTTTTGTTGTCGCTATAGTATGCGGGTCGAGGTAATGTAGAAGCAATCCTGCGGACATTTTCCTCGTCAGCTGCGGTGGAGAGGGGATGGAATCTACTTCCTTCCAAGAGGGGTGTATATTCGAGCAATGGTATGTATTCGAGTAGTGGTGTGTACTCGTGGATCTCTTCTAAGAAAGCGACTTCGGCAGTCTCCGGCCTTCCCGGCAATCTTCCTACCTCTGTTTCTTCTATGAGTCCGTGTTAGGGGTGGAACCCTCGAGCCGGACCCAATTTCAAAACGAAGGTCTTGCACGGAAATCTGTACCCTCCACGGTAACATGCTCGTTACAAATTTGAACTTCCTTCCCCTTCAGTTTGGCGGAAGCCGGGGTAGGTGTAGAGACGACTATACCAGTGGGGGTAGAGATAACGATCCTTCTTTGGACGGCGGTATTCCTCTCAGCTGGAACCCTTTGCAGGGGAGGAAACTCTTGAGTTGACTTAAGGTTGAACTCGATCAAAGGTCTCTCAATTTCAGATACTTTGTTTGTCAGCGCGAAAAGAGTAACGTCGGTGATCTTGACATTTGTGTTCTCGAATCCTTGTCCAAACCGGATGATCCCATTGTCGGGCAGCTCATCCTTGTAAACAACGAAGTCCAATCATCGGTGAAGGAGAAAATCAGCTTTGGGGCTTCCATTTCGCAGGTAGATTCCGATTGTCGATCCCAAGTTATGCTTCTTCTCATCAGGACGAAAAGAAAGGAATCAAAAAGAGTCCGAACACATTCTTGTTAATGTATTTATAAGAAGGAGTTATTTGTTAAAAGAATCATTCATTAGAGGGTTTGTTTATTAGGAACGAAATGTTCAAAGGTGTAGAGAAGGTAATGAATCTGATTCAGAGTTGGAAAGGAAAGGAAAGTCTTATGCAAGACTTCTCGACTCGGAGGATCACTCCTAAACTAACACCTATTGGGGTCCACCCCACCTCGAAATGAGGTAAAAGGATCTCGAACCTCTCTCGTTTAGGGGTGTCTAAACGATGGCTCCTAAATCCGAGAGAATGTTAGCTATACTCGTTCAAGGTAGAAATGAACATAGTATTCCAACGGAAAGAAGGGTAGTTTGATCCATTAGGGACATGGATACACTACCGATTTTGAAAGCGAAACTATCCGATAAAAAATGAGAGAGGAATTATCCCCACGTGAGTCGCCGAAGTTGTCTGGCATATTTTTAGGTTATGTGTTGTATTTTGAAAGGGGGTCTCCTACGTAAATTGTCGGCGAATTTTCATATTTTAAATTTAATTTAAATATATATATAGTTTAAAAGATAACATTTGATTTTTGAAAGTAATTTTAAGTTTAATAGTTTTAAGATATGAAATCAAACCGATCTCACATCCCAAATGGTTTATATAAACGAGCACCGCACCACAAACCGTGTATCTATCCCGAAGAATAGACACACTGCTTGATGATGGGGCTCGATTAAATAAACTAGGAGATTTATGACATCCGTTTGGTCTGCGAACCAATTTTATAAGCCGACAAGTTCCCCTGCTTAATATGAAAACATTAAACAGGGTTTATATTACCTGGGTTCTTAAAATTCCCTATAAGGGCAAGCCCCTTTAGTTAATTACATCTTAAGTGATGAGAATCACCTAAGAAAACTCTCGATAATAATCAGTAGTTCTGCTCTCAAGAATCTCAAAGTTTAAGTCTTCAAGGGATTGAATTTTGGAATTTCAATAGGGAATGGATCAAATTTAGAACATTTTATTTTGGGAATCCAAAGGAAGAGAAGTAGGAGAAGGCGAGGATCCAAGAAGAATCTTGGCAACTTCCCAGACTATCCTATTGTTTGGCTCGGATTTAAGAAAATCCTAATATTATCCGATATTTCAATCTTGCTAATTTTAATTAATTAGAACTTATATTCGTATGATAAAATCATACAAATAGCCTTCGAAGATGTGAGGGTTTATGTCGTATCGGACGACTACCTCGGAGTCCTAAGACCGGTTAGGGCTTAATTTACATGATATGATCATGCAAATGCCTAACGAAGAGTCGAGGATTTATGTTGCACTAGTGCAAACTTCCTCGAAGTCCTATGGCTTGGTTATTTAATTCTAAGAAAGTTTCTGTTGAAGTAGACTCGAGTTTTGCCGATGACGATGGCCGTGCTCGCCCACCATGCCCCGAGCTCCTTGTTGTTGCAGAGGTTTAGTTTTAGAAGTCATAAATCAGGAGATAAGAGAAGTGTTCTGGTTTAGAGAAGTCTTAAAATCCAAGTGTTTTTAGTGTTTTAGTTAAAACAAATCTTAAAGTTGATTATAACAACACCGGTTAAGATCCCACGGTTCCATCCTTCCGGCATCATTATTTTTATCGGATTCACTTAGTCCAGATGAATTTGCTAAACTCAACTGAATGAGTTCCACACTTTCATTTAGACCGTGGGAAATCTCGTTAGCAACACGTAGGTTACATCATCCGAGGTATTCCCTATCATCCAACAAGACGTTTTAATTTAGTTGTAGTTGTAGTTTTGTTGTTCTATTTGTGATTAAATTTTGAGTTGTTTTATATTTTGGAATGTTGTGGCGGTGAATTTTATCTTGCAATGACTTTTAATTTAGTTTTGGTTTCAGTTTTAGGGACTATCCTAAAG
>CM040437.1:14905728-15110737 GCA_022702705.1 Papilionanthe hookeriana x Papilionanthe teres | reverse complement strand
CTAGGCCGGTCTATTAGGCCATGGGAGGTGGCTAGCAGATTCAGGGAAGGTCAGGGAAGCTTTAATGGTGATTAGTTTGGAGGCTTGATGGCTGATTGCATGGGGTAGAGGGTTTAGCCAAATTAGGTTCATGGTTTCCATGATTCAGGGGACCCATGGTGCATGGCTCAAATTTTGGTTCAAAGGTGATTTGATTAGCATCCTAGGAGGCTTAGGGATGATAGAGGTGATTAAGCATGGGTTAATTAAAAATGTTTGGGTTGATTTTGATTTAAGCTCAAATTTAGGGTTTGGGCTAAAAACTGGACTTGGGCTTAATTTGTGCTTGGTTTAAAAATCAATTGTAGGGGTATAATTGGCTCCAAGGGATGTCACTAAGAGTTTAGAAAATGAAAATGGGGCAATTGAATTGATTGAAGGATTTGATTTAATGAAAATTTGATTTAGGGTCAAATTGGGATATTTGGTTTGGGCTTGGGCTTATGCTAGATTTGAGCTTGGGTTTAGACCAATTGGTGATTCAAATTAGTCTAGGGTAATGTTATGAAGATTTTAGAATTCAAAATTAAGGGAAATTAGATTAGTTATGAGGTTCAATTTAAAGAAATTTGGAGGTGTGGTCAAAGTGGGGATTTTTGCTCAAAATTGAAATTAAGGTTTAGGCGTAAGTTCAATTAGGCTTTGAATTGGTGTAGATTGGGGTTGGATAGGTTTATGAACAATTTGGGTTTGAAATTAGGGAGGATTGAAATGAATTTGGTGGAAATTTGCGATGATTTGAATGATTTAGGAATTTTGGTCAAAATTGGTCAATTTAGTCAAATTTTGGTACAATTAGAGTCAATTGATGGTTCAAAATGATTTTGGGGGGTATTTGGAATGAATTTGGAAATTATGGAAATTTTTGGGGCATGAAGGGCTTTTTGATAATTATTGGGAATATTGAGAGTATTTTGGGAATTTGGTGAAGTTTGGGGCTAAGAGGCCAAAGTTGGGGGTTTTGGTGAAATTGGGATCAATTGAGAATGCTAATCATAGAATTACCCTTATTGAGCCATGAGACCAATGGAAATCCCATTTTGGATGCTCTATGTGTTAGCCAAACCCTACCTTGGGCCTAAGGATTTAGGAGATCAACCACACGAGTTTCCAACATAATGGGGAACCAGGCTAAGCATGATTGATGATCCCAGAGTTTTTGAATTGGGTGCATAGGTTCAAGTGATTGTTTGTGCAAGTCTGACCAACAACACACCACATGGGGCTAACCTAAAGGTCTGATAATTCTATTGGAACTCATCTCTGAATCCTCACATGTTGGTTCTAACCTTTCAAGTGTTGGAAGTTTGTTACCATCCATGTAGGGTTCAGAAAGAGCTAGGAGGTGATTTGAATTTCTATGGGTGGGTTCCATCTATTGTCTTTTAAGATAGTCAAAGGGAAACCTTATGGCTAGATCCTAAGTACTAAGAGGATAGAAAGACCTCACAAAAAATGAGGTCAACAGGCTCGCTCCATGCTCCTTGCTGATAGTTATTCCAGGTTTGGTATTTTGTGTCTTATATTTTCATTCTAGTTATTATTAGTCCAATTAATTAGGGGGTATGTGTTTAGGTTTTATAGTGATTCATCTTAGGTAAACCAATTATTGTTCTCTATCCTAAAAGGTCTTGCACTTGATTTAAAGCATGTATAAACAAAAATATGCTATAAGAAAGTGTAGTGAAAAGAATGTTGTAAAAAAATATTGAAAATACAATACAAACAAACATACATGGACCTCTAATAGAACTACATGGTTAGTTTCATAAAGCATAATTTAAGCAACAGGAAGTTTAAATAAATTGTAGAAACAGAAAGAAGGAAACTCTAGTGTACAAAAGTAGCAAAACGAATCGTAGCAAAAATACGAACAGGCAAAGAAAAACTCGTAGTCACATACGAAAGATTAGGACTATGTATAAGACATAAGTAAAGGTGGGGGCTCAGAGATGGACCGTGTGCTTCCCGACCTTGGGTAACAACTACCAACCTGATAATCTACGGAGGGCTGTCATAACCTCGATCCGAATGACTAATCATGGACCTTTATAAGTTTTCATCAAAATTCTTTAATTTCATGCAAAGGTTATTGATTCACTGAAAATTTGATAGATTTTTAATGTCTATTTCATACCTATTTTTGATGATATTGCACTTTAAAGAAATGTATTTTTCATGATTTCATGCAGATATAATGATTTTAGGTCTTTGGAGCAAAATAAATTAAAAAGGAGAAAATTTGGAGCAAAATGAGGCAAAATCCAGATTTTGAACTGGAGCGCTGAACAACACTGTCACAAGCGTCAGACCGCGCCAATTTACAGAGAGTTTTGACCAAAAGGCAAAAAATAGAGCCAGACGGCGCCTTATCCTGAGCCGGACCGCCCCATATCTCGATTTAAAACTAGATTCAATGTATTTGGCCAAATTTTCGAGGGATGCTTGAGGAAACTCTTGTGAAATCAGTTTTAATCAAATTCAAACTATTTTGGAGCTAAATATAGAGAAGAGGGGTCTTTTGAGTGTGTGAGTGAAGAGTGAGAGTGTCTTTTCATTGTTTAGTGTAAAGAGTCCATCTAGGGTTTGTGTGTGTTCTCTTCTAAGGAGTGTAGGAGGAGAGGAAAAGTGAGAGATTTCTTCTTCCTTACTTATCTAAGGAGAGAATTGTGTATTATTGTGAAGAAAGAAGAGGAGTCAAAGGAATTCCTTGAGATTCATTTGGGGAAGAGTTTAAGATAAGTTATCTTTCCTATACTCTGTTTGTATGACGTTGCTTTTATATATAAAATACATGTTTTGTCGTCTTTTCCTCATGAGTATTAAGTATATTTCTTTGTCTTCCTCCTTTTCATGTGATGTGTTGATGTTGTGATATGGAAATGATGTGCCGATTTATTATGGAGAATTTTGGATGACCTTTTCACTTCGTACTTCATTTACTTTTTGATATGACCAATTGAATTGTTAAAACTTGTTGGGAAACATATATCCCGAAAGGATTATGAGTTCCAGAACAAAAGTGAAGGTCACATTCAATGTCCATGAAAGAGTGACGTAGTTCATGGTGGTTGGATGCAAATAAATAGGGAAATATATTTTGATGGGTGTAGAATTGAAGATCTTAAAGTGACAGGCTGAAACTCCCAATTTGGTCCTAGGGTTTGGAAACCAAGGTGAGAGTTAGCCTTCAAGCGAAGGGAAGTGGGAGCTCTAGAATGAGAGCCAACATCCTCCCAGCCTAACCACGAATTTGGGGACTAAACTTAGGATTAGCCAATGTTCTTTATATCGCTCGGAATGTGGTAAAAATAGGAATGCACCTATTTGGCATAATACATTTGCATAACTGATCTATGTCACTAAATCATCACATTATTATTGGAGAGGAGGAGGATTCTTTCTTACATTTGAACTTTTGTTATAAATTTAATCTTGTGTTAGTTAACTTTGTTAGGAAGTTAGAACGTACTTTGGTAGAATTAGTGACTGCAACTGTTTATTCATCTTTTATTATTAGTAATTTTTGCATTTGTGCTGTGATTCGTAAAGTGATTTTTGTGCTACATTATAAAATTAATTGCCTTTTAGTGGGATCAATAACCAGGACTCCATTAGAGCCCTGTATTACTTGTAATTGTGTGACTCAATAGAAAAATAAATCAATAAATATATATATATCTGAGTTCATAAATTTTGATAATTTAAAAAAGTCGCACCAAGTTTTTGACGCTGTTATCGGGGAGGTAATTGTAAAAATTAATTTGGTAGTATTTGAAAGCTTATATTTGAATTACAAATCATAATTATGAGTGTTTGTTTATTGTTAGTGTACTTATTGTGATTGCATGTGTAGTATTAGATCCATAAGTTTAGTGCCTTACGATTATGAATTAGAGCGTACTATTAGAAAAATTCAAAAACAACAAAAACAATCTGAAAATCCCCACAAAAAGATAAATAATTTAAACAATCAAAACAATCAAAATAAAAATGTACCAAGACCTTCAAGAGATTATGCTAATCCAATAGCAGATGAAATTCACTTAACTATCCAAAACCCTGATGTTGCTGCTAATTCATTTGAGCTTAAACCTATTATTATTCAAATGGTACAGAATAATCAATTTGGAGGAACACCTGATGAAGATTCTAACTTACATCTTGCTATTTTTTGTAGAACTATGTGCTACCTTTAAATATGATAGAGTGTCGAATGATGTTGTTAGGCTTAGACATTTTCTTTCATTAAGGGATAAGGCTAAGGCGTGGTTAAATTTTTTAGCACCTTGACCTATCAGAACGTTGGGAGAACTTTCACAAAAGTTTCTGTCAAAATATTTCTCTCCTTTAAAAACTGCTAAGCTGAGGAATGATATCGCATCTTTTAGCCAGTTTGATGGAGAATCTATATATGAAGCTTGGGAAAGATTTAAAGATCTTATGAGAGAGTGTCCACATCATACTTTACCAGACTAGTTAATAATTCAAACATTTTATAATGGATTAGTAGGATCTTTGAGATCGATTATAGATGTTGCTGCTGGTGGATCATTAATGTCAAAACTTTTTGATGAAGCATATTCGTTAATAGAAGAGATCGCTAAGAATAATTTTCAATGGCCCTCTGAGAGGGTAAATCCTAAGAGAGAAGCTAGTATTCATGATTCTGATGTGATAACTATGATAGTCTCTCAAATTGTTGCACTTTTGAAGAATATAGATCAACATGAAATGAATTATTCTCAAACAACCCCAGTGTTAGAGGAAAATTCATCAGAACAGATGATAGAATCTCAAACACCTTATGAAACCTTGAATGCTATAAATAATAAACTCAACAAACCTTATTCGAATTATTATAATCCAGGTTGGAAGAATCACCCAAACTTTAACTGGAATAATAACAATGTTGTTGTTAACCAGCAATGGGGAAACAATTCTATGAATCCATTGGAAATCCGAACAACTAAGAAAATACAAATTATATACCTTCTTATGATCCTAGTTTTAATAGTAACCCACAATTTAAAGAAAAGAAGTTGTCTACTAAAGAAATAATTCTGAATATGGATAATCAAATTCAAGCTCAAAATGTTGTGATGAAGAACATTGAGAATCAATTGGGACATTTTTACTGTGCTTAATAATAGACCTTTTGGAAATCTTCCTAGCAATGTTGAGATCAACCCAAAAGATCAAAACAAGGAGTAAATTAAGGTTATTCAAGTAAGGAGCGAAAAGAATTGGAAATAAGAGTACAAAAGGAAGTTGAAGTTGAGAGATAGGAAGTGAACATTGAAAAATGTTCTAATAAGATATATCAATACTTAGAATATCTGATTGAACCAATGAAGATTACTGTTGAAAAACCACCTCCTCCATTTCCTCAAAGACTTAAAAAACAGAACAGAAATAACAGATTTACAAAATTTTTGGAAATCCTTAAGAAATTAACGATTAATATTACCTTTGTTGAAGCATTAGAGTAGATGTCTGATTATGTAAAGTTTATGAAGGATATTCTTAAAAAGAAAAGAAAGTTCAAACACCACGAGACTGTTGCACTTAGCGGTGAGTGTAGTGCAATTATTCAGAAGAAGATTCCTGAAAAACGTAAAGACCCTGGTAGTTTCACTATCTCATGTGCTATAGGTGAGAAATTTTTCGAAAAAGCTTTATGTGATTTAGGAGCTAGTATTAATCCTATGCCTTTATCAACTATCAAAGATTGGGAATAGGAGAAATTTCACCTACATATGTAACTCTTCAATTAGCTAATCATTCTATCACTTATCCTAAAGGAGTTGTGGAAGACGTATTAGTGAAGGTGGATAAATTTATCTTTCATGTGGACTTTATTATATTAGATATGGAGGAAGATAAAGAAATTCCAATTATTTTGGGAAGATCATTTTTTCCTACTGGGAAAGCTATGATCGATGTTCAAAAAGGATAATCAACTATGAGAGTTAATGATCAAGAGGTGGCTTTGAATATTCTAAAATCTACGAAATACCCTTCAACTGAAAAAGATGATGAGTGCTTTCGAATCGAAATCTATGATTATTTGAGGAAAGATCATTTTAAAGAAGTTTTTGAAAAGAATTTGAAATGTGAGGATGAAAGTAAAAGTGAAGATGATTTGGATGATATAAAGAATGAAAAGTTAAAATTTGTTCAGGAAAGATTTGAAAAATTGGATACAATATAAAGTTGAGATAAAAGTTTAATTCCATCTATCATAAAACCCAATGAACTTGAGATGAAAATTCTCCCTAATCATTTGAAGTATCAGTATTTTGGAGAATTATCTACCTTACTAGTCATTGTATCTTCAAATTTAAAAGTATATCAAGAAAACAAAGTACTGGATACCTTAAAAAGATACAAAAAGGCTTTGGTTGGTCCTTAGTAGATATTAAAGAAATTAGTCATTCGATTTGTATGCACAGAATTTTGTTGAATGAACAAAATAAACCTAGAGTTGATTCGTAAAGGAGACTGAACCCATTGATGAAATAAGTGGTTAGATGCTGGAATTATATATCATATTTCTGATAGTGTTTGGGTAAGCCCAATTCATTATGTTCCTAAGAAAGGAGGAGTGACTGTTGATGTAAATGAACGAAATGAAATCATACCGACAAGACAAATCACTAGTTGGCGAATATGTATTGATTATAGAAAATTAAATGCTGCTACCAGAAAAAGATCATTTCTCTTTACCTTTTTTAGACCAAATATTAGACAGACTTGCTGGACCAAGTATTATTATTTTTTGGATAGATATACCGGTTATCACCAAATATCCATTGCTCCTGAGAATCAAGAGAAGACTACATTTATTAGCCCTTATGGAACTTTTGCTTTTAGCAGAATGCCCTTTGGATTATGTAATGCACCTGCAACATTTCAAAGATGTATGATGTCCATATTTAGCAAATTAGTAGATGATGGAATAGAAGTGTTCATGAAATATTTCTCAGTATTTGGAGATTCATTTGATGCATGCCTATGCAACTTAGAAAAAGTTTTAGAGGTATGTGAAAGAATAAATTTAGTGCTAAACTGGGAAAAGTGTCAATTTATAGTTGCAGGAGAAATTATTCTTGGGCATAAATATCTGAATATGGCATGGAAGTAGATCATACGAAGATTCAAATTATAGAAAAATTACTAACTCCAACAACTATGAGAGGGGTAAGAAGCTTTTTGGGACATGTTGGATTCTACAAGAGATATATTAAAGATTTTTCAAAAATAACTATGCCTCTATGCCAACTTTTGGAAAAAGATAAGAAGTTTGATTTTAATGATGAATGCTTAAAAGCTTTCGATTTATTAAAGAAAAAATTAATCGATGCTCCTATAATAGTTTCACCTGACTGGGAGAAACCATTTGAATTAATGTGTGATGCGAGCGATTATGCTATTGGAGTGGTTTTAGGGCAAAAGCACGAGAAAATGTTTAAAGTTATATACTACGCTAGTAAAACTCTTACCGATGCTCAAATTAATTACACTACTACAGAAAGAAAGTTATTAACTATCATTTATGTCTTTGAAAAATTTAGATCTCACTTAATTTGAGTTAAATTTATAGTGCATACTGATCATTCTGCTATTAAATATTTAATGCAAAAGAAGGATGTTAAATCAAGATTGATTCGATGGATACTTTTAATGTAAGAATTCGATTTTGAGATCGTTAATAGAAAAATGGTCGATAATCAAATAGTTGATCATTTATCTAGACATGAACAACCTAAATTGGTTGAATTTGAAAAGTAAATAAATGAAACTTTCCCTGATGAGAAGTTGTATAATATTACAGAAGGAAATACAATGTGGTATCCTGATATTATAAATTGCATCATTAGTAACATTTTACCACCGGAATTAACAATGCAACAGCGAAAGAAATTCAAACATCATGCTAAATTTTATTTTAGGGGCGATCCTTATCTGTATAAGCAATGTAAAGATCTTATTCTTAGGAGATGTGTGCCTTATGAAGAAACTGAACAAATAATTCGAGAATGTCATGATTCTGAATTTAGAGGACATTTCACAATTGATAGAACAACACATAAGATTTTACAATCTGGATTTTATTGGCCTACTATTTTTAGAGATATTTATAGATTTATAAAAACATGTAATCAATGTCAGAGAATAGGCAATATATCTAGAAGAAATGAAATGCCTCTTAATTTTACTTTGGAAGTTGAAATTTTTTATGCTTAAGGATTAGATTTTATGGGACCATTTATACCTTCATTTGGAAATTTATATATATTAATTGTTGTTGATTATGTCTCAAAATGGATTGAGGCAATAGCTTTACCTAAGTGTGATGCTAGAAGTGCTTCGAGGTTTTTAATGAAAAATATTTTCACAAAATATGGAATGCCTATAGTAATCATCACTGATGAAGGATTACATTTTAAGAATAATCTGATTCAGAGATAGGTAGAAATATATAATATTATGCATAAAATCTCTACAGCTTATCATCCCCAAACTAATGGCTTAGCTGAGGTATCTAATCGTGAAATTAAACGAATTTTAGAAAAAGTCTTAAATCCTGAGAAATTAGATTGGTCTGTAAGATTAGACACCGCTTTATGGGCATACAAAATTGCTTATAAAATTTCTATAGGAATGTTCCCTTATAGATTAATTTTTAGAAAGACTTGTCACTTGCCAGTTGAATTAGAATATAAAGCATATTGGGCGATAAAGAAATTGAATTTCAATTTGAAAGATGCTGGTGAGAAAGGATTGTTGTAATTGAATGAATTGGAAGAAATCAGAAATGAATCATATAATAATGATAGAATATACAATGAGAGAAGAAATATATGGCAAGATCGGAAAATTGTTAAAAAGGAATTTGAACCAGGACAAAAAGTTTTATTATACAATACAAGATTGAAATTATTTCCTGGGAAACTGAAATCTAGATGGATAGGACCTTTCATTGTCATACAAATCTATCAATTTGGAGCTATGATTATCAAAGACCCTAAATTTGGAAGAATATTTAAAGTTAATGGATAAAGATTAAAATCATATTTTGAAGGCAAAAGACCTAATTTTAAAGAGATTTTAATGTTGGATCAACCTGAATAACCTGAGTTTATATCGGACTGACTACGTTAAATCAAGCGCTTTGTGGGAGGCAACCCACAGTTTATTAGTGTTTTGTTTATTTGATGTGTTATTTTTGTTTGATTGTTACTTAATTAAGTCCTACCCTTCCTTAAATATCATAAACAACATTAAAGAAATCAATTGAATCGAAGTTTGGAAAGAATTTGGACAAAATGAAAGTTTGGTAAAATTGAACTAGCGCCAGACAGCGCTACCATCAGCGTCAGACCGCGATGCTATTCAGAAAATAGTTTTTAGTTCTTAAAATCATATTTTGGCAGTTCTAGGCGGCATTTCTTCTAGTTAAACTCCCAAAAACCGCCCCTACACGCCAAAACCACTAGAGAAACAAAAAGGAAGATCCCAAATCTCATCTAAATGGATTCTGACTCGATCAAAACTTCAAGATTTCAAGTTTTCAACAGTAAAAATTTTGTCAATTTCAAAACACATCTATTCAGTAAGAATATCTAAAAGAAGAGGCTAATTAAGGAGCGAGGCTTCGTGAATCGAGGTATGAATTCTCCTACTACTCGAATTAAAGAAATCATTGTTCAAAGTTGTTGGGAAGTGTTATGTTACACTACAGCCGCCGTAGTCGTCTTTGTTGTGAAAGAGTTTTATTCAAATCTTCATGGAATCAATCAAGGATCCGTCTATGTGTGAGGTAGGTTTGTCACATTTACTCCTGTAAAGATTAATGATTTATATATGATTGAGAATGAGTCAATCTACCACTATTCAAATTTTGCCCCAACGAAAGACAACATTAATGATATATACAGATATTTGATGGATAAAAGTCATTGTTGGGAGATAAGAGATAACATGTATGTGAGTTTTTCGACAACACTGCTAAATCCTACGTCAAATCACTTACATTATTTTATATGTGCAAAATTACTACCAATTATGAAAATCAGTAAAGTATCCAAGGAATGTGCTATTTTGAATTATTGTATTCAAATGGGGATGCCTATTGATGTTGGTTCTATAATTGTTAAATCTATTTTGGGATTGATCGTACACGGATCAAAATATGGGCTTGGACATCCTTCCACCATATTTCTCCTCTGCAGTCACAAGTTTCATATGAAAATTACGAGAGAGTACTTCTACCTTGGAAGCTTATAGACCCAACGGACGAACACAGTAACCAGACAGTTGGTGATATGAATGGCATGAGTATCATTGAAGATCAACCATCTTAGATTTCAACACCTTTTCCTCCTTACTTTCCTAATGTTCGTAGATCATTTTGAAGAAGATTAAGAAATTGGAGAATAAAATGCAACACCTAATGAATGCAATCAACAATTTATATGACTTCTTTGATCACCTGGATTGGAGAATGAAGGAACACTTTGATCATTCTGGGTACCTTGAAAGAAGTTTGATACGTTTGATGAGAAGAAAGGGTTAGATTGAGGAGGATTCAACTGAAGAATTCCCGTTTCATCCATTCTAAAATTTATTCGTTCATGTTGAATCAATTGGAGATATAAGAGTTGATGATAGTTCTGAGAAAGAATAGAGACTTAATTAGTGTGTTTATGTGTTTATGTGTTTGAACTGATTACTTAATTTGCTTTGCTTGAATTTTATATTTGAACTTGCTTTCTTGTTCAGTTTTCAGCGTTAGTGTGCCGTGGTTGTGAGCGATGCTGAATTTTAGTATTGTATGGCTTGTCGATGTGTATAATGTAGTGTTATTTATATGTGTTTTGTAATTTGAATTATATATATATATATATAGTGTTGTTTTGTGTTGTTTGTGTTAATAAATATTATTTGTCATGGCTTTCGTACGTTATTCAATGCTTAAATGGACTAATTAGACATCGGTTCGGGCTTGAAAAGATCGAAATTGCAAAAGAAAGTTGGAAGCTCATATTTTGAACTGGCACAGCTACCAGCGCTGGAACGCACCAAAAGACAGAGATTTTGGCCTAGTGAAATGAAAATTGCGCTTAATGGTGCTGTCACCAGCACTGGACCGCGCCGCGCCCGACAGACAAAAAGGCCTTAAACCCTCAAATTTCGTGATTTAACCCTGGGACCCATCATTTTTACCCAAACCATCGTCTTCTACCTCCAGCAAAGGCCAATTTTCGTACCTAGGGCTCACTTGTGTTTGGATTTAAAGGGATTCGTAGCAAAAAAAAAGATCGTATTTCATCTTCTCTTGGTAAGAGCTTCACTTTGAACTTTTTTTTTCGATTTTAACCGTGGAAATCTCCTACATTAGAAAGATTTGAATTTTGAGATTTTTAGAGAAAATTTGGAGATTTTCATGGTGTTGGAGTTCTTATTTATTTAAATTTACTTTGGAATCTATTACACTGCAATTTTAAAATTGATTTAGATTAATTTGATACTTTTAGAAAAATGGCTCCAAGAATGGCAAAAGGGAAGAGAAAATTTGAGTATGATGAGAGTAAATTTGTAAATTTCAAGGCTTATTCCCACTTTAGTGCATTTCTTGGTAATAAGAAGTGTATTCAAGAGAATACCTTTGAAAATCCTAGAGGTGTGATCGAAGAATTAATTGCAAATCATCAATGGAAAATTTTCTGTTATTTTACTGTTGAAGTGATGTTGGGAATTGTGAGAGAATTTTATGCTAATTTATACTATTCTGAGAGTTAATATATCATTGTTAGAGGACAAATGATAGAGTTTACCCCCGCACGCATCAATGCATTTGATCAGTTGAGAGAGCCTTTCTTGTGTGAATATAAGAATTTTCATGTTACTTATGAAGCATTGGATATGGTTATGAATTATTTAACTGATGGAAAAGGGGAATGGACGATTAAACAGAAGCAAAAAAGTTAACTTCCCCCTTTCTACATTAAATCTTGTATCGAAAGCCTAGCATTATTTCAGTCCTGCAAGACTTATGCCTACCAGCCATCATAGCAAAGTTATTATAGATAGAGCTGTTCTGAATTACTGTATTCAGAACATGAAGAATATCAATATTGGGGCTATCATTCATAAAAGTATTTTGACTAATTCAAAAGGAGAGACTACAGGTGGACTAGGACACCCTAGCTTGATTCATGCCTTGTGTATTCAGTCAGGTGTAGCAACTGAAGATAATGATGAGATAGTCCACCCTCTGAAGCCAATAAGTAAATTAGACCCGAAAACTTAGGAAGCCCATGTAGGATGGAAATGGAGTAAGAAAGTTGATGTACATTCTTCTAGTCAGGAGAGACCATCAACATCTAGGGAACCTACTCTGCATGATGTTATGGATTAGTTAGAAAAGTTGAATATCAGAGTAGAGGGACTAGAAGCAAGGAACAAAATAAATGATGATTATCAAGTGCAGTGGCGAGAGTATGATATAGCTTATCATGATGCACAGATGAGATTCTTCAGGGGACACACTAGTGTTATATTCCCTACATACCCTGAGTACACTTCATACCAGCCTGATGAACCTGATGATGGTGGAGCTCTTGCAGATGATGATTGGTACTTTAGTATTTTTATTTTCATTGCTTTTAGTATTTTCTGATGTATTTGTGATGTACATTAGACTTTGATTAGTATTTGTGATGTAATGTGTATTTGAATGTATTTGTTGTGAACTTTAAGTTGTAATATGTTGGATGTGATGTGATTGTATTTAGTTTATTAGTTTCATTTGTGATTGTAACAGTTAGATGTTAATGTGTTATTTGTTTAGTTGATGTTTTATGTTTTAAGATTTCAAACTTTTTCACCTTGCAAATTTCTAACATATATTTGTATGTAGAAACGCTCTTAATTATTTCAGGCCTACTGTTCTAAATTTATAAAGAAGACCTGCCTAAACTCAAAGGTATGAAAAGCCCAACATATTGAGGTATGAGTTACATATATGTTTAGATCTTTTCTTTCTACCTATGTTAATCTTATTGATATTCAAAAATTTAAGTTTGGGGGAGAGAAAGAATTAACTATTATTTGTTCTCAATTTTAAAAGTATTTTCAAAATTATTAACATGATTTTCTGTGATAGAGCTCAATTTCAGATAACTGTATTTTGATTTTATTTGAGTACTTTAGTGGACTTGAATGAAAGTATTTGGTAATGAAAAGTAATTTTGTAGGCTAAGATATTTGGTATAAGAGAATAGGACTATAGTCAACTATTCAAAGTAAGAAAAACTGTATTTTTGAAATATTAAGAATCTTAAAACTTTATGTGAAAGGAAAGGATTGGGACTCTATCATGAATCAATAATAAGCTAAAGAAATGCCTATAAGGTAAAAGATTATGGTAAGTTTCAAATTTAGGGTAAGAAGGGTGAATTTAAAAATTATTAAAGGTTATCCATATATAGTAAACCTCATTTGAAAAAGCAAAAAGCAAAAGTAAAAATAAAAGAGAAAAAAAGAAGAGAAAATAGAAAAAGAAGAAAAAGAAAAGAAAAAGTAACGAGATGCTTGAGGAGATGACCACTCAAAAATTGGCTTCACTTGGACCTACCTAAAGGGAAGAACTTAATTACTTTCCTGAACTTATATGTATGGATTAACATCTTTACTAGTAGTGTCCTCATAAACTTCTTTTCATGTAATCCTTTTAAGTGCCTTAATAGGAAAATCTACAGTCATTTTTGAAATGAATAGAAGGCTAGAACTCTTAAACTTGTAGCCTTTTACTTGTATAATTTACTTGAATTATTCAAAGATCTTTCTAAAAATTTTACTACTGAATCATGGTATTCTAGAAAGAAAGTTCATTTTAGTGGATCATTAATTTATGTATTAACTAAATTACTTGAGGACAAGTAATAGTTAAGTTTGGGGGATCTTGATCCACTGAAAATTTGATAGCTTTTTAATGTCTACTTCATACCTATGTTTGATGATATTACACTTTAAAGAAATGTATTTTTCATGATTTCATGCAGGTACAATGATTTTAGAACTTTGGAGCAAAAGGAATCAAAAAAGGAGCAAATTTAGAGCAAAATGAAGCAAAATGTGGATTTTGAACCGAAGCGATGAATGGCGCTGTCACCAGTGCCAAACCGCTCCAATTTATAGATAGTTTTGGCTAGAAGGCAGAAAATAGCGCCAGACAACACCCTATCCTGCACCGAACCGCGCCCTATCCTATGCCGGACCGCGCCCTATCCTGATTTAAAACTAGATTCAATGTATTTGGCTGGATTTTGGAGGGATGCTTGAGGAAACTCTTGGTAATTCAGTTTTAGCATAATTCAAACTGTTATGGAGCCAAATACAGAGAAGAGGAGAGAGTATTTTGAGTGTGTGAGTGAAGAGTGAGAGTGTCTTTTCATTATTTAGTGTAGAGAGTCCATCTAGGGTTTGTGTGTGTACTCTTCTAAGGAGTGTAGGAGGAGAGGAAAAGTGAAAGATTTCTTCTTCCTTACTTATCTAAAGAGATAATTGTGTGTTGTTGTGAAGAAAGAAAAGGAGTCAAAGGAAATCCTTGAGATTCGCTTGGGGAAGAGTTTGAGATAAGTTTTCTTTTCTTTAATCTGTTTGTATGATGTTGATTTTATATATATAATCCATGTTTTATCGTCTTTGTCTCATGAGTCTTTCGTAAATTTCTTTGTCTTCCTCCTTTTCATGTGATGTGTTGATATTGTGATATGGAAAGGATATGTCGATTTATTATGGAGAATTTGTGATGACTTTTCACTTCGTACTTCATTTACTTTTTGATCTGGCTAATTGAATTGTTAAAACTTGTTGGGAAACATATGTTACGAAAGGATTATGAGTTCCACAACAAAAGTGAAGGTCACATTCAATGTTCATGAATGAGTGATGTATTTCATGGGGGTTGGGTGCAAATAAATAGAGAAATATATTTTGATGGACGTAGAATTGGAGATTTTAGAGTGACAGGCTGAAATCTTCAATTTGGTCCTACGGTTTGGAAACCAAGGCGATAGTTAGCCTTCAGGCGAAGGGAAGCTGGAGCTCTTGAGTGAGAGCCAGTATCCTCCCAGCCTAACCATCGATTTGGGGATTAAACTTAAGATCAACCAATGTTCTTTATATCGCTCGGAAGAGGGTAAAGAATAGGAATACTCCAATTTGACACAATACATTTGCATAACTGATCTATGTCACTAAATCATCACATTATTATTGGAGAGGAGGAGGATTCTTTCTTAAATTTGAACTTTTATGATAAATTTAGTCTTGTGTTAGTTAACTTTGTTAGGAAGTTAGAACGTACTTTGGTAGAATTAGTGACTGCAACTATTTATTCATCTTTTATTATTAGTAATTACTGTAATTGTGTTGTGATTCATGAAGTGATTTCCGTGCTACATTATAAAATTAATTGCCTCTTTGTGTGATCGATAACCAGGACTCTATTAGAGCCCTGTATTACTTGAGTTATACGTATACTTGCGTTTAATTGTGTGACTCAATAGAAAACTAAATCAATATATATATAAATATGAGTTCATAAATTTTTGGCAATTTAAAAAAGTCGCACCAGTTATTGTTTGAGTTTTTATTCAGAGTTCTCTTTAACATGCAAAAAAGATTTTTGTTTTATTTTTGCAAATATTTTGTAAGGTAGTACAGTCCAAATGTTAGTCATTCTAATCATGCTAGGATTACCAGCAACATAAGGGTGTCGAGGGCAACAATCCCACCAAGAGTCGAAAAATAGTATTATCAGTCATTTCCTCTCTCTTATTGAAGGTCCTTGAGTTAGGAGATACTATTCTAATAATTCCACATCTTATCGCTCGTTTAAGCACATAAGCATTATTGTCATTTCCCCTAGCCACTTAGACCTCAAACTTACACAAGTCCAATGATCCATATGTGGCATAAACAAATATTCTCAGTCGCTCACAAGGATTTTCTTGAGCATTGGGTCATAATGTAGGATAAGTAGTGTAGGGTATTTTATTTAGAAATGTGAATTAATGGGTCCTGAGTCATATCTTGATGGGTTCTTAAGGAATTCATTTTTTATTTTATATTTGATTTTAACTTTTTAGGGAAGTTTACTTTCAACAAATCATGATAGGCTTAAATTTCTTGTAGAATGTCTAAACTCTTATAAAGGAGTTCAGAGCGTGGCTCTAAATGACTTCAAACTCTTTCAGACTATTTTAAGTTTATTTAGCCTCATTATGTTGTTGAGTTAATCGATCCCAGTTAAATTAGAATTGTATTATTATGCTTTAGATTATACTCAGTGTATTATGTCTTGATTAAGCTATAGGTTAGGGAGTTAATCAATTTCTTGACATCGTGGGAAAACCCTAAATGTATGTTTATAATGTATTAGATAATTTTATAAACTCATCCTTCGATTGGGTTTAGATTTGAGGTACTTTTAATATATTTTTATCATTTAAACTTTATCCTCAAATTATTCCTCAAGTATTGTCATCTTGATTTGCCATCAAGCTCCTAAAGACTTTTAAGGTAATCTTGTAATTTTGAAAAAGATTTATAAAGTGTATTTGATTTTGATTTAAAGATTATGTTTAGTTCAACCATTGATTGAGTGGTCAATGTTAATGAATTTATTAATCTTATGATGTTATTCCCTCACTCTTGGATCATCCAAATCATTACACATCTTTTTATGTCAAATAATTCAGATAATTTCAATTATGTCATTTTTTATAGAAATCGGATGAATGGGTTAATACCTAACTAACCTTATGTTTCATTCACTTTATTGTGTTATCCCATCCCATTGGTTTATCCTAAATATTAATAAAATTGGGGTTAGGACATGAATTTCCAAAATTACATTCATACCCTTAGGGTTTATATCCCATAACTCCCTCATTTCTAATCATATGACTATGAAACTTTGCTGACCTCTCACTCATAGGTTAATCAAGACATTAGATGAGACATTATATTTTTCTTATCTTTATTTTATTTTCTGGAAATATTTTAATAAAAAATTATGAATTTTTAAAATTTAATTAATTTAATTATTCAAATCAGGTTTTCTGTTCTTAGGAAAATTATGAGTTATTACCCAAAGTCAGAAGGCTACTTAGGCAAATTTTTATGATTTTTTAATTATATTTAAACTTTTATGATTTTTACATTAGTTTTGCTGAATAAATAAATATAAAATATATTGTAATTTTAAAAATTAAAGTTTTATTTTTCATTAACTCCATGACCTCAAGGAAGTTAGTGAATTTGATTTTATATTTTTTTCATTTATATTTTATTTATTAGAATTATTTTGGTGGATAATTTATAAAATTATAAGAAAATAATTTTAAGTGCTTAAAAATACATTTTAGGCTTTAGAAAATTTATAAAAATATTTTAAAGGTACTATCTCTTATTAGAAGTGATTTAAAATCATTTTGACACATTTTTATTTTTCCAATTTTTAATTATTATTTTAATTATTTTTTATTTAAAAATACTCATAAAAATGAACTTTTTATTTTGACTTCAATTTTATTTTTCTTAAGTTTATGTTACCTTAGAGAACTCACAAAAATTGATTTTGTATTTTTTTTATTTATATTTTAATTATTATAATTATTTTAAGTCAAAATTAGTGATATTATAAGAAAATACATTTAGGCATTCAAAAAACATTTTTTGACTTTGAAAATTTTATGAGTGTTTTAAAGTGGTTTTCTTAAATAAAGGCAATTTTTGTGATTTTTGGAAATATATTTATATTTTTGGAATTTATACTTTTTTTATTATTTTTAATACTTAAAAAAAGTAAAATTTCTATTTTTGTTTTAATTTTATTTTTCCTAGGTTACTCTCTTTTTTTTTTTTTTGAGTATTTTTAATTCTTTTTATGATTTCTTTACACCAAGTTATGATTTTTTAAAGTTTTTATAATTATTTAAATTAAAAAATACCCCTAATTTCCTAGGTACAAAAGCTTTAGTGTTTAGGCACAAAAGTAGAGTAACATGCATGTAAATAATAATGCATAGGCACTAGGCATGTAAACATGTAAGAATTAAGTGACATGCATGTCATTATCCGAACTTACGTATTAAACATGTAAATCCATATAAGAATCGAGCGAATGCAAGTAAATATTAAAGTTTAAGAATTAGGCTTGTATATACGTAAAATTAAGTGACGTGCATGCAAACGTATAAGGACAAGGTGGTATGTATGGAAGTATACCAAAGTTTAGGCATTAGATGTGTAAATACACAAGATTTGGGTGGTATGCATGAAAATACATTAAAAAAAATGCGGTTTGCATGTAAGCACAAGATTTGGGCGGTATGGATTTAAATCTTTCAAAATGTGTTGAAGCACTTAAGCAAACACAACTTATTAGCCATCACATTCACAGGGAGGAAATACTTTAATGTTATATAAATCCATTGAGACGGCTAGTTATAAACATTAATATATATATATATATACTTTACTTGCGGAAGGCATTAGTAGAAAATATGAAAAGTTAATTTGATCGTAGATGCTTCCCACTAGTGTTACTAGGAGCTGAACAAATAAATAATCTTTCATGCAATGCTTAGTCTTCAAGATGATGTAAACTACTAACCTGTAACCAGTGAAAACCAAGATGAAGAACAATTCCTCCTAACTAGTAACAAGCTAGCCAAGATTGAAAATAGAATTTTCCTTGAAATTACGCCCTCATGCCAATGTTGATTCTCCAAGGCGACGATAGCACTGCTGTCCATGGTATTTTTTTTTATATATTGGTTGGGGAGGCTTGGAGAAGGAGGAGAGCGCTCGGTTGGTTGGTGGAGAGGAGGAAGGAGTGCTGGGTTGAAGGGAGAAGGGGAGAAGGAAGTGAAGCTGCTGTGTCTTCTTTTTTTTATTATTTAAATGCTCTCTTTTTTGTTAACCGAGAGAGAGCGAGAGCGAGAGAGAGAGAGAGAGAGAGAGAGAGAGAGAGAGGAATCATAAAAAAACAAAACGTCCACTCCCTTTCAAAGAAAAAAAAATATGTTCTCTTTTTATTAATATTATTATTATCATTTTTTTTTTCGTCACGAGAGAATTTGAGATATATATATATATATATATATATATATATATATATATATATATATATATATATATATATTATTATATTATTTTATTTTATTTTGTATTTAGTGGCATGTGAGTTTTGACTTGATTTGAAGGGAAGTGGACTTGGCTTACTTTTGTATACTTTTGGTCCATGTCATGAAAATGAGTTGTACTCATTTGTCATGAAGATTGGGCTTCATGGGGGCTTGGGTGGAGAAGTCATAATCATGGGGATTTGGGTTAAGCATGGGTTAGGTGAATCATGGGAGGGGTTAAGTGCTTTAAGTGGAATCATTAAAGAGAGTCCTCCCTTTGCCACTTAAGGAATTGTGACATGGCATGGCTAAGGTGGCTCACATGTAGCTTGGATGAAGCTCCATGACTTGAATGGGACTTGACTAGTTTTCATGAAGAAGGATTTTTTGGAATTTTGGCATTATATGAGGTGTTATCATGAAGCTGATTATGGAAGATTTTAATTATGTGTATAATGGTGTAAGGTTTAAATTGATTAAATGAAGGATGAGGATGATGTGTAAGATGGGCTTGTCATGTGGGCTCAATTTTGGGCTTTTAAAATGATGGGCTTTTAAGATGAATAGATGATGGGCTTTTGAAATTATTCATGAAGGACTTGAATTTGGGCTTTTGAAAATTGATCATGGGCATTTGAAATTGGGCTTGGGAATATATCATGATGAATTTCATAAATTGAAATAAAAGGTTTGGATAATTTGGAGATTATGATGACATGGGGGCACATTGGAAACTTTGGTGGAATTTGGGCATTTAGGAGCATTTTAGGAATTTTTAGGAATTTTGGTATTTTTAGGAAAGGGTAACTAGGTCAATTGGGAAGTTTTAAAATGATTTTTTGTGGAGAATTGGGTATTTGAGCTATTTTAGAGGAATCTGAGAATTTGTCACTTGGTCAATTTTGGAGGACTTGGAGAATTTTGGGTGAATTGAGGTAAATTGAGTAGTTTTGGATTGGTTTAGGTAAATTTTTGTGTAAGAATGAGGATTTTGATTATTTTGGATATTTTTTGGTAATTCAGGGGTATTTTGGTAATTATGAAGAAATTTTGGGTAGGGTGAGCAAGCAAGCCATGAAGCCACCCTAAAGCTACAAAAGCCACGTGAGGACTTATTTTGGATCCTCCATATGCTGGTCCTAGCCATCTTAATCAAATACTAAGGGCTTGGGTCCGCCTATATGAGTTTCCAAAAGGAGTAAGGAGGTAGGTTAAGTGCAAGTGATCTTTGTGTTTGAGGTGTGTGAGAAATTTGGTGGGTTCAAGTGTGTGTGTACAAGTCCAAGCCACCTAGGGTTGTGCTAAGGTCAATTGATCCTATAGGAATTATCTCTGAGCTTCCTCATGTTGGTTTCAACCTTCTAAGTGCTAGAGGTTAGAACTGTACATGTGAAACTCCAGAAAGAGTAAGGAAGTGTTTAGAATTTCTATGAGGGCGGGATTCATCACTAGTTTTATAGGATAGTCAACAGGAAAGTTCTATGGCTAGATCATAAGCACTACGAGAAAGGAAAGACCACACCAAAAATGATGTCAACACACTACTCGCCTTTGGATACAACCCTGGAAGGAGAAAACCTGGATGCCGACAACTGTTCCGACATAACGCAATTGAATATTGAAACCCTAAAACAAAAGAATCACATGTAAAAGCCCATGATAAATAGGATTGGATTCCCCTAAAGAAAGGAGGCGCCAATCCCTCGTGGAAGATTCAGTCTATTCTCCTGAATCTGCACTGTTTTGGTCTACGTGAAGGAATCACAGAAGCTTCTCCCACAACTCCTTTATGCCCACATAACCTACTATCTCATGCTTGGTGCTCAATCAGAAAAATAATTATATAATAGTATGCTCAAATAGCTAAGAGAATTCTATAAAAATTACGACTAACATCAGCCCAACATTTAGGCTCACTAAAACTATGGTACATTTACATACATGCAGCAAAATTATTATGCATTACATTTCTAAGACCTAAACAGACATATTTACATGCATATCACAATCTCCACTTTCTTAGGAGTGAAGAACACCTTTTCATATAGGTTCATACATCAAGACATTATAATTGTAAATATCAAAATTTGGTTGTAAGGTATGTAAATAGATAAGATCTGTTTGATATCCTGCTAGTTTCCCGAATATTTTTCCAATTTCTCCACTTGGGATTTTGGTAAAGTTGCCTAGTACCGCTTAATTAAACACCCAAAGAGGTGGAAAACATCAATTAATAACGATTGGAAGTTAAAAAGACTTTTTTTTTATGGTGAAATTTTGTAAATGTCAATTAGCCCTAATAGAAATTATATTCTGAAATCAAATTTCATAACAGAGCTTTAAATAGCTCTCCAAGAGTTATGGCTTCTATATATGGTTGATAAACTAAAGCTCCTTTAAAAAAAAAAACCTTTTTACTGCCTTTATTTTTAAGAAGAAAAAAAGTAAGGGAATAATATCCATTTGTGAAGGATTTTTCTATTATATTATAATAGTTTTAAAATAATAAAATTATTTATTCGTACGACAGAAAAATAACTTCTTACATATACTGCCTCGGAATTAGCATGTGCCAGCTCTACTACATTTATGTTATACAAATTTATAAGATTTTAATTTACATACAAAAATAATGAAAATATTTATTATAAAATGTATGATAAAATATTAAAATATTAAAAATATATATACAACCAATACCATTGGCAAATTGAACCGTCAACTTTTAAGAACATCTGTCAAATTAGATCGCACAATCTTAGGCTCCGTTTGGCGCCGCTTTTTTCCAGCGGCGCGACCCCAAGCCTCGAAAATTTTTTGTTTGGCGCTCAACTTCGCGGCGAGACGAAGCGAAAGAGGGCAGAAAACGGGCCGCGGGATATAACTTGCAGCCCCAGCTTTCGCCTCGCCAATAATCGATATTACCCTAGCTTCGCGTCTTCTGCCAAGCGCCTTCCTCTTCCGCGACCTCTTCTTCCGCACTAGCCATTTTGCGAGGCCACTGCGCCTTCTTCTTCCTCGACCAAGCAAGAATCTAGGAAGGTTGAAGCAGGTACGCGTAAACTCCACCATTTCGCGAGGGCACTATGCCTTCCTCTTCCTCGACCAAGCACTGATCCAGGAAGGCTGAAGCAGGTAACCGTAAACTCCTCTTCCTTGCTTGTTTTGAATATCTCTTCTCCCCGGCTTGGATTCCGGGTTAAAATCCTTAGTACGTGGAGCTCTTTGAGTGTGAGTAACTCCTCCTCGTAAAAGGTTGCCTAATCCGTGAGCTTGTGAGGCACGAATGAAGAGTACTTCCTCTTCCGCGATCTCCTCATAACAGTTGCAGCATTACCCATCCCAATTTGCAAAATAGAAAACCAATCCGGGGAGCTCATTCAAGACGATGCACTCCAACATCAGTTTAACCTAAAATGCGTGAGGATGTCTGATTGAAAATTAATTAACATGCCCAAAAAAAACCATTTTAATGGATTGAAATCAGGGAAGGGAGTATGAAGCCTACTGAACATTGTTAATTCTGACTTACATATGAATGTGCTTGGACATCGTAAACCATACAAAAATCTACAGAGTTTGTCCATGTTTTCATTCAAGGGTGTAATCTCTGCAAAATGAATGTACAATGCAGATTTGATCTCCAATCAAGATTTGATTGTAAATTCCATGAGAATGATAAGGTTTATGTTTTTCCTTTGTTGGAGGTGCTACATATTAAGGGATTACAAGTATTGGAGGATTGGTTTGATGGAGCAGGTGCAGCAGCATATGATTGTTTCTTTCCTTGCTTAACTGAGTTCTTCCTCGATAATTGCCCAAATCCGTAGGAGTTGCCCTGACCCTTAATTAATCCTTTTTATATTTTCCTTAGAAGATTTACACAAACAACACTCATCTCCTACATACTTACATATCTAACACATATACTTCAATTTTTATATTCATACCAGCTTGCCAATGCATGAAAAGGCATATTCCACTTTTTAAAAGTTAAAATGGTGGTATTTTGATGTCATATATGAAATATTTGGGTGGAAAGGATTTGATTATTATGTATGCAAATATGAAAGTTTATGGTGCTTCATTGATCTTGGTTTTTTGTCATGCTGTGGCAATGAAGAACAATTCCTCCTATCTGGTAACAAGCTAGCCAAGATTTACAATAGGCTTTTCCTTGAAATTATGCCCCCCGTGCCAATGTCCATTCTCCAAGGCAACAATAACACTGCTGTCCACGGTTTTTTTTTTATTATTAGTTGGGGAGGCTTGGAGAGGGAGGAGAGCGCTCAGTTGGTTGGTGGAGAGGAGGAAGGAGTGCTCGGTTGAAGGGAGAAGGGGCAGAAGGAAGTGGAGCTACTGTGTCTTCTTTTATATATATATATATATATATATATATATATATATATATATATATATATATATATATATAGATATATATATATAGAGATGCATCCCTTTTTGTTAGACCGAGAGAGAGAGAGAGAGAGAGAGAGAGAGGAATCATAAAAAAAATCCACCCCCCTTTAAAGAAAAAAAAACGTGAGCTTATATATATATATATATATATATATATATATATATATATATATATATATATATATATATATATATATATATATATATATATATTGGAAAGGGCTGTAGGCCTATTGCATTGAAATTAAAAGAGGGGTACAGAAAGAGTAATATAAGAGGGCCCAAACAAAATTGAGCACATCCCAGAAAACAAAAAAAGTAAAATGGAGCTCTATCAGAGCGATACATAAGATACAACATAAAAACTAACAGCTAAAGAGGACAAGGTTCTCAAGGCTTCCCCCTGCCCCTAGCGATATAAGCACAACTCTAACTCGCATTCTGAAGAGCTTCCCCAATACCAGGGGAAACCAGACTATCGTCCATAATATTTCCAAGGGGGATAGTGCCCCGCTTTCTTCTTCCTCCGGAGGTAAACACTTGACATTCTTCTTCGGTAGACCGGAGATATGCTTTAGTGGCAACGATGAGTCGATTCACCTCCAGGGGGATAGTCCCCCCTGAAGATATGGGCCTTCTATAGGTGGGTGGAGAACTGGAGGAGAAACCAGGGCCCCCCTTTCATGGAGAGACGTATGATCTGTAGTCATTGGAACAGAAGGAGCAGAAGGCGATACAGAAGTCAAATCTTTGGATTGAATATTAATATCCACATGAGTGTTTGTCTCTTCCCTGTCTTCGGTCATATCATGGTGGGGAGTCTGCTCTCCCTCTGTAATAGTGGGTACCTGATGTGGAAGTGTAGCTGCTCCAGTAGAAGGAGGCAGAGCGATGGCTTCATCCTGACTATCGATGGGAATCGCTCGTTGCTCCTCCACAAGTTGAGCCAACTCAATCTGATCTGCAACAGCAGTGGGTATCTCTGAAGGGGAGGGAAGCGGGACATCCGATGCCGAAATATGTGGTCCAGTAGTATTGGCACGTGGAGGTTTGAGGTTCAGATGCAGTTGGTAACACTGATGGGGGGAGTGTCCAAATATATGACAGTGGGTACAGTAAAAAAGCACCTGTTCTAATTCTGCTGGTTGCCAGAATCCCTGATGTTGTGTGTCAATCCAGAACTCTCTCGGAAATGGTAGCGTGATGTCTCGTTCTATCAGTATTCTTGCCTCAGAAGGGCAAGTCAGATGTTTTGTGGGCGGATAGGATTGAAGTGGAGTGACATAGACCTTTGCGAAGGTAAAAAGAAGCTCCTGATCGTAGAGGTGTACTTGCAGATCTGGGAAGCGCAACCAGACGGGGATGATGGGAGGTTCAGTGCAATGGTCAAAATCCGCCGTCCATTTCAGCACCTTCATCACCCGATTGTCAATGCGAAGTGTTCTTCTAGCAAACATCTCGGTGTAATCTCCATCATCTGTCAGTTGGATGAGAACGTGCCGACCATCTAGTCTTCCAATCTTCCAGCTTCCAATCAGTTTCATCTGCTTACAGATTAGTTCGAGTTTTGGGTTACTGTAGAGGAATTTGCCAACTAGGAACAAACGGCAGGGTGCAGCGAGGATGGAGATCTCTTCCTCAGTAAGAAAGATGGCAGGTTTGTCGTCTTTACGGGATGCTTTTTTGAGGAATCTTGATTCAACTCATTGCGCGAATGCATCGTGAAATCGTTACGGAAACATGTTGGATCGTGAAGGAGCGCAGGCGGGCTTATCGTCGGCGAGGGCGCGGCGTAAGAACGACCTGAAGCCATTTTGACGACTGCGCAAGTCGGTGTGCAAATCCCGTCAAGCTTGCTGCAGGATCACAAACCCTCAGGCACAGCGAACGAGACTCCGAACAGCAGGAGACGTAGGGATGTGATCTTTGTAAGCGTCGAAAGCAGCTCGAGCAGTTGCCGTCGCAGCTGTCGAGAGGCACGGACGCAAGAAAGCGCGAAGTTCCGTGGCCGGCAAAAATCGACGACGACAACGCGAGCGAAGGCTGACGAGGAAGACGACTCGAGGAGCGGTGGAGCAGACGCTAGGGTTCGCCATTACGGCGAAACCCTAGTAGGGCAACGAGGGAGACGAGGGAGAAGCGCCGCCAATAATACATATATATATATATACACACACATATATATATATATATATACATATATATATATATTCTCTCTTTTTATTAATATTATTATTATCATTTTTTTTTATTTTGTCATGAGAGAGTTTGATATATATTTTTATTTCTTTTTATTTATTTATTTTATTTTTTTGCATTTAGTGACATGTGAGTTTTGACTTGATTTGGAGAGAAGTGGACTTGGCTCACTTTTGTGTGCTTTTGGTCCATGTCATGAAAATGAGTTGTACTTAATTGTCATGAAAATTGGGTGTCATGGGGGCTTGGGTGGACAATTTCTAATCATGGATTTGGATTAAACGTGGGTTTAGGTGAATCACGGGAGGGGTTAAGTGCTTTAAGTGGAATCATTAAATAGAGTCCTCCATTTGCCACTTAAGGAATTCTAACATGGCATGGCTAAGGTGGCTCACATGTAGCTTGGATGAAGCTCCATGATTTGAATGGGGCTTGACTAGTTTTCATGAAGAATGATTTTTGAGAATTTTGGCATTATATGAGGTGTTATAATGAAGCTAATTATGGAAGATTTTAATTATGCATATAATGGTGTAAGGTTTAAATTGATTAAATGATGGATGAGGATGATGTGTAAGATGGGCTTGTCATGTGGGCTCAATTTTAGGCTTTTAAAATGATGGGCTTTTAAGATGAAGAGATGATGGGCTTTTGAAATTATTAATGAAGCGCTTGAATTTGGGCTTTTGATAATTGAACATGGGCATTTGAACTTGAGCATGGGAATATGTCATGATAAATTTCATAAATGGAAATAAACGGTTTGGATAATTTGGAGATTATGATGAAATGGGGGCATATTGGGAACTTTGGTCGAATTTGCACATTTATTGGCATTTTAGGAATTTTTAGTGATTTTGGTATTTTTGGGAAAGGGTAATTTGGTCAATTGGGAAGGTTTTAAATGATTTTTGATGGAGAATTGGATATTTGAGCTATTTTAGAGAAATTTGAGAATTTGGGGGTATTTTGGTAACTTGGCCAATTTTGGTGGATTTGGGGAATTTTGGGTGAATTGAGGTAAATTGAGTAGTTTTGGATTGCTTTAGATAAATTTTTGGGTAAGAATGAGTATTTTGATTATTTTTGGATATTTTTTTGGTAATTTAGGGGTTTTTGGTAATTATGAAGAAATTTTGGATAGGGTGAGCAAGCAAGCCATGAAGCCATCCTAAGGCTACAAGAGCCATGTGGGACTCATTTTGGATCCTCCATATGTTGGTCATAGCCATCTTAGCCAAATGCTAAAGGCTTGGGTCCGCCCATATGAGTTTCCCAAAGGAGTAAGGAGGTAGGTTAAGTATAAGTGATTTTAGAGATTGAGGTGTGTGAGAAATTTGGTGGGTTCAAGTGTGTGTGTACAAGTCCAAGCCACCTATGGTTGTCCTAAGGTCAATTGATCCTATAGGAAATCTCTCTGAGCCTCCTCATGTTGGTTTTAACCTTCTAAGTGCTAGAGGTTAGAATTGTACATGTGAAACTCCAGAAAGAGTAAGGGAGTATTTAGAATTTCTATGAGAGTAGGATTCATCAATAGTCCTCTAGGATAGTCAATAGGATAGTCTTATGACTAGATCATAAGCACTAAGAGAAAGGAAAGATCACACCAAAAAAGAGGTCAACACACTAGTCTCCTTTGGATACAACCCTAGAAGGAGAAAACCTGAATGTCGACAACCGTTTCGACAGAACGTAATCGAAATACCGAAACCCTAAAATAGAAGAATTACATGTAAAAGCCCAAAATAAATAGGATTGGATCCCCCTAAAGAAAGGAGGCGCCAATCCCTCGTGGAAGATTCAATCCATTTTCCCGAATCTGCACTGTTTCGGTCTACATGAAGGAATCACGGAAGCCTCTCCCACAACTCCTTTACGCCTACATTACCTACTATCCCAATGCTTGGAACTCAATCAAAAAGCAAAACTTATATAATAGTATGCAACGATAATCAAATAGCTAAGAGAATTCAATCAAAATTACAACTAACATCGGCCCAACATTTAGGCTCACTAAAACTATGGGACATTTACATAAATACGACAAAATTATTATGCATTACATTTCTAAGACCTAAACAGTCATATATACATGCATATCACAATCTCCACCTTCTTAGGAGTGAAAAACACCTATTCATATTGGTTTATACATCAACAACAACAACAAAGCCTTAATCCCACTAAGTGGGGTATATAGGTTTATACATCAGGACATTAAAATTGTAAACATCAAACATTGGTTGTAAGGTACGTAAATAGATAAGACCTGTTTGATATCCTGCTAGTTTCCCAAATATTTTTTCAATTTCTCCGCTTGGGATTTTGGTAAAGGTGCCTTGTAACTATTACTTAAACACCCAAAGAGGTGGAAAACATCAATTAATAACGATTGGAAGTTAAAAAAGACTTTTTTTATGGTTAACAAAAAGTTAAGGGAATAATATCCATTTGTGAAGGATTTTTCTATTATATAATAAATGTTTTAAAATAATAAAATTATTTATTTGTATGAAAGATAATAATAATTATAGTTGAAAAAATAACTTCTTACATATACTGCCTCAGAATTAGCATTATCCAGCTCTACTAAATTTAAGTTATATTAAAATATTAAAAATATATATACAATCAATATCAACTTTTATGAACATCTGTCAACTATCAGATCACACAATCTTAACCTAAAGGCCACTACGCAAGTCATTCATTGGCAATTCGGGTCCGCATTTTATTTTCAGGCTGCTGCCACACTTTTATTTGGCTATAACATTTCTTCATATTTTATAAAAAATAATAATATAATAATAAAATAAAAAATTCTTTACACGGATCAATTAAAGTAAGCTCGTTATAATAACACTGACTCACTATAATACTCACAACAGTTGAAAAAAATCTACTTCTTTTTCATAATTCTACAGTTAATTTTAAGAATAAATACAGCCATCCCATTCAAATCTTCCATTAACCTCAACGGTCGCTTTTTCGCATCTTGAACCTTGAGATTGGCTTCGACTGCTGCGATTAGCACCAAGATTTTCTCAAAATAAACAATAGAAAAGGGGCCTTACACACATACCACACAATTCTTATATATTCTCAAATCTTTAACATCAAAAATACCACTATCACAAACTTTTTAAAAGAGAAATAAACCATTTCATGCAAAAGCATTTTGGGGGGTAATTACATAAAGACCACCCGAAACTTGTTATTTAAGAATCAACCACCCTCTTTCATCTATTTTTCAAATTCTCACTCAAACATCAAAATTCATGTTAAAACCCCAACCCCATATTTTTCATTTTGATCAAATTCACGATAGTTTGATCGTGGCACTCATAAATACATCGGTTCGGTAATTCAAAAAATTATTGCATGGGTACTCAAATCTGTAAATATCAATGTTTCAGGTGGTCTGCACGCAATTATCCTGAGTTTTTTTCTAATAAAAGAGTGTTATAAACATAAATAAATGCATAGACATTGAGTGGTATGCATATAAATTTCCCTAAAACAAAATATAGGCAACAGGAGTAGTAATCCAGCAGGTAAAATTGACATAAAACGTTTACCTGACCAGAAGCAGAATTGTTGGATGGTTTGGTTGGCGAAAGGCCATAATTGTGTTCAATAACTGTGCCTGTAAAAGCCTGCATATGAACACTAAAACATGTTTAGATAAAGATTGATTCTTTAAGTCAGACACCAATGTGGAAAGTAATGTCTCACCTTGCGTTCATAGGAACCCGTTTTAGAGCTTTGGCTGAGAATGTTCTCTGAAGAATTCTGCAAAAAAATTCCCTCTGTTAGTAGCAAAAAAAAAACAAATTCCTTGATGGAGATGTAGGCCATCATCACATTGGGAAGCCATTAAGCAGCAAAACTTTTACTAATGATTGGCTCAGTTAGTTGATTTAAGTTTGAAATTATGTTTTGAAAAATAATATCAATTCCTATGTATTGACATAATCTAATACCTAAACTTCAATTTTTACATATATATATGTCACCTTATTTATGGGTGATGCAGTGTATTTCACTTTTTAGAAGTTAAAATGGTGGTATTGTTTATGTGATATGAATTGGGTGTTGTAAATGTAAAAAAGTAAAATTTAGGTATCATATATGTAAATACATAGAAATTAGGGGATATGTATGTAAATACCCCTCAATTTATTAGATCATCATGTCAATCAATATTAGTATTAAACTATACAAAATCTTCAAAAAATTTCAAATGCAATTATTTTATTTGCACACAAAAAAATGAGTGAAAATAAAATTATCAATCAGACATGTTTTAATTCTTCAACACAGAATAAAGCCTTAATAGTGAAGAAAAATGAATGAGATAAATTACCTGAATGTAAGGAGGGAGCTTCTGAAAGTTATTTTCTGGAGGCAGCAAAGGATGCTGTGTCACCAGAGGCTGCTCGACAATACTTTCCAACGAACCTTGAAAATAAACAAAATTGTAACTTTTGCGTATGGTTATGATTATCGGGCCTAAGATAGTTGGAAAGCCTGACTAAGGAACTAAAGCAAAACTACTTGATCCATAAATTTTTCGTTTGGGAATAAAATTTACATTATCGACAACTTCACAGCAAAATAGTTGCAGGGATGGTAAACACCAAACAAAGAGAGCCAAGTTGCTGAAAAGAAAATAAAAAATCCCTGGTATTGAATCAATTAAGCAACCGTTTGACTAACCTTGAAGCAAAATAAAGGTAGATTTACATATATACCACTCAATTCCTATGTATTTACAAACCACCTTGCCTAAGTATAAAAAGATGTATTTCAATTTTTAAAAGATTTGGGTGGTATAAATGTATTTGTCAAAGCAGGGTGTTATGATTGATGATGGATGCATGTCTAACAATTTCATACATTGATAGTATACCATAAGGCAGCTTCTATAGTAAGATTGAAATTACATGAAAGAAGATTACATGAAGGGGTAAAGATAAAAAATTAATTAGTATGATTTCAGCTCATTCCCCACATAAGAATTTCAAACAAATGATAGAAAAAACCTTTCCAGATATCTGGGGCTGCTGAAATTAGCCTTAAAGCATTTTATTTGGTGTTAAAATTATGAATTTGGGAATGAATTTATGATTAGAATTTGATCCCCTTAGAATTTGATTCCCTTATTTCTACACATTGGATTTTCAAGTTACTCCTCATCTGATGCTATTGCCATTGAGAACTATGCCTCGAGATTGATGATTTTTATTTAGGGGCATTTACATACACCATCCAAAACCTATGTATTTACATATCTAACAGCTAGACTTAACTTTTCACACTTTTACCACCCAAATCTTTCTTATCGCATAAAAAATACCACTAATTTAACTTTAAAAAGGTGAAATACACTTTTTCATGCATTAGCAAGGTGGCATGTTAAGTAAAAATTGAAGTTTAAGTTAGATATGTAAATACATAGGAATTGAGTGATAAGTATGTAAATCTTCCTTTTATTTATTAGGTTATAGACATATATTTATTTATTAGGGACATTGTCATTGACATTATTATCTAGTGTTTAAGAAATTGCTGAATAAGCCTTATTTATTTATTATTCTCCCGTTTATATTGATATGATAATTGATGTGTATTTAGTCATAACTTTAAAATTTATAAAATGAACCATTTGATAGCCTTTGTTATTGTTATAAGTTAAATCTTGATAATGCAAACATACATAATCTTTATATAAAGGAAATTTGACATGCATACCACTCAAATCCTATGAATTTACATGTATGATGCATAAACTTCAATTTTTATCTATATGCATGAAAATATGTATTTCTTTTTTTTAAGTTAAAATAGTGATATTTGATGTAATATGAAAGATTTAGATGGTATAAATGTAAAAACAAAATTTAGACATTAGATATACAAATACACAAGAATTGAGTGGTATGTATGTAAATTGTTGGATTATGTTATTCTGCATGATTAAAATGCCATCGGTAAGAAATTTATTAGCCTTGCTACATGCTTGATATGAAGAGTTAAGTCTCAAATGGTTTCGAAAATATATACATCCATCTTGAGTGTACTCATTTTCCTTCCTAATACTCATAACGTTAGGTTTATACTCTCATCATGTCCAAATCATTTAATTCTAGATTCAGTTAATCTTATTTTCAAATATATTACCCTAAACGTTCCACTAATATATAACATCCCTTAATTTATTATTTTTAATTATCACATATATATATCAGCATTCTCATTTTATTAATGCTCAATTAAGATACCAGATTTTTGTCATTGCCCAAATCCATATAACATAAATGGTCTAATTATAAATTTATAAAATTTACCTCTAAGCCATCATTAAATCTTCATTTTGCATAATACACTCAAGGCAATTCTCTAACACTCTTAAAGCACTTCTCAATGTTAACCATTGACCCATACGTTCTGAAGTTATATATTACACATATCCTCATCCTTCTGTATAATAGATACTTAAACCAATGACATTTAGGTATCACTTTATGTTCTAATAGGCTATGCGTATAAAACTATAAATTAGCAGGTATAAATAGCAGAAATGCTGACATAAAAAGACTTATCTAATGGAAATAACAAAGGAAAAAGGTAACTATACCTGAAAACAGTACTAAAATTCATTTTAAATATTGCAAATTAGGAATTATATAGATAAGTCCAATATTAATAGGAAGCCAAAACTACCAGCATTTTCCTAACACATCTAAAACCCGTAATTGAGGGGATCATTTCCATATGCTCATATGTGGTCAATATTTTCAAAACTATAAAACCTATGTTGAGTGGTATTTATGTAAGCTCCAATTATGTTGTTGTGCATGATTAAAATGCCATCAGTAGTACTCTCAAAATTGATAAGCCATTCATTAGCCCCACTACATGCTTTATATGACAAGTGAAGTCTCTTTTGAAACGAAATAACGAATTTCATCTTAGTTACTGTATGTGATATGAAAACTGTCTAAAACAATTAAATAATCAGAAAATATTTTACAACTACATAATGAAAAGCCTCAACCTAACCTTCAGCTGCAACTTGCATTTTTGAACTTGATACCTGTATGTTAAAAAAGTACCAAAATAAGCAAATAAATGCTGAGAAAATATAATTCTGCTAGAGTAAAGGGTCAAAATAGTCACTTGACTATTTATATGGGGCCATTTTAGTCCCATAGTCTATAAAGGTGCCAAATTAGCCCTTAGACTCTTTTAATATGGGTTGACGTAGATAAAAAACTTTCCTAGACTCTGGGACTAAAATGGACCCGACAAATAAAAAAGGGATCATTTTGACACACTTCTCATTTTTGCTAATAACCTCTCATGGAAAGGAAGAAATGACTGCAGTGACACCTAAACCTACAAGCCATTAAAAGAACAGCCAACATGAATTGTTTCTTACAGAAGATTGATAAGAAGGGGGCTGTAGCAAGCCTAATGCATTGTGTTGCATAGAAGTTGGGACAGATGTTCTTGGACCTATTACCTTCGGTGCTAGAACCTGTAAAGAGTTTGAACATTTCAACAATAAATAATGAAGCCTAAATATACAATAAAAAATTCATATTTTCATTTTCATCGAATAATTGGATAAACTAATTTGATTAAATCTTTATACTAACAACTTCAGCAAATCTGAAACCAGTTTAAACACTCACCTCAACATTTGTTGGAGAAGTATTTTCAGCATTGTCATTCTTATCTTCATCTTCATTTTCAACAGCCTTCAAATAACTTGCCTTGTCAACATCATCTTCATCTTCATCATCCTCATCTTTGCCCGCCATCAGAAAACTTCCATTTTCATCATTATCAACCTCATCAGCATCTGAAGAACTAGCTTTTTGATCATCCTCTTCATCTTCAAAATCACTCGCAGCTTCTTCCTCTTCTTTCTCAAGCTCATCCAACCTTGCCATTAATTTAGCATCTAAATCTTCTTCATCATGAACTCCAGAATTATGTGCATTTGAAGGGTTCATAAACCTTGAATTTGAAACACCTGCACTTTTCAGAGAAAAAGGCCTCAAGAGTTGAAACGGGGTAGGCAAAGAGAAGAAAGAGAGTATTTGAATGGTGGATAGACAACAATCTCTTATTCCCTCATATTGAAATTACAACGTTTTTCCCACATTTTAAGAAGAACTGTTAGGGCAAACATAATTAGGACTATTATAATTTAACAAATACAAAACAAACAATAATAGAAAAACATACAACACAATAAAAAAGGAATAAAAAAGAATAAAGTTGAAATAGAAAAATCCCTCCAATAACTTTCACAAACATGTGAGGCACATATGGCCGGAGGTTTGGGCCACCTAACAAGGATAGAATTTCAGACTCCCCAAGTTGGGTCATAGATTTAGTGAAGGCATCGGCGACTTGAAGAAGAGTTGAAATGTAAATTAAGTGAATATTGTTATTATTGACCTTTTCAGAGATAAAATGTTCAACAATCTCAATGTGTTTTGGTCTTGTCATTATGCACAGGGTTCTTTACAATACTATTGATGGCTTGGCTGTCACAGAACGTCTTTATAGGATTGACCGTAGAGCATCTCAACTTATTTAGTAACCTTTGGATCCACTTTCTTGCAGAAATTTCCAATTGAAGTGTCCAGCACTCAGATTTTGTACTACTCCTATAGAACACTGCTTGCCTTTTGCTCCTTCATATGATAGAATTTTCGCATATCTGGGATCAATACCCATATGTGGATCTTCTATATGTGAGTTCTCCCACCCAACTAGCATCATTGTAAACTTATACATCCTTCTTATCTGATTTTTTAAACAATAACCATCTATCAAGAGACTTCTCAATAAACCTCAATATTCTATAAATCATCTTCAAATATTCTTCATTTGGACTAATTCATATGCTGACAGAATAATTAATGTCAGATATACTGTGTGACGGGTAGATAAGCATTTCCACCAATCTCTGGTACTAACTTTTTTCACTGGTGTCTTTTCTCTCCTTGAATGTAACCATAGCATTCTTATATCTTTTAGTAGGTTTGGGATATGCTTTCTTTCGAATATCACAATTCCCTACTTGGAATAGACTACTTCCATGCCCATAAAATATCTGATAGCTCCTATATCCTTGATTTCAAATTCAATCGCAAGAGCCACCTTAATCTTCCTAATCTCTTTTTCATTATCATATGTCAGGATCATATTATCTACATAGACAATAAGTATAGCCTTCTATCCTTTCATTTTAGCAGTGTACGATTAACTTGGCATTCGATGTATTCACTAAATTTCAGTCATAGCAAACTTTTCAGGTCAAGCATGTAGAGATTTTTTAAGTTCATAAAGTGACATTCTTTGTTACAAACCAAATATTTATTTGAGTCATTTTTCAACCATGGTGGGATCTACATAAACACTTCCTCCTCAAGGTCTTCATTCAAAAATGACATTCTTGTTATTGAGTTGATGTAGTTCCCACACTTTGTTCACTGCCAAAGAAAGAACTGTTACATTGTTTAGCTTGACCATGGGTGCAAAGATCTCTGAAGGCTATCCCATAAGATTAAGTGAAACCTTTGGCCACCAGCCTAGCATTGAACCTCTCAATGTTCCCATCTGCTTTGCACTTAATATTGAACACTCATTTGCACCCAACAAGTTTTTTATGTAGAAGAAGCTTTGTAAAAAAATCATGTGCCATTTAGATCAAATGCTTGAATCTTCTCTTCGATTATATTTTTCCATTATGGGCTTTGAAATGCTTCTTATATAGACCTGGGTATTTGCACACTCTAAAGATTATATACAAAAGCTTTATAAGGTGATAAAAAGTTCTCATAGGCAATATACTCCTTAATAGGATAATTTGTGCAACTTTTCATCTTCTATACTGGATTCCACCTCCCTTAAAACTTCAGAGATGTCTGGATTCTGATTTGGTTGTGAGCAGTCATGTGGATTTTATCATGCTCGGTGAATTTATTTCTCCTAGTGTACACATGAAGTTCCTTATGCATTTCTTGTTATCAATCTCATATTAGATATCCTCAAGTGATGGACCTTTAGGAGACACGCTGGTTAGAGGGAAATAGAATAGGTTGTGGCTTTAATTCAGTGTGGGTATCCAGAGTAGTGGCCCAAATCTAATATTCATGCAGACTTTCCCCCTGAATTTCAGATTTGGGTTAGTAGGATTATTTTTCAAAGAATGTAGCATCCATTGAGTTATAGTATTTCTAGTAATGGGAGAATCACACTTATACTTCTTTTTATTAGAAGCATATCCAATAAAGTTACATTTGATAGATTTTGGATCAAGATTTGTGCGGTTTGGTTGGTAAATGTGAAGAAAAGAAACTGTCAAATATTTTTAGATAGAGATTGGACGAGAAGGCTCTAACATGAGGGTATGTTTCTATTAAAACATGGAGAGAGGTTTTGACCAAAAACCTTGCTTGACTTTCTATTAAAAGGGTAGGTGGTTGTGAGCACTGCATCTCCCCCAGAAAATTTTTGAGACATTGTGAGCAAGTATTATTGACCTAGATATCCGGAGGAGATATATATTATTCCTCTCATCTATCCTATTTTATTGTTGAGTCTCAACACAGGAACTCAAATGGATGATACTATTCTTTATAAGATAGGATCCAAGGATATAATTAAAGTATTCATTTGCATTATCAATTTTGAGGATTTGGATTTTGTATTGGGACTTAGTGTAAATTATGTCATAAAAAGACTAATAGATTTGTGTAGATTTAGATTTTTCATTCATGACGAATATCCAACTGGTTCTAATGTTACCATCAATGAAGAAGACAAATCATCTAGCTCCATTGATGGTTTTCACTTTGATGGTCTCTAAATGTCATTTTGGAAGATAAAGAAAAGGATGTGAGAATTTGTGCTGAGACAGAGGACATACATATTGAGTATGCTTAGCCAATCAGCAGGTTTCACATTAATAAAACTTTGATTTTTTATTAAAAAAAAAGATGGGAGTACAACTTTGCAACATAATGAAAATTGAGACACATAAGACAATGTCATAATAAAACTTGACTTTCAACAGATTCAGATGCAACAAAATAAGAATATGAGAAGATGATGATGGAGAAGACACTTGTGTATTAAAAGAATAACTCTTGTAGAGCAGATATAGACTTCGATACAATTCAACACTTGTCAATCACATTCCCCGAATCCACCATAAAAAATTCACAGGAGTTATAATAAAATTTACAAACATATTTCAAGTCATGAATAAGCTAGTTAATTTAAAGTAAGTTGCAATCTATTTGGAGAGCATATAGCACAAATGAAAACTAAATATCTTTGGGGACTTTCACTTCTCATTTCCCAAAAATCCTGAAGTGAGACGCATCGACGAGTCTAAAAACTTTGGAGGTGGTGATTTCTTGGTAGTTGGTGAGAACATGAATGCCTACAACATGTGATCGGAAGAATCTGAATCTATTATCCAAGATCGAAATCAGTTAGCAAGGTAGAAGGATATGATACCTTGGTCTATCATCAAGTTGGTAAGCTACTCAATCGTGCTAGTAAGAACCTTCTTCGACACCTCCAGTTGATCCTTTGTAAAAGTTTTAAGATCAGCCAACCCTTCAGAAGAAGCAGCAGCATGGGTCTTGCTGTCTTGGTCTTTCCTCCCTTGTCCAAGTTTCTGATCTACGGGTTTTCCATATGATTTTCAACTCTTGTCATTTGTGTGACCAAATTTCTAAAAATATTCACACAAGAGACGATTCTTCTTTGGTTTTGAATCATGGGAGGAGTTGTGTGTGCCCAAAGTTGAGCTTTCAGTGCTAGATGAACCCATACTTTCTGCCATCATGAGCTTGTTCCTGTTTTCTTCTCTTCTAACTTCAGCCAAGGCTTCTCTAGTGGTAGAGAGAGGCTTCATCCTCATGATTCTCCCTTTGACCAGATCTAAGTTCTTATTTATACCCAATAAGAACTTAATCATCATATTCTGCTCTACTACAATTTTATACATTGTAGCATCTTGCAGGCACTTTCATACATATATATCATATATATCTAATTGTAACTAGTACCTTAATAGTGTTGAAGTATTGAGTAACACTCAACTCTTCTTGTCGGAGCTCTCGCAATTTTGTCTCAATATCGAACAATCCTGTAGTGTACTCTTCTTGTCGGAGCCCATGAGTTGCTTCTCAAATCTCATGTACTATCCTATAAAGCAAGAAATCTTCTCCAACTTTTATGATCATAAATTGATCAACTAAGACGTGATCATATGATACTAGATCTTCTATGAGCGAGAGTTAGAATCAGTGAACTCATGAACTGTGATCTCAGGTGAGAAGTTCATTTTTTCCTTTTCCACAAATGTACATAAGCACGGATTGGGACCATTAAAAAAATTATGGCCATTGAGTTTATGGTTTTGTTATAAAGGTTGAGAGAGTTCAGAGGTTGTTTGGACAGAATTATTGGTCTATGATTCAGAATTAACCTACGGAGTAGAACTAGACGTTTTTATTTCATACTCTGTCATAAACGTTATGCACATTTAGGTTGCTTGACGCATAAGTAAATAAGGCTGCTGCTTGAGAGGAGGTGGTGCCAGGAAGAAGCAAAGAAGAGCCTGCAAGCCAGTTGAAGGGATTCTAACTGCTGCAGAGAGGATTCTGGTTATTGAACGGCTGTTGGAGGGGCTCCGGTGGCTAAATAAAAGTAAGGGATTGTGCCTTTTGTTCAGACACAAGAAGCACAATCAGATAGAGACAAACGTCACATATGACGCGAACCAGACGACGCGGATGACGTCGATTCAGACAAAGCAAAGGAGTGGTGTAATTAAACAAAGTCACACGACCCAAACACAGTCGAACGTCACAGATGACGAGAGCCAAACGACGCAAATGACGTTAATTCTGACGAGCAGTGCAGGACACGATGTCGAACTAAGAAGCAGAAGTGACCAGCCATGCGAGTTTCCATACAAAGAATGGTGGAGAGACAATATTCTCTTACTCCCTCATAATTAAACTACAACATTTCCGCTTATTATAAGTGGAATGGCTAGAGTAAATATAATTAACACTATTAACTTGCCAAATAAAATATAAACAAGAAAAGAAAGATATACAACATAATTATAAAGTAATAAAAAAGAATAAAACTGAAATAAAAAATTCCCTCCAATTGCTTCCATAAATTGAACTGCAGGGTCACAGAACAGAATTCCACAGTATTCAAATTTTGGATTTTTCTTGGACTCTCACATGAACCAGCTGTTTTCAGAATGATGGCTGTGCAAGCTAATCTAGCACGCAAAGTATCCAACATTTTATTGATGCAAAACAAAAGAATAAAAATTACAAATCTAACATTCAACGCAACTTCTGCAGAAAGCGAACCAAACTCGAACCTAGTTTGCAATGGTTTAGAACGTATAGAAAATATGTCTGACAGTGCAGCGCATCAAAATATCATCACAGAAGATGTTCATGAACTAATCAAAAAACCTTTTAAGAACTTCAATGTTTCAACTTCATTCCATTTCTAAACAATTTCTTGAATGTGGCAGGTGTTCTTAAAAAAATCAAGGGAAATTATATACATACCACACAATTCCTATGTATTCACATAACTAGCACCCAAAGGTTGATATTTATATTTAAGACAGCTTGGTGCCATAAACCTATGCATGAAACAGTGTATTTAAGGTAGTGATGGTGGTATCTTTTATGCGAAGTTAAGGATTTATGTGGCATGCAAGTAAATATTAATGTTAGGTGTAAATACATAAAAATTGTATGGTATGTATGTAAATGCCCCAAAAATCAAACATGTTATTCAATAGAGATACAATAAGGTAAGGCTTTTCCTGGATATCAATTCCAAACAAGGCTTTGTTATTCAGAAGACGTGAACTCAGCAAAAAATAATTCAATGAAACATTGTCTAGATGGGCCCCCTAAAAAATAATTAAAATTATTTTTACGAGTAAAGTTCAAAATTTCAAGATTTTAGATATTCATGAAGAAGCTAATTCTATGTGAGATAAAATAACAAGTACTATTAAACTAGTAGCAAAAAATATACTTGGAGAATAAAAAAAATATTTTTTATAAATAAAAATAGTTGATGGTAGAATAAAAATGTATATACCAAGGTAGAACCTCTTGTAAATCTCCAATAAGAGCATCCATAACCAAAACAAAAAGATATAGGCTTAAAGCTGATCCCTGTATAATCCAACTAAAATACGAAAATGCTTGGTCAATTCTCCTTCTGCTTGAACACAAATAAAAGCTCTAGTATACATATCTTTAATAACTTGAATATAGTCATAACAACGGCTTTCTTTAATGACTTGTATATACATATCTTTAATGACTAGAGAAAGAGTTCAGGATAAACTTGAATTATGGAGGTTTAAATTGGAGTCGAAAGGCCTTCATATGTGTAGATCTTAAACTAAATACATGGAATGTAATTTTAGTAGTAGTAGCTCTAGTAACGTAATTAGGGTAATCAAATCATTAAAATGGGTGAATGTTTTAGATTTCTAGGAGAGATTATTCAAAGTGATAGTGATATAGATGAGGATGTTATTAGTAGAATTCAAGTTGGTTGGTTGAAGTGAAGGAATCCATCAAGCCTATTGTGGGACAGAAAAATATAGTTAAGACTAGAAGAAAAATTTCATAAGATGGTGGTAAGACCTGCATTGCTTTATGGCACAAAATGTTAACTTTTAAAAGAGAGGCATAAAATAAAGTTAAGTGTTGTTGAGATGAGAATGCTTAGGTGGATGAGTGGCTTGACATTAGAGACAAAATACGAAACAAATCTATCCATGAAAGGGTTGGTGTAGCTCCAATGGTCGACAAGATTAGAGAGAGTCGGCTTAGATGATTTGGCCACATTAAACGTCAACCATCTGATGATCCGGTTAGGAGAGTAGATGTTTTAGATTCGTCTGATATTAAGAAAGATAGGTAGACCTAAAAAGATTTGGGTATTGTTGACCTCGTTTTTGTCGAGGTTTAATTTCCTCCTAGATTTAGGATTCTAGCCTCAGGAGCTTCCCCGAAGATCCTAGATTCCTAACGATGGGACCCACCTCGTTTTAGAGATACTGAAGCCACTTCGTTACTTTTTGAAATCCTGCACGAGATTTTGTACCGCTAATCTGTAGCGAGTCGGAGTTGACGTCAGAAATTCAAATTGAGCCCCTATAGGATCCCTAGACATTATGACAGCCTTGTGCACGTCTTACACACCTGGACGCACAAATTCTTAGTTTGCGGCCTTAATGCCTTCAATTTCTCTGCAGTAGACTGGAGCTGGAGTTAGAATGCCGGAAGAATTGACATCAAAATCAGAATTTCAGGAAGGGTCAGATTTGACGCACTTTCGACATGGTCGTCGACGAGGTTGTCCGAACGACCCGGGATGACGAAATTGACTGAGCTGATGTGTCCGGAACGTCGATTTTGCCTAAAATAGACGTTCGCTTTGCGACGATAGCCTGTTGGGGACGAAATTTGTGAAACGATTTTTAGTATTCTTATAATAATAATAATGATATTATTATTATTATTATTATATATATATATATATATATATATTCATATATTTCCCCCCTTTTTATTAACTCCTAAGCCCTAAAATCCCTTCCCCGTTCGATCAACCCGCCTCCTCTCCTGTACGCACGATTGGGGGACTTCGGTTCTTCCGTCTCCAGCGCACGAGCAGGTCGCCCCGACCGTATATTCCTTCCCCATACTCGAGCGTGTCTTCTGCGGCCTTCTCTTCCTCGAGCCGCACGTACTCGCCCCATCCCTTATCCCTGGCTGCGACGTCTTCTCCTCTGCTCTTCCCTGTGCGAACCCGCGGCCACCTGCTCCTATCTGCGACATTTTTGTCGCTGCTGTCAGGACCTCCTCCACTTGAGCTTACCTACTGTAGGTAGTTTCAGCACCCTCTCCTCCCTATAATCTATAAATAAGCCCTATTTGGAGCGTCCTGGTGCTGGCCAAATTTTTAGAGTGGGGGAGGTGCTGTTGGACTGAACTTTGGATTCTTTGCTTCTCTTGTGTGCTCTACACTAGCTGGTAACACTTTTCTCCCTTCTCTTTCACATAGCCTTGCCTAGTGAGGCTTGGGTTTGCTTCACATTACCCGACTATCTTTCTTCTCCCTGTTTGGTCTCTCGGCTGGATACTTATGTGCCATGGAATGTTTCATTTACTTGCTTAAATGATTGTTTTTTCTTTTTCACCCTTTCTAGTGGCATGCTAATATGTTGTTATACTGAGATTTAGGGGGTGTTTTATTACTAAAAGAATGTGAAATATGGAAATGTGAGCATATGAGAATTTGGTTTTGATGCCATGATTACTATCTACCTCTTTTCTTTATGTTTATGACAAGCTCAAAATATTGGAAATGTGGCTTTAGGACCATGCTAGCTCCTCTTGCAAGTACGTTGGGATGTGCAACATGAGGCTCTTCATTCACTCTTGTTTGTTATGAATTATAGGGGAGCTCATTTTTGTTTCTTATATGTGCATGTGGATGCTCGGTTTTAGGCTCCTTGTAGCTTAGCCTTAATAAAATGCATGTTATGAAAATTTTTAGTAAGATTGGAAGGCTCAGTAGCTTGTTTTGATAGCTTGTTTAGGCTCTTTATAAAATGCTCTTCTCTTTACCTATTTGTTGGAGGATTGCTTCATATTTGAAATGGTTAAGTTGGAAGAGGACCTAAATGTGCTTTTGTTTAAGATATATAATGGCTCTATGTCATGACATTTAAAGAATTCTTGGATTTTCTTTAGCCTTTGAAAGGCTTGGTTTTCACTCTGGGGAAGTTTGGGTACTGGTTTTGTGGAGGCTTGGTCTTTGGTTTCATGATGAGGCTATCTTTCAAATATATAAATTTCATATATTAAGCTCTAAAGAGTTTGTTTTGGCTTTGTGCTGGGCTTGATTTCGGCATTATTGTAGCTTGGGTTTGGGCCTTATGTTAGCTCGGGTTCAGCCCTATGATGATTCAATCTTTTGGTTTTGTGTTGAGCTGCAGTTATAGCCTTGTGGTGAATGTTGTTATGCTTTGTGATGGTTTGGAGTCCCCTTTGCTTGTTTATGGGGAGAGGTGTTTGAGATTTATCTTTTGGGGTACCTTTTATATGTTTCACTTGAGAGGAATGGAGTTAAGTTGGAAGATTTGTGAACTTGTCCATTCACTTTCTTATGAGTTGAAAGCTTTATGTTTGGATGTTTCTCCTGTTTTTCTGCCTTGGCCGTGAGCCTCTTTGGCCCTGTCCTATCTTGGTCGTGAGCCTCTTTGGCCCTGTCGTGAGCTGCCTTAGCTCCTGTTGCCTTGGTCGTGAGCCTCTTTGGCCCTGTTCTGTCTTTGCCGTGAGCTGCCTTGGCCCCTGTTGCTTTAGCCGTGAGCTTCCTTGGCCCCCTGTTGCCTTGGCCGTGAGCTTCCTTGGCCCCCTGTTGCCTTGGCCGTGAGCTTCTTTGGTCCTGTCCTGTCTTGGTCGTGATCTTTTACATGGATTTATTGGAAAATTTCACACTTAGGTGATATGTTAAGTTGTGATTTAAGTTGGGAGTTGGAAATTTTCAATATTTTGGGTTTGGAAATACTAGTGGGGGTCTTTCTTGGATTTCTCCTCTTTGGTCTGATTTATGGGGCTTGGAAATGTCTCGAGCCTTATTCAGGGGTGTTTTAGATTAACCCTCTTACCGTTTGGGTCACTTTCTTTTTAAATTGGATTTGGAGGTGGGTTAGTGTTCTTTCCTTCCCCTTTTGCTCTTTTGGTTTGTTTTCTTTCGCTTTTCTTGCTTTTGGTTTTCGTTTTGTTTTGGGACATAGGGTGCAGATGACAAAGGCACACCGGTGGTAGAGTGGAATGATATTCCATCTTACGACACCAGGACCCACTCCAGGGACCCGGTGAACCGTAGGATGACGGTATCGTTTCGCATTCTGAGTAGCGAGGCACCGTGCGCTTTTTAAGTTGTTAGTGATCCTACGCTAGACGAAGTGATCGACTCGTGGACAACTATAATTTTCAAAAACTAATAAGGACGGATTGGATAAGAACATATATAATATTTACAATAAAACATATTTTCACCAAATTCAAAATTGATACAAACTCTCTTTTGTATGCCTGAAATTCACGTGCATGCTAAAATATAAATTTTAAAAATATAATATAAACTTGGTTGTCGACATTGTCAGTATCGGTCTTGGGTTAAGGAACAGCCTCACGAGTTAGGTTTAGTAGGACGCCCTTCAGTTGAGTGGCGGGCTCTATGCGCCGAGTGGCCGAGTAGCCTTCGACGACCCTCGAGTACAACTACATAGTTTTTTAGCCTAGCTCTGACCCGAGTGCTTGCGGTTTCCTTCAGAATTTTCATATGATTTTGGTGAAACAATTTGTTGACCTCATTTTTGTTGAGGTTTAGTTTTCCTCCTATGATTTAGGGTTCTAGCTTTAGGAGCTTCCCTGAAGACCTTAGATTCTTAGCAATGGGCCCACCTCGTTTTTAGAATGCTCGAAACCACTTCGACACTCTTTTGGAATCCGGACGAAATTTCGAGCCTACAGCTCGCGGCGGGTAGGTTGGAATTGGCGTTAGGACTCCGAATTGAGTTCTATGGGACCCGCTGGACCTTAGGATAGCCTCGTGCACATTTTCTGCACCACCGAGCACAAATTCCTCGGACCACGGCCTCGACGCGTTCAACCACCTCGCAACGGGTCAAGATCAAGGTCAGAATGCCAGGACGAGCGACATCAAGGTCAGAATTTTGACGAGATCAAATTTGACGCACTTTCGACGCGATCGTCGACGAGGTTGCCCGAACGACCTCGGATGACGAAACGGACTGCGCCGTTGCGTCGGAACGTCGTTTCCACTAAAATTGATATTTGATTTGCGACGATCGCCTGCGGAGCGTAAATTGCGATTTTGGGCTTATTTTAATAAAATTAATTATATATATATATATATATTTTTTTTTTAAAACCTATTTTTCTATCCTAAGCCCTAACCCTTACCCATTCGATCGGCTCTCTCTTTCTCTCTCTCGCCCGCACGATGAGGAAGCTTCGTTCTCCTCCTTCCCGCGCTCGAGTGAGTCACCGGCAAGTATCCTCTTCTCCCGTACTCGTATCCTGTGGCTTCTCTCGAGCCGCCCGCTCGAAGCTCATCTGCGGTCGAAGCCCTATCCCTTCTGTCGAGCCTGCTGGGAATTCTTCTCCATCCTCACGTACTGCCACGATTTTTGTTTGGTTCGCAGGTAGGATGAGGCACTCCTCTCCCTCTCCTTGCCTATTTAAAGCCCTGTTTGGGGCGTTCCTAAGGCTGGCCGAATTTTTGTTGGGAAGAAGGTGCTGCTATTTTCTTTTCTCCCCCTTTTTCCTCTACTCTTCCTCTCTTCTGCTCACGGTTCTTCTTGAGCTTGTGTGTGAGTGAGGCGAGGAGCGTTGTTGTCTTGCTCTGCGAAGCCCGTGGAGCTTGGTTGCTCGGTTTGAGTACGGGTTGCGCCGTTTGTTTACTGTTGTTGAGCCGTGGTGTGGGTTTACTTGAGTTCTCACTGAGGTATGAATTCCCTTAGCTCTAGCTTTTATATTTGAGGCTATATACATGTCGTTTTCCTTAAAGATGGACATGGCTTCATGATTAAAGTGGCATCTTATTGCTCCTCTCTCTTCTTTACTCACTCTAACTTGATGTGGAGCATGGAATGGTTTGTTTAGTTTTTTATATGCATGTGGAGCTTGCTTCTTGCTCTTCTTACCTCTTCTTAACCAAAGAAGCATGTCGGGGAAAGATTTAAGTTGATTTAAAAAGAACTACATGCTCGTTTTCATTTGAAATACGTCAGAGGCTTATGCTTGGATATGTAGGATGTATGGAAATGCTTGTTCGAAGCTTTATGTTTAGTGAGTTTTTTAGCCATGTCTTGGCTCATTGTGATCTTGTTTAAAAGTAAATTCTATTTCATTTTAAAGAGAGCTTTGGGAAATTTGTCTTGGTGGCTTTATATTCTCGGTCCTGCCCTCCCCTGCTACTTTCTGCGAATTTGTTTTGAGTTTTTTTGTTTTTCTTGCTCTCGGTTTTTGAGGCTGTTTTGGCTTGCAGTACGGATGATCCTCACGGCCGAGTATTGGCTCGGGTGTGAGCTGGTTTTGGGTGTTTGTTGAGGCTGCTTGGGCATTGTGTGTTAGGCTCATTTTAGCTTGTGTTTGGGAATTTGTTTCTTTGGGTCTTGTGGTGGCTCGTTGCACCCTTGTTTGGAATTTTATTTGGAGAGTTTGAATTGTTTGGATTCTAATGGAGTTTATTCTTGTGTGTTCGTGGTAAATTGGAATTGGTGTGAGTGGCTTGTTGGGGGACTTTGCCTCCTGTTGCCCCCCCTATGTTGGCCTTGACCGTGAGCCTCTCTTGTTTTTCTGCCTTGGCCGAGCCTTGTTGGGTGGGGTAGTTGGTGATGATGCTTGTGTCTCTTGCTATATTTGCTTATGAAATTGGTTGGACGAATTTGGAGGCATCTCTTATTTGCTTCAATTAATTCTTGAAATTTCAATGTCGAGGCTTGGTAAAAAAAATATGTGAACGTGAGATTTGCAATCACTTGATAAGTTGATGTTGAGGCTGAGGGTCTTTGTTGCGGCGTTTGTTCGAGCGCAAAATTTGTGGCATGAAATGAAAATTGGAGTAAAAAAAAAAAGAAAAAAAAAGAAGAAGAAAAGTGAAAGGGTTAAGCCTTGGAGTTTTGTGGTAGTACTCTCAGTTTAGTGGCCTGGAGTCTAGGACCGGCCGGTGGCTCTCTCTTTATGTTTTTATCTTGATTTTACGATCTTTGTTTGGGAAAAGGAGTGTGTTCGTAGGGGTCGGTTCTCACCTTCTCAGAGAGCGTCGATGTGCCTTTAATCCTTTTCTCACGGGACATGTGAGGTCGGTCGGGAGTCGGGGTGACTTACGTGTTTTACGATTGTTGGAAATCGACCATACTTTTCGAAATTGTGTTAAGTGAGCCGCTTTCAGTCCTCCTTTCCTTGACCTCTCGTCACTAGATTTCGCGCTTGTTTCTTGGCTCAAAGCACACACCTACGGGGGACGTGTATGTGTGCATATATAGCCTCCTTGGGTTATATATGGGGTCATCGAACGAATGTGTAAGTGCGGTGGGGACGTGGATGAGGCTGAAAACGAGAGAAATTACGAGAATCGTAGAATGGGGCCGCGACTCGGGAGACTACGTAGAGAGTAGAGCGGGAATCACGGAGCCGTTCGGCCGTCCTTGGGGTTTCTACTGCCGACAGTCTAATGTTCGTAGACCTAGTTACTATTAGGGTAGTCGACGCAGTGAGTAAAATGTTTTAAAACAAAAAAATACATATGTTTGAAAAATATAAAAACTAGCTCCATTCTTCTGCGGCCTCTCTTCTACGTACTTTTACTTGCATGCAAACGAAAAATGAAATGTGTGAAGATTTATAAAGGTCCGCGGTTGATTGATTCGAGTCGGATTAGGACTGCATACTACGAGAAAGTCGGTGCAGTAGTTAGCACTCGAGTCGGACATTAGCACGGCTACGAGTCCGAAACACCGCGTGCTTACGGGTCTTTCTTTCCGGAAGGCTGTGGCTTTCTTATGAGTTCGCCATGAGTTTAGCGGGTCGTACGTAGGTTTCTCGCGGTGCTTTTTGCGGTTTTCTACGGTTTTGTTTTGTTTTCGTTTGTGGCTTTTCTCGGAGTTTTCTACGGACGTTTCTTTTCTTTCTTTCCGGAGCTTTCTTGGTCCTCTTGTGATTTTCTCGCTTTCTCGCCTGTTTCCTTCGTTTTTCTTGTCGAGTTTTCGGACTTTACTTTCTTGGTACACACCGTAGTACCCTGTTTAGGTAGGTTGTTTTCGTCTGCTATCTCACTCTGCTCTTTTGGTACTGACAAATCTGCTGCAGGAAATAAGAAAAATATAAAAAAAAAATAACAATAAACAGGTGACAGCGCGTCGAGGATGAGCAAAGCATACGGTACTCCTGTGACAGTCTTTACTTTCCTTACTGTTATACCTGCTTGGCATATTTTACTTTTCGGTCGCATACTCTATCTTGATGCAATTTGATTATTTTCGGTCGTATCTTGCTTAGCATGTTTTACACTTCTTGTACTTTCTCTGCTTAGCACGTTTTACATTTCTGTACTTTCTCTTGCTCGGCATGTTTTACTGTTATAGCGTGTTACTTACTGCCATAGCTTAGTATACTCTGCATTTAGCATGACATACCTTGTTTACTTGTTATAGCATGCTCATTTATTGCTTTACTTTTTGCTACTCGTACGCAGTTGACTCTTGCTCACTGCACGATAAAAATAATAAACGGCTTGCATGCTCGGCTTCAACTTAGGACTTTAAATCTAAGCTGCGATTCCTTGCTACGACGTGGAGCTTGGAGCACGGTGGGCGGCACGGCCATCTTCTTGACAAAACACGTGTGCGACTTAATGAGCACTGTGTCGGCTTGGCAAACCATTCTTTAGTTTAAATAACAAGCGCCTTGGGATTTCGAGGTAGTCAGCATGGCGCGACATAACCCTCACATTTTCTTTTAGGCTTTTGCACGCGCTTCTTCGTGCGATATAAGCTACTAGCTCGCTTAGGTTTCAGAGGTTGCCGTCGATACGACGTAAGCACTCATATCTTTCGGAGTGGTTTGCATAATCGGGACATTATGCGAACGTAATTCTATAATTAATTTGCGGGATTGAAATTAAAATAAATCTCTTTCAAAATTTAAAACCCGACCATAGGATAGTACGGGACGTTATCGAGGTCTCCTCGAGATGCGCGACATCTCCTGCAGCCTGCTCTTTGACTCCGGAAATTCTTGTTCCGCATTGCGCCTTTCGCTTTATTGAATCTCCTATTATCGCGATTTCGTTGAAAACCTACCTCTTGACTTCGTGAAGATAGAAGCCGCGATCTAAATCTAGAGTTCTCTCGGGTGAGCTTCGGTCGTTTGAGGGGTAATTAAGCTCATGGGGGCACCTACATAGGGAGTTTTAAAGACCCGAGATAATATAAACTACATTTAATTCTTTTGTATTTAATAGGGGAATTTGTCCGGTCACATAAAGGTTCGCGGACAAGAACGGATGTCATGAATTTTGTGGTCTATTTGGTCGAGCGATATTGTCGAAGTAGGGTGTACATTCTTCGGGATAGGTGCGTTACTTGCGATATCGCGCTCGTTCGTTCAAGCTGCTTAACGAATGAGATCCGTCCTTCTCTCATTCTAATATTTTAAAATTTAAAAATCTTATTTTCAAAACTAATATACGTATATCAATTAAATTAAATCTAAAAAAAGACGCAAGCTTTAAGCGGCGGACAACACGGCGGCTCCGTGGGGACTAACTCCTACTCCGATTAAATCGAAGGTTTTATCTTCGCACATCGGCAATGTGTCCATGTCCCTCATGGTCAGGATTGTCATTCTTCCGTTGGCTTGCTTTGCTCGTTTCTTTCTTGGGCGAGCACGGTCGACTCTCTCGGATTTCGGAAGCCGTGCTTTTTAATCACCTTTAGCGGCGTGGTTCGGGAATCGCTTAGGGTTTCTTTTGATTTTGCGGGGTCGGACCCCACGATAGGTGTGTTGTGCTCGAGATGCGCTGCGAATTGGTTTAGGATCTGGTGTCGAATTTCCTTTCAGCTTCGTGTTTCCGGGTTTGATTTCTTATCGACAAATTAAACCGAATCTACTATTCTTGTACCTTAGTTTAAATCACTGAAATTAAATGAACAATAAAGATAAAATAAGGTGGAAACACCAAGCGGAGAATGAGGGAATTGCCGAGTTTGCGAGCAAGTGCGGTAGCTTGAGTACTTTCGTTGAGCTGCAGAGACACGGGACGTTGCTGACTTCCGAAATTCTTTAAATGCCGAGGAACGATGTCGTCACCAAAGTTAATCTTCTTGTTCGATGGAAATGCTGCCGTGGCAAGGCTGCGCTCCACGGGGAGCGATGATAAAGTTTGATGCGGCTTCGACGAGGTCGAAGTCATCCTTGGAAAAGCGCCGTATGTAGTCATGAGGCTTGCTCCGTCGAGAGTCGCCGAGCTGCCGCCGAATACGACTTGAATGAAGATGCTGATTTTCCCGCTGATCAGAGGCCGAGGACCGGGAGTGCTCTGCTTAGCTTGTTGCCCCCGTGTCTGCTAAGTCTGTTGTCCACGTGCCGAGGAGGATCGTTACCGCTACCTCCACCGGATTTGCAATCACCGCCCCGACTCTACAGTCTGCAAAAGGAAAATAAATCTTGTCTGAAAGGGATTCTGTAGATTTGTTCGCCTGCAGCCGTCGGTGTTTGAAGTTGGTTCCGGTTCGCAAGCGCAGCCTTGTAGCTGAAAGCACGGAGAAAGAACCAAGACGAAGAGTCACGAAAGCCGCCAAAGAGATTGACTTCTGTTGAACCGACCTCTCAACCGGAAGAGGATGTAGAGTTTGGAACCTCTCACCTCCTCAAAGGGAGTAGGTTCCATCCGTTGTATGCTTCTACCGGAGAAGAGAGTCTCCACAGGATTGATGCTGTGCTACCACCGCCTCGTATCCCAGCCAAGTTACGACTAGGGAAACGTGTTTCCCGCCTACTGCCGTTTCGGAACGTTCTTTGCGACGATTCGAAGCACTGCGGTCGCAAGTCGGTTAAGTCTCGCACGGGTCCAAAGTGTTACCTGCTTGCTTGTAATGAAGAACTTCATCAGAAGAATAATGGAAAGAGATCGCTTTCCATAGCGTCGGGTTCGCACTTTAGGGACCATACCCCCTTCAGCGCGGCGATGACATTACGAGACACCCCGGTCTCGAGGCATCAACGTCGAGAAGAAAGTTTGGATACCTAAACGGCCATTGGACCGATGCTTTTGAAAGGATCACAGGAGCGTTCCCTTGAAATGGAATATAAGTCCGATATCTCGGTTGCTACTACTACGACTGCTTCGAAGCTTGCTACGGGAAACATTCCAGAAGTGCCAATCGATCTTAAGATAGTTAAAGGGAAGGAAGTTGAAGATAAACTGAAGAAGCTCAGAGCCGAAATCACCGGGCTAGCAAAGGAACAAGGAGTAAATTTTGGCAACGAAGACTACGACCTGTCAAACTACATGGATGAAGAATTCGCCGAGATCTACGTTGTTGAAACCGAGCTACGTCGTACGCACGTGATGCTCCGTACGGTGAGGAGAACACGGCGGATGAGTGGCGAAGGTCTTCACGACGAGAAGGATGAAATTATCGGCCGCCTTGAGAAAAGGATCGAGGAAATGATGGGTTCGTTATGGTTGCCGCACGGGGACGATCACACTCGCGGCGAGTGGCGTCCCCGAGAGATAAATCGGTCGGAGATTGTCCATATCACGCAGATGAAAGAAGGGAAGTCGCTCTACGAGCGAGATGGGCCGCCGAAGAAGGACTCGACTCCGAATATGGTGCACGAAAAGACGTTAAGCGATTGGTCGAGCGACGAGTAAAGGAAGCCTTGCCGCGATCGAAGGGGGTGCGTCGATTTCGAAGGGTAGACCCTACCGGAGGGGTTCGATTCGTCCCATATCCTAAAGGTTTCGTTCCACCGACCTTTAAGACTTTCGATGGAACGGGTAACCCCGTCGGCACGTTGCACGTTCCGAGCGAGCTGTGCGATGCGGGGGGTAGTGAGGCATTACTTTTCCGTCGGTTCGTGAGCGATCTTTCGGGGATTGCATTTGATTGATATGCGGAGGCTGCCAGAATGGGTCGATAAAGACGTTCACGAGTTGGAAAATTTGTTCGTGAAGAGATTCGCCGGAGTACGTCACCACGTTACCATTGGAGATCTTATAATGGAGTCTCGAAGCACACGGAGACTTTGGTGGAGTATATTACTACGGTGGAGAAAGCTTAAGCATGAAGTGCGAGCCTCGATTGCGGGAGCGACATGCGATTGAGGTCTTACTCGAAGCATCCAGTGGACCGATGGCTTTCATGCTCAAAGGACTCGCCATCGAGTCGATTGAAAAGTTACTCGATAAAGCCAACGGCTCTACGAAGAGATTAAGCATACGGAATCCCAGGAAAAGACTGAAAAGCCCAGACCAGTGAAAGCTTTTGAGAAAAGATCCGGAGTAGTGGCAATGATCGACAAAGGAAAGCAGTCGATGGAGATACAGACCGAGCAGACACCTCGACACAGTCAGCAGCAGCCGCCGCCTCAGTACGGTCAGTTTCCACATCGGTACAGTCAGTCGCTTCCTCAGTTCACTCAGCCGCCTCAGTGGTATGTTCCACACCCGCGACGGTGCTCGGCTACCGGAGCAATACGTTCAACAACCACCACAGTATATTCAGCATGTCCAACAGTACGGTCAGCGGTACGATCGGCTGGTCGGCGGCCGTCTCGGCGAGAGGTCGTGCGAAGCGGATGAAAGAAGGTTCCGACAACGTCGGATCGGTTACATAGAAACTATTCCTTGAGGATGAGGCTGTGGCGAAGATGTTCGAGAATGCGATCGAAACCGAGTTCTGTTACCGAGCCGAAGAAGCGGAGGATATGAACAAGGAGGATCACCCTGACTTTTGCCCATACCACGGGTTCGTTGGACATACTATAAAGGAGTGCTTGGGCTTTAAAGGCGGCTCGAGGAGAACTTCGGAAATGGAAGCGTAACGATCCCACGATGAATATTTGAAAGGAACTTGAAATAAGTTCCATCGATATGATTTCGGGCGATGTGTTTGCTTGATTGATTTCTACGCAGACGACGGACGGGACAACTTTTTGGTTACTTATGGTACTACTTTTGTTGCTTAGTATGATCGGTGATGGTTTGTACCGTTTTCTACTGCTATGATGAAGAAAAATGATTTTGCTTTTGTCGAAATTGCTCGATATTTGGAAAGCTCGAAATTGGATATTTAGCTAAGACTTCGACTTCGGGGAAGAATCGAAATTAATGCCACTAATAACTGAATTGTTTTCTTTAAGGAATTCGGACTGAGTCCTAAGTTGATTTCAGAATGAAGCAGTGTGCTTGAAATACGAGTAATTGACTCGGGATATCACGAGCCTTTTAATTTTCTGCCATGTGGCTGGGTCCGGACTTTCGAAAAAGTTATAATATCCCAGGATTCATATTAAGGGACATTTCAGAATTATTAGTTGGGGAGGTTTTTGACATTCAAAATCGTTAACGAAATATGTGCTACAGGATACTGATAATTCTCGGAAAACAAAGGAAGCGAAAAAAAAAAAAAAAGGTGTTCTGAGGAAAAGCTTGAGGTGAGCACACGATCGAAAATTGGTGTCCCGATTCGAGACATTGAAATCTTTAATATGTCTTTCATGAGATATAGTAATCCTCGATAAAAAAAGGAGAGCGAAAAGCTCGATAAAAAAAAAAAAAAGAATGCTCACGAGAAGAAGCTTGAGGCAAGCGTATAACCAAAAATTGGTGTCTTAATCTTCCTCGATTAATGAAACTTGGAAGGTTACCTTAGAAGTTTCCTCGATATTATGCTTTGGAGAGAGTCGAAGTGATTCTACTGCACTTTTGGTTGGTCATTAATTGGCTCGAAATATCTTTGGACGAGTGAAAAATATTTTGATCACATGAACGAAAATTTTGGGATACGCTTAGGCCCGAGAAAGACGAAATTAAAGAAACAACGACGTTATTAGCGATTAATGGAAATTCGACCACGAAGTCGTATCTTTCGGTGTCCCGCGAAATACAACTTCGAGCTTGACTCGAAGAATGTCGGAAAGATTTCTCGGATACTGACTCCGAAACGACTCGAAAAATGCGGAAATACTTCTCGAGTCGAGCTTGACAACCTTCCTGAGAATGCCGACGGATCGAATGGTGACTACTACAAACAAAGCTACGAATTTACAACGTCTTCGGCTCACGGTGTCCACTAGAGGTCCTTAGCCGGTGGACAATACTTGCGAAGCTACTTGTGCCTTCGTTTCAAGAGCAAGACTCGTTCTTAGAGCTCGGATGTCGCCCTTGTACGTATTTGGGTCCAAATCTTAAAGCAAATACAATACTGATAGTAATAAAAAAAAACTTTGCATCAAGTGAAAGAAGAAAACATTTCCTTCTCGATCCAGAGTACCTCACTCCCTTTTGCATCACCCTTTGTCGCTTTAGGGGCCGCCCCTATTGCATTTCTTTTTGTCGCTTTAGGGGCTGCCCCCTATTGCGTCCTTTGTTCGTTGCTTTAGGATCTCCTCCTATCGCAACCTTTCAAGTATTAAATTCTGGAAGTTGAGGATTCCACATTCGATTCGCTTTAGGGGCCGTCCCCCTATTACATTCATTTCTGGTGCTTTAGGGGCCGCCCTCTACTGCACTCTTGTTGTCGCTTTAGGGGTCGTCCCCCTCTTACATTCCTTTATGGTGCTTTAGAAGCCGCCCTCTACTGCACTCTTGTTGTCGCTTTAGGGGTCGTCCCCCTCTTACATTCCTTTGCGGTGCTTTAGAGGCCGCCCTCTACTGCACTCTTGTTGTCGCTTTAGGGGCCGTCCCCCTCTTACATTCCTTTCTGGTGCTTTAGAGGCCGCCCTCTACTGCACTCTTGTTGTCGCTTTAGGGGCCGTCCCCCTCTTACATTCCTTTCTGGTGCTTTAGAGGCCGCCCTCTACTGCACTCTTGTTGTCGCTTTAGGGGCCGTCCCCCTCTTACATTCCTTTCTGGTGCTTTAGAGGCCGCCCCCTCTTACATTCCTTTCTGGTGCTTTAGAGGCCGCCCTCTACTGCACTCTTGTTGTCGCTTTAGGGGCCGTCCCCCTCTTACATTCCTTTCTGGTGCTTTAGAGGCCGCCCTCTCGCACTCTTGTTGTCGCTTTAGGGGCCGTCCCCCTCTTACATTCATTTACGGTGCTTTAGAGGCCGCTCTCTCGCTGCTCTTATTGTCGCTTTGGGGCCGTCCCCTCTTACATTCCTTTCGATGCTTTAGAGGCCGCCTCTCTTGCACTCTTGTTGTCGCTTTAGGGGCCGTCCCTCTTACATTCCTTTCTGGTGCTTTAGAGGCCGCTCTCTACTGCACTCTTGTCGTCGCTTTAGGGGTCGTCCCCCTCTTACTTACCTTTCCGGTGCTTTAGAGGCTGCCCTCTTCTGCATTCCTTTCCATCGCTTTAGGGATCGTCCCCCCCTCTTACATACCTTTTCGGTGCTTTAGAGGCCGCCCCCTATCGCGTACTTGCGTTCCTGTCCGTCGCTTTAAGGGCCACCCCCTATCGCGTATGTGTCCGTCGCTTTAGGGGCCGCCCCCTATCGCGTTCCTTGCACATCGGCTTTGGGGGCCGCCCCTGTCGCGTTCCTTACTGTCGCTTTGGGGCCGCCCACTGTCAGCGTTCTGTCCCGTCGCTTTAAGGGCACCCACATCGCGTATGTGTCCGAGTCGCTTTAGGGGCCGCCCCTATCGCGTTCCTTTCGTCGCTTTAGGGGCCGCCCCTGTCAGCGTTCTGTCCGTCGCTTCAGGGGCCGCCCACCATCGCGTACGTGTCCGTCGGCACTAGGGGCCGCCCTGTCTCCGAGTCCTCTCTTCGGGGGAGATTTGATGATGGAAGATAGTAATTGTGAGTCACTTTGAACCACTTCTGAAAACCTTGACCTTACGCATGTGTCGGCCGTGTTATTGAGCCGGAATCACGAGACGAACTCTCGTCGTGTTCGGCAAGCCAGTGCGAGACCGATCACATCTAAGTCACCCGATCATATCCGCTCATGATTTCCAGAGATTTTCTCGGGTGTATTCGAGGAGAAGAGCCGTTCACGAACAGGCGCGATTCAGAATCCGATCAAATTGCGGAAATGAAATCGTAGTAAGATCGAAGCAGTCTTTATCGCATTTATCTCGCTATGTCTCTCTGTAAGTGCGTATCACTTGCTCGAAAAGGTTCGTTGTGAGTTTGAACACAGTTGTCATCCCCGAAAAATGTGTCGAGGCGTTGTCGAAAAGGGAATGGAGGGATGCGCATGAGAGAGGAAATGGGTGCGTTAGAAAAGAATAAAACATGGGAGATCGTTGATAAGCCAAAGGAAATAACGTTGTTGATTGCGAGTGGATTTTTACGTTGAAATACGAAGTGTGGTGGATCGCTTGAAAGATATAAAGCGAGGTTAGTAGCGAAAGGATACACTCGAACTACGGGGTGGATTATCGAGAAACGCTTCGCTCCGATAGCAAAGATGATACCTTGTGAGAATCCTGTTATCATTGGTACTCCTTGAATATAGCTATTACTGGTATGATGTTAAGAATGCATTCCTCAATGGTGATCTAAATGAGGAAATTTACATGAATATCCACGGGATTTGAAGGAGACACAGAGTAACGAGGTGTCTGGCTTAAAAAGCAGCTTTATGGATTAAAGCAATCTCACAGAAGCTTGGTTTGGCGGATTTTGAAAGGTCGTGAAGGAATGCAGGTATATGGCCAAGAGAAATTAGTAGCTCTTTTAATTAAACATTAATTGCGAGGGAGTAAGTGCCTTTTGTAATCATGTGGACGACATCATAGTTATCTGAAAATGATGAAAAAGAGAGCATGAATTAGTGAGACTAGTAAAGAGTTTGAAACAAAGAGCTTGGGGAAATTGAAGTCTTACAGAGTATTGAAGTGGCGTATTCGCACGGGGGATGCTTACGTATCTCGGCAAAATGCGTGATTGATTTATTGGCGGAAACGGGGAAAGGCTGGGTGTAAGCCGTCTCTACTCACGTAGATCCAATATAAGTTGGGAGAAAGCTAAGAAAGAACCAAGTGTGGACGAAAAGAATGTACTAGGAGAGTTGGTTAGCGGACTTCGTATACGCTTGCTCGCGCTCGATGAGACATAGCATGTCACGTAAGTTTGATCGGTCGATTCATGCATGATCCGAAGGGAACATCAATCTTCGAGCGGACTTACGAGTGCTTACATTGCTTGAAAGGCAGTCCGGGGAAAGGAATCTTGTTGAAAGGAATGACGCTCTTACTTCGGAAGCTCTGCAGATGGCGGCTATCTTGGCTCACTAGTGGACGGGAGATCTCTTACGGGATATTGTACTTTTCTTGGAGCGTAGCCTAGTGACATAGAAGAGCGAAGCGAGAATGTAGTTGCGAGGTCATGCGGAATCGAAGTTCGAGTTATGTGCTCGAGGATTATGTGAATTCTTGTAGGTGAAAATTATTTTGGATGATTTATGAGTCACGACGGGAGGGTCTGTAAGCTCGTCTTGTAATGACAGTCGTTATTAATATAGCTCATAACACATACGACACGATAGGATGAAAGCGTATCGAAATTGATAGACGATTTCAATAAGAAAAGCTGGAGGAAGGGTTAGTATGTATGTCTTATGTTCAGTCGGAGAAACAGCGGCGATGTTACATGAAAAGTGTGAGCGGTTCGAGTTTCACGATATTGTATCGAGTCGGGAATGGAAGACATCTACCATCGACTTGAGGGGAGTGTTTAAGTTTTCGTATTTATCACTTGTAAATAGATTGGGAGAATAAATCGAGAATCGATTTGTATTAATTTGTATTAATTTGTATTAAATTGTAATCCACTAAATCGAGGAATTAGGTAGATAGTTTCACTTTTTTATTAGTGTATGTCTCACTACAATATAACAGACTTGTATTACGATTCGAGTAAGAAAATACGGAATTATTTTTATTCTTCTACGATTTTCACAAAATATATATATATATATAAAATAAAAAGAGAGCAAAAAGCTCAATGTAAAAAAAAAAAGAGAAAACAAGAATGCTCTCCGAGAAGAAGCTTGAGGCAAACATATAATCAAAAATTGGTGTCTTAATCACTCATACGATTGATAAAACTTGAAAGGTACACTCAGAAGTTTCCTCTGATATTATGCTCTGAAGAGAGTCAAGTGATTTTATGTCTTTTGGTCGGTCATTAATTGGCTCAGAAATATCTTTGGACAGTGAAAAAGATTTCGATCACATAAGCAGAATTTTGAAATCTGCTTAGGCCTGGGAAGAAAGAATATAAGTGAAAGGGCTATGATATTAGCAATTAATGGAAATTCGATCCTGAAATCGTATCTTTCAGTGTCCAGCAAATACAACTCCGACGTCAACTCGAAGAACGTCAGAAAGATTTCTGAAAACAAGCAACAACATCTGAGAATTTGCAACAAATCGAAATGATGATTGCTTACAAACAAAGCTCGAAGTTCTTGCCATTCAGTATGTGGCGTCATAGAGATAACACACATTTATAGGTACTTGAAAGAATATAATAACGATAGCAACTTAAAGAGTGAGTTATTTTCTAGCACTGGTCCTTAGTCAGTGGACGATACTTCAGGAAGCACCCTGCCTTATGTTTCAGAGACAAAGACTCGTTCTTAGAAGCTCAGATGTCGCGCTTGTCTAAAACTGAGTCCAAATCCTAAAACAAATGCAACAAAGTAAAAGTCTACATTCAAAATAAAAAAAAAATTATGCTCAAAAAATTTGCAAAAATCTTTGCACAGACTTTTCAGCATATTTCTAAACTGCACAAGTTTCACGAATTTCTCCCAAATTCAAATATCAAATTCCAAATTTGAATTCCTCAGTCTGAAGCTGTGATTGATATCACTTTAATTCTTTCCATCGTTTGAGAAAGGATCAGCTGATTTTATTGGCATGGAGCCGCGAGTTTCGATTGGTTCTGTTGGCGTGGAATCACATCATTTCCCAAACAAGCACCTTTTCGGTCAACTCTTTGAGTGGGATATCAAACACCCACATATTCTCACTTAATTTGTTTCCTTCAACGAAAATCTTTCAAATCAAATTCTAGAGGATGAGGATTTTACATCTCATTCTGCATTGCTTTAGGATCTCCTCCTATCGCAATCCTTTCTTTCCAGTTTTAGAGGTAGAGGATTCCAGCATCTGATACCGCATTGCTCGGCAATGACCTGTTAAATTTTAGAGGTGGAGGATCCCAGCATCCGATCTGCATTGCTTAGCAATGGTTCACACTATATTTTAGAGGATGAGGATTTCATATCCGATCCGCATTACTCAGCAATGGTTCACACTATATTTTAGAGGATGAGTATTTCACATTCGATCTACATTGCTTAGCAATGGTTCACACTATTTTAGAGGATGAGGATTCCATATCCGATCTGCATGCTTAGCAATGGTTCACACTATATTTTAGAGGATGAGGATTTCACATCCGATCTGCATTGCTTAGCAATGATTTACACTATACTCTAAAGGTTGAGGATTTCACATCCGATTTTGCATTGCTTTAGGAGCTCTTCTTGTTGCAATCTCTCCAACGATATTCTAGAGGTTGAGAATTTCACATCCGATACCGCGTTGCTTTAGGATCTTCCCCTATCGCAATCTTTCAAATCAAATCCTACAATACTCTAGAGGATGAGGACTCCGATGTCCGATTTCACGTTGCTTTAGGATCTCCTCCTATCACAATCTTTCAGATTAATTTTAGAGGTGGAGGATCCCAGCATCCGATACTGCATTGCTCTGCAATGATCTCCTATCATATTTTAGAGGGGGAAGATCTCAGCATTCGATACCGCATTATTTTGCAATGATCTCCTATCATATTTTAGAGGATGAGTATTCCATATCTGATCCGCATTGCTTAGCAATGGTTCACACTATACTTTAGAGGATAAGGATTTCACATCCGATCGGCATTGCTTAACAATGGTTCACACTATACTCTAGAGGATGAGGATTTCACATCCGATTCACATTGCTTAGAAATGGTTCACACTATATTTTAGAGGTAAAGGATCCCAGCATCCGATACTGCATTGCTTAGCAATGGTTCACACTATATTTTAGAGGTAGAGAATCCCAACATTCGATACCGCATTGCTTAGCAATGACTCACACGATATTCTAGAGGATGAGGATTTCACGTCCGATCTGCATTGTTTAGCAATGATTCACACTATTTTCACACTATATTCTAGAGGTTGAGGATTTCACATCCGATACCACGTTGTTTTAGGATCTCTCCCTTATCGCAATCTTTAAAATCAAATCCTACAGTATTCTAAAGGTTGAGGATTTCACATCCGATACCGCGTTGCTTTAGGATCTCCCCCTATCGCAATCTTTCAAATCAAATTCTACGATATTTTTGAGGATGAGGATTTTATATCTGATTCTGCGTTGCTTTAGGATTCACCTCCTATTGCGATCTTTCAAATTAAATTCAACGATATTCCTAAGGTTGAGGGAATAAACCCTTTGATTAATTCAAGGCATCCTATCCTCATCTTTCGAGATTGATGTAAGACCCCCTTAAATGGAATATGACATCATATTCTCAATATCTTTCGAGATTGGTATAACACCCTCTTAAATGGAACATGGCGTCCTTTCTCTTCCTTCCACCATAAATTTTACCTATACTTCGATTCCCACCTCGAGATCAATACCTAAATATTGATTTTCATTCTCGATAAAAATCTGAAACTTGATAACTCGAAACTCACAACCCAATCCCCAGCGAGAGTTTCTAATCCTCAATTTTAATTGAATATCCATGTGCTAATTCCCCAGCGGGAACAGCTAGCACTTCACTATGCACTTCTTTCTAGGTCTGTCGACCTAGAAGTCTGTATTGGTTTTGTTGATCTCGTCGGTCGAGCGTCGATACGCGCGGTGTCTTTGCCAGACGCACCACACCTATTGGGGGTCCATTTATTAACTTCGTTTTTATCGAGGTTTAGTTTTCCTCCAAGATTTAGGATTCTAGCCTCAAGAGGTTTCCCGACGATCCTAGATTCCTAGCAATGGGACCCACCTCGTTTTAGAGCGTCTGAAGCCACTTCGTTACTCTTTGAAATCACGACGAGATTCGTACCGCTAGTCGCGTAGCCGGTCGGAGTTGACATCAGGAATTCAAATTGATTCCCTATAGGATCTCTGGACATTATGACAGCCTCGTGCACGTCTTACACACTTGGACGCATAAATTCTTAATTTGCGGTCTCGATGCCTTCAATTTCTCTGCAGTGAACTGGAGCTGGAGTCAGAATGTCGGAATAATCGACATCAAAATCAGAATTTCAGGGAGGGTCAGATTTGACGCTCTTTCGACGCGGCCGTCGACGAGGTTGTCCGAACGACCCCGGACGACGAAATTGATTGCGTCGATGCGTCCAGAACATCGATTTTGCCTAAAATAGACATTTGCTTTGCGACGATAGCCTGTCGGGGACGAAATTTGTGAAATGATTTTTATTATTCTTATAATAATAATAATACTTATATTATTGTAATATATATATTCATATATTTCTCCCCTTTTTATTAACTCCTAAGCACTAAAATCCCTTCCCCGTTCGATCAACCCGCCTCCTCTCTTGTACGCACGATTGGGGACTTCGGTTCTTCCGTTTCCCACGCACGAGCAGGTCGCCCCGACCGTATCTTCCTTCCCCATACTCGAGCGTGTCTTCTGCGGCCTTCTCTTCCTCGAGCCGCACATACTCGCCCCCATCCCTTATCCCTGGCAGCGACGTCTTCTCCTCTGCTCTTCCCTGTGCGAACTCGCGACCACCTGCTCCTATCTGCGACATTTTTGTCGCTGCTACCAGGACCTCCACTTGAGCTTACCTCTTGTAGGTAGTTTCAGCACCCTCTCCTCCCTCTAGTCTATAAATAAGCCCTATTTGGGGCGTCCCTGGTGTTGGCCGAATTTTTAGAGCGGGGGAGGTCTTCTTGGACTCAACTTTGGATTCTTTGCTCCTCTTGTGTGCTCTACACTAGCTGGTAATATTTTTCCCCCTTCTCTTTCACATAGCCTTGCTACGGTGAGGTTTGGGTTTGCTTCACATTACCCGGCTCTATTTCTTCTGCATGTTTGGTCTCTCGGCTGGACACTTATGTGCCATCGAATGTTTCATTTACTAGCTTAAATGACTGTTTTTCTTTTTCACCCTCTCTAGTGGCATGCTAGTATGTTGTTATACTGAGATTTAGGGGGTGTTTTATTACTCAAAGCATGTGAAATATGGAAATGTGAGCATATGGGAATTCGGTTTTGATGGCATGATTACTATCCACCTCTTTTCTTTATGTTTATGACAAGTTCAAAATATTGGAAATGTGGCGTTAGGACCATGCTAGCTCCTCTTGCAAGTATGTTGGGATGTGTAACATGAGGCTCTTCATTCACTCTTGTTTGTTATGAATTATTGGGGAGCTCATTTTTGTTTATTATATGTGCATGTGGAGGCTCGGTTTTGGGCTCCTTGTAGCTTAGCCTTAATAAAATGTATGTTATGAACATTTTTAGTAAGATTGGAAGGCTCAGTAGCTTGTTTTGATAGCTTGGTTTGGCTCTTTATAAAATGCTCTTTTCTTTACCTATTTGTTAGAGGATTGCTTCATATTTGAAATGGTCAAGTTGGAAGAGGGCCTAAATGTGCTCTTGTTTAAGATATATAATGGCTCTATGTCATGACATTTAAGGAATTCCTGGATTTTCTTTAGCCTTTGAAAGGCTTGGTTTTCACTTTAGGGAAGTTTGGGTGTTGGTTTTGTGGAGGCTTGGTCTTTGGTTTCATGATGAGGCTATGTTTCAAATATATAAATTTCATATATTAAGCTCTAAAGAGTTTGTTTTGGCTTTGTGCTGGGCTTGATTTCGGCATTATTGTAGCTTGAGTTTGGGCCTTACGTTGGCTCGATTTCAGCCCTATGATGATTCAATCTTTTGGTTTTGTGTTGGGCTGCAGTTATAGCCTTGTGGTGAATGTTGTTATGCCTTGTGATGGTTTGGAGTCCCCTTTGCTTGCTTATGGGGAGAGGTGTTTGAGAATTATCTTTTGGGATATCTCTTCTATGTTTCATTTGAGAGGATTGGAGCTAAGCTGGAAGATTTGTGAACTTGTCCATTCACTTTCTTATGTGTTGAAAGCTTTATGTTGGGATGTTTCTCCTGTTTTTCTGCCTTGGCCGTGAGCCTCTTTGGCTCTGTCTTGTCTTTGTCGTGAGCTGCCTTGGCTCTTGTTGCCTTGGCCGTGAGCTTCCTTGGCCCCCTGCTGCCTTGGCCGTGAGCTCCTTTGGCCCTGTCCTGTCTTGGTCGTGAGCTTTTACTTGGATTTATTGGAAGATTTCACACTTAGGTGATATGCTAAGTTGTGATTTAAGTTGGGAGTTAGAAAATTTCAATATTTGGGGTTTGGAAATACTAGTGGGGGTCTTTCTTGGATTACTCTTCTTTGGTCTGATTTGTGGGGCTTGGAAACGTCTCGAGCCTTATTCAGGGGTGTTTTAAATTAACCCTCCTATCGTTTGGGCCCCTTTCTTTTTAAATTGGATTTGGATGTGGGTTAGTCTCATTTCCTTCCCCTTTTGCTCTTTTGGTTTGTTTTCTTTCGCTTTTCTTACTTTTGGTTTTCGTTTTGTTTTGGGACATAGGGTGCTGATGACAAAAGTACACCGGTGGTAGAGTGGAATGATATCCTATCCTACGACACCAGGACCCACTCCAAGGACCCGGTGAACCGTAGGATGATGGTATCATTCACCGCTACAAGACTAGTGGGACACCCGTACATTCTTAGGTTGTTAGTGATCCTATGCTCGACGAAGTGATCGACTCGTGGACAACCATAATTTTCAAAAACTGATAAGAATGGATTGGATAAGAGCATATACAATATTTACAATAAAACATATTTTCACCACAATCAAAATTGATACAAATTCTCTTTTGTATGCGTGAAATTCACATGCATGCTAAAAATATAAATTTTAAAAATATATTATAAACTTGGTGGTCCACTTGTTGATTACCAGTACTGGGTTAAGGAACACCCTCCTGAGTTAGGTTTAGTAGGATACACTTCTAGTTGAGTGGCAGACTACATACATTCGAGTGACCGAGTAGCCTTCGACGACCCTCGAGTACAACTACATAGTTTCTGAGCCTAGCCCCGACCCGAGTGCTTGTGGTTTCCTTCGAATTTTTTATATGATTTTGGTGAAACACTCGTGGTCTTTTCTCCGGGACTTTCCCGAGGTTTTCGACGATTTTATTTAAATTGTTATTTATTTTCCCGAGATTCTCGTCGTGAGTCATTTATCGTTCTTTCTCGGGTTTTTTGGACGATATTTCTTTTTCTGCTTGGCTTTCATTTCATGATGCATTTCAGCCTGCTACGTCTAAGAAAATAACAAATCTCCCAGGTATACAGGTTTGTTTATATTTACAGCATGTTACTGTTGTACCTGCTACTTTTCTTTTTAGCATATTGTACCACACTCTTTACTGCATGTTTCTTGTCTTCCTGTGTTATATAACCTGCTATACACGGTACAACCTTTAAACATGCTTTCATAGGGTTTAGAGGACTACAGCCATAGGGCCGTTTGATTTAACACCATAACTTGCAACCCTAGAAAACTTAAACTCGTCACGACAAGGAGCTTGGAGCTAGCGCGGTGGGCAGCACGATCATCTTTAACAGCAAAACATATATACACCAGCTAAACCATGCCTTAATAATTAAACAACAATTCATAGAATTTCGAGGTTGTTCGCCTAGTGCGACATAAATCTTCAACTTCTCTTTGGACCTTTGTATAGCTCTGCATGTCTGATATAAGCCTGACTCGTTTTAGGATTTCGAGGTTGTCGTTCGTTACGACATAAATCCTCATATCTTCCAGGCTATTCGTGTGATCGTTTCACACGAATGTAAGCCCTAATTAAATAAAATTGGCAGGATGAAACATTTAAATAATTTATCCCCTAAATTCAAGTCAAACCATAGGATAGCTTAGGAAGTCACCGAGGTTCGCCTCCAGATCTCCAACATCCCATAGTTTTTCCTCGTTTGGATTCTACAATAAATGTTCCAAATTTGAGTCGATCCACTTCCATACCTCTTTGTTCGATTAGTTGAAAAGTTTATCCTTTTGAGCCTCCTTGAATATAACGTTTCACGATTTTTATCGAAAGTTTTTTAAGTGACTTCGGTCATTTAAGATGTAATTAAATATTAGAGACTGCCCTTATATGGAAAACTTTCGAACCGAATTTAAAATAAACGCTTATTTAATTTTTCGTATTAAATAGAGAAATTTGTCGTCAAATAAAATGGTTTTCGCAGACTGAAACGAACTTATTATATTTCTTAGTTTATTTGATCGAGATCTCATTAATCGAAGTCTTTGTGTTTATCTTCGGGATAAATACAGGTCTTGAGGTGTAGTGCTAAATGTCCTTCTGAAGCGGGCGACGGGATTTCGATTCCGGCGACCGACAGCTTCCAACGGACACTCCACACCCAAAACAACGCAGACAGGTATATTAAATAAAAAATTATCTCAAAATATTAAAATTAAATGAAAATTTGACACTCGATAGGACATAGTAGAGAAGAAGGATTCATGTAATCAACCCCACTTAATGGGATAAAGGCTTATTGTTCTTGTTGTTGTTGTTGTTGTTATCATTATTATTGTTGTTGTTGTAATAATTCTAGCCAAGGATATTATTTTTCGGGGGGCAGTTCAGTCATAGTAAACTTAATATGAAGAAAATGAAATATTTTTGGTTGATTGGTTTAAAGTTGATTTATATACTTTTGGTTCATGTTGACCTCACTTTTTGTCGAGCTTTAGTATTCCTCCTAGATTTAGGATTCTAGCCTCAGGAGCTTCCCCGACGATCCTAGATTCCTAGTGATGAGACCCACCTCGTTTTAGAGTGTCTGGAAACCACTTCATTACTCTTTGAAATCCTATACGAGATTCCGTACAGCTAGTTTGTAGCCGATCGAAATTGACGTCAGGAGTTCAAAATGAGTCCCTATAGGACCCCTGGACATTAGGACAGCCTCGTGCACATCTTACACACCTGCACCATTCTGATCAATCGAACTCGAGTCAAAATTTGTGACGAAACCAAATTTCGATGCGATTTTGACTCGACCGTCGACGAAGTTGCCGACGACTCGATGACGGCTCGGATCGACGTCGGAACGCGATTTCGTAAAGTGACGATAAGCTGTGACGATAGATCGGGCGAAACTTGTGATTTATGGCTTAATTTAAATAATATAAAAAAAATAATAAAATGAATATTTTTAAAACCTACTTAAACTAAACCTAGCCCTAATCCTTTCTCACGCTCGACCGATTGGCTTCGTCTCTCTCGTGCGAGCTCCGTGGAAGCTTCGCTCAATGCTTCTCTCGCGCTCGATCGTTCTCCCTTTGCGGCCGTTTATTCCTCGAGCCGCTCACGATCGATCTTATCCTTATCCCCGTGCGAGCAACTTGCCCCTGCGGCACCTCCTGCGTACGCCACTTACTAACCTCTGCTCCCTCTTGCGGCAATTTGTCGCCAGCCCCACTTGCGCCCCTTCCTGTAAGGTGAGTAGCGGCACTTCCTCCCCCTCCTTCGCCTATAAAAACCCTATTTGGGATGTGTTTAGGGTTGGCCCGAAAATTCTTATGAGGAAGGGGAGGTGCTGCTGGATTGGTGCTTGAACTTACCGTTGTTCTTGTGTGCTCTATATTGGCTGGTAACCTTCCTTTACCCCTCTCTTCTTCTTGGTTTGGCTCAGGGTACCCGTAACCCTGCTGTTGGTTCGGTTCTTCCTGTTTGATGTTTCGACTGGGTGTTTATATGCTATGGAATGCTTTACTTATTTGCTTAAAATGATAATTCCTAGCTTTCCTTCTCTAGTGGCATGCTAGTATGATCTTATACAAATGTTGGGAGTGTTTTATTGCTTGAAACATGAATAAGAATAGAGATTTAAGCATGTTTTAGAGTACGAGCTTGATCATTTGCTTGAAGTAGTGGAAACATGGCATGGCATTGGCTCCTTTCTTTTCTTTACTTGCTTAAAATGATAAAATGTGGTTCATTTTTATTTTTCTATGGTTAAAGGGCTTGAAGCATGGCTTTGGAATAATGTTAGCTCTTCTCTTTTCTTTTGTTCAAAAAGCAATTTGAAGTGATTAAAATGTGGCTTTAGGGACAATGATGATTTCTTTTTCAAGCATGTTAGGATGTGTATTGTAAGGCTTCCTATTTACTCTTGCTTGGCATGAAGTATGGAAAGATTCACTTGGCCTTTTCAATATGCATGTGGGGCTCGGCTTTCGCTCTTTGTAACTTTTCTTTATCAAAATGGCATGTTGGGAAGAAGCTTAGTTCAATTTGAGAAGTTTCATGCTTATTCTTATATAAAGCATATTGTGGCTCTATGTTTTGAATATTTGGAAGCTTAATTCTTGGGCTTCTTGCATCTTAGCCCTTCATAAAAGCATGATTAACTAATTTGAAAAGTTTCTATGCTCATTCTTGCTTGCAAGCATGTGATAGTTTCATAATTTGATATATAAAAGGCATAAAGATGTTATTGTGGTCCAAGATTGACCGCTTTCTTAGTTTTGAGTCAAGGCTATGTTTGAATATATAGATACTTCATTTGTTGAGCTTTTAAAGAAAATTTGCTTTAGCTTGATGTTGGATTTGGATTTAATCGTGGCTAGGCTTGGTTTTAGCCTCATATGGCTCGGTTTTGTTGAGTCCTGTCGTATTCTTTGTACTAAGTTTAATTCGGGATTTGGTTTTAGCCTAGCTGTGGCTCGGGTTGGCTCCTTTAACTCCCTTTTGTTTTGACTTTATGTTGGGACTGTTGTACCCTGAAGCTGGGCTCGTTTTTAGTCTTGTTGTGGCTCGGCCTTTGAGCCCTTGGCACCTCTTGTTTTAGTTTTGTATTGGGGTTGTTTTAACTTGGAGCTGGGCTGTTTTTAGCCTTATGGTGGCTCGAGTTTGGCTTTGCGTGAGTTTGGTTTTACTCTTGTATCGTCCCTTGCTTGGGCTCTATTTGAGGATTGTTGTAGCTTAACGTTGACTTGTTTTCAGCCTAGTTGTGGCTCGGGTTGGCTCCTTTAGCACCTTTTTACTTTGGCTTTGAGTTGGGATCTGTTGTAGCCTGATTTTGAGCTTGTTCCCAGTCTTGCTATGGCTCGGGTTGGGCCTGCAGTGGCTCGGTTTTGCCCTTGTGGTGTTGTTCCCTGCCTTGGTTTTGTCTTGGGTGGGTTGTAGCTTGGTGTCGGCTCGGTTCTTGCCTCATGGTGGCTCGGGTTTATGCCTTGTGTTGGCTTGCTTATGGAATGAGATGATTATCGATTGGATTTGGGGCATCCTTCCTATATTTTACTTGGTGGAATTGGAGCTAGTTTGGAAGACTTGTGAGACTTTACCCATTCACTTTCTTATGCATTAAATGTTATATTTGGAGCAGCCCCCTCCTTTTGTACCTTGTGTTTATACCTCGGCCGTGAGCCTTAATGTGGTGGTTTGTGGCATGGTGGTCTTACTCCTTGCTACCCTTACCCGTGAGTTGTTTGTGATGATTTGGAGCTCTCCTTAGTTTGCTTATGGGGAATAAATTGAGCACCATATTTGGAATAGCCTTACCATGCTTTATTTGATGAAATTGGAGTTAATTTGGATTTTTAGAGAAGCTTGTCCAATTCACTTTCTTATGTATTGAAAGCTTTGTGATTGAGATGACTTTCATTCGTTACTGACGGGCTTGTAGGTGATCTTATAAGAAGATTGGTTGTTTCAAAAGCTGCTTAATTAATTTGAGATTTGGAAAATCTGGATTTTAGCACGGGTCAGGAGATGTTAGTAGTGGGTTTCCCCGAGTCATTTCTTTCCCGCTTGATTTACGAGGTTTTAAAAGATTTCCAGATTTCATTCTTTTTATGGAAGGGACACCCTCTTTGGGTCGATCCGATTATGCCGAGTGAGAAAATGATATCCTCTGGATTGATTCAAGGATCTTGGGTTTTGCTCTTACCTGTTTTAGGGGCGTTTTAGACTAAACATCCTTTCGTTTTGGTTCTTCTCGGATTTGGAGGTGGGTTAATCTCATTTCCTTTCCCTTTTCATTGATTTACGTGTTTTCCCCGTTTCACTCGGAATTTGTTTTGTATTTTGTTTTGGGGCAGTGACGGCGATGATGCTAAAGGCACACCAGTGATAGAGTAGAATGATATCTCATCCTACGACATCAGGACCTGCTCCAGAGCCCTGGTAAACCGTAGGATGACGGTACCTTCTTAGGATTGCTTGTAGCTCTACTATGCCGACGAAATGATCGACTCGTGGACAATCCGATTTTCAAAATCGATAAGAATGGATACTTATTTCACTACTAAACAAATATTTATAAAGCTCTCTTTTGTATGCTACGAAATCCACGTGCATCTTAAAAATATAAATTTTAAAATCATATTATAAAACTTGGTTATCCACTTGCTAATTATCAGTTTTGGGTTGAGGAACACCCTCCTGAGTTAGGTTTAGTAGGACACCCCTCTAGTTGAGTAGCGGACTCTATACACTCGGGTGACCGAGTAGCGCTCCGACGACCCTTCGAGCGATGCTACTACGGTTCCGAGCCTAGCCCGGGCAGAGTCTTTGCGGTTTTCTTCGGATTTTCGTATGATTTTGATGAAGCACTCGTGATCCTTTTTCAGGGACTTTCCGAGGTTTTGATGATTTGATTTTGATTTTTGTTTATTTTCTACGAGCTTTTCATTGTGCGTCGTTCGCCGCTTTTTCGAGTTTTACGGATGATGTTTACTTTTCTGCTGACTTTCTCATGTGATACGCTCCAGTCTCTTTGCATTTAAGAAAATAACGGATCTCTCGGGTATACGGGTTTGTTTATATTTACGGCGTGTTATTTTTCGTACATCTGCTTCTTGCATGTTTTCTTGTTTAGCACGTTGTCTATGCTTCTGTTGCGTGTTTTCTTTGTTTCTTGCATCTTCATCTGTCTATTATACTGTTGTATCTGACGTTTAAGCATCTTTGCGTAGGATGTTTAGGAGAAGCTCAATAGTAGTGCGACTGATTTGATATTGTGTTTGTCGCTTAGAAACTTCAGCCTCTTCATGACGAAGAGCTTGGAAGCTAGCATTAGTGAAGCGGCACGGTCATCTTAATGACAATAACGTGTCTCGTCGACTAAACGACTCACTAGTTAAACAACAATACGTAGGATTTCGAGGTTGTTCGCTACAGCGCGACATAAATCCTCAGCCTCTTTTAGGCGCTGTATGGCTCATGTTGTACGATATAAGCCGACTCGTTTTAGGATTCGAGGTTGTCGTTCGATTACGACCTGAAATCATACATATCTTACAGTTATTCGTGTGATCGTTTCGCACAGATATAAGCACAATTAAATTAAATTGGCGGGATGAAACATTTAAATAATATCTCTCTAAATTCGAAGTCAAGCCAATAGGATAGCTTGGGAAGTCACGAAGGTTCGCCTCCGGATCTCGACATCTCTCAGTTTTTCTTCGCTTGGACTTCTGATAAAATGTTCAAATTTGAGTCGATCACTTTCACCTCTTTGTCGATTTCGTTGAAAAGTCTTATTCTTTGGCCTCCTTGAAGATAATATTTTACGATTTTTATCGAGAGTTTTCTTAAGTGATCTCGGTCATTTAAGATGTAATTAGCTATAGGGATTTGCCTTTATAGGAAGCATTCAGAACAGAGCTTAAAATAAACCTTATTTAATTCTTCGTATTAAATAGGGGAACTTATCGGCAAATAAAATGGTTTCGCAGACCAAACGGACGTCATATATTTTTTAGTTTATTTTATCAAGTCTCACCCTCAAGTCTTGCGTTTAGCTTTCGGGATAAATGCATGACTTGAGGTGTAGCGTTCTTTCATTTAAACTATGAAAAATATGGGGTCAGTTTGATTTCATATTTTTCTAAAAATTATATATATATGTAAATTAAAGCTAACTTCCGAAGCGGGCGACGGGATTTCGATTCCGGCGACAGACAGCTTCTTACGGGCACTCCACACCCAAAACAACGCCGACAGTTCAATATTAATGTATATACTCTACATCGTAGTTCATTAAGCTCAAAATTTGTGGCCCAATAAAAACGACAAAATTGGCAAGCATTACCTTACAGGGAATTAAGTCTACTGTATAAGCCAACAAAACAACCACATGATAACAAGTTTCTTTATAAAATAAACAAAAGAAAACATAAATCCAAAGTTGTATATCTAGATTTTATTCTAACGAGTTAAAAAGGCAAATAAAGTTAGGAATCAAAAGTTCATGGTGATAAAATCATATTTATGAATTGATGTTACACATTAGTTCAAATATAAAAAAATCACAAACAAATGGCTGTAATTTGATCCTTCTCATCGATAACAACTCAAATATTTTGTATTTGTATTTCGCACACACAAAGCTATCTCCTCGAATCAGCTAACTAGCATTTTTTAAAGAAAAAAAATGCTTAAGCTGCACACTCATCTCTCCCTCCCTCTCTCTCTCTCTCCCTCCCTCCCTCTCTTTTTCCCTCCCCCTCTCCCTCTCTCCCCTCTCTCAAGTCTCACCATAAGAGCACATCCTTAAAACAACATATCATCAAAAGCAGTACAACACAATTTCGTTGGGCTCGACACAAGAGATATGTAAAAATAGCCACAATGACATCTATTTTCCATGAAACAAAATCACAAATTACACTCATAATTTAATCAGATTGAATTGCATTTGATGGATGATTATTCCAATCTTTAACGCCGCAGAAGATTTAGCATTAATTGTTTTGATTGTTAAAAAAAACAAGGATTGAGCCATTTATTTCAGCATTTTCCTCAAACTCTAGCATAACACATAGATAGTGTGCATTTCATGTACAAATAAGGTGCATAACGATGTGACGCTGATCTAGGGCTACTAGAATGCATTTGGTATGCAGCTCTGACGGGGAGAAAGTAGAGGAATAGCTAGGGCATGAAATTATGGCCAATTGGTGATATTTTGAGGGCGATAGACAAGGTTCGACGGCTGTGCCGACTTAAAACAGCAAGAAAAATCATGATACAGTGTAGCACGAATGTCGAGGAGGATGTTGGCTGAGATTGCGGTGTGCGTAGAAGCAAGATAGCAAACTGGAACTGATAAAAGCAGTTTTCTTGCTGCAAATAGTAGTTGGCTTCAAGTTGGATGACAAAGGAGGCCTCTGAGCGTCCAGGAGAGATCACCAACTCGATCCTATCAGGTTATAGACACACCGCCTGAAATAAATCTAAGGACAAAGCACTCCAATAAAGATAACCAGGAGAAAATATCTCTAAATCGCATAAACTAAATAAAAAATCTTCTCAAACCAGAAAATAACAACATATAAATAGTCTCTCGAGCAAAACTATGATTAAGAATAAGAAAAATAGGAAATAAATCAAAAGGAAAGACAAAAAAAGCTGAAACAGGAAAGCCTCGGGCGGCTGCCAAGGTCGCGGAAATCCCTTGTTGGGATCACGGCAATCTTGCGATGGGATAGCGGATGACCCTTCACATAATTTTTTGATTGCGCTCCAGCATCATTCTCCCCGACTGGGAGAGCTAGCCTTCTTTACTGGAAGCTTCTGCAATCGATCTATCACCACCATAACAAAGTCATTGCCTTCTTGTGCCTGAGGCAATCACACTACAATATCTATGTTAGCGTCCACCCGAGATAACTCTAAAACGTGCACATCATTCTAAAGTGTCCTAATAGAACAAATAACCATTCTTTTTTGGCACAACCTGAACTGGAACGATACATAGATTGGTATTCACGTGAACCAAATCTCGAGTTATTTAATTTGTATTATGCTTCTTCCACTTCTCGTACTCGGATGAGTGTATCTAATAAACAAGTCAAGCGAAATCAACTTTATGATGAAATCTATGGTAGGCTCGGCAACTCTCAATGGCAACCACTTGAGAGAGATCTCTTCTTCTTCTCTAGACAGACCTAGATCACACTGTAGAATGTTATTTCCCATAAAAATCCTAAAGCGATTTCCAACGTTGTTGTTCATCCCGCTTGTCTGATTATCTGTCGGTGGATGCACTGTTGAACTGAGTTTAATACTCAAATTACTCCATTTAATCTTACATAAATAGCTCAAAAGCTTCTCATCTCTGACATATTGGATCTCTCTCAGCAGGTGTAACTGAGGAGGTCGAGTATATGTCTGAAAATCTTAAAATTCTCTTATTTGAGATTGTCATGTGTCTGGTATTGGCTCCTCAAACCAACGACTCTTTTGGACAACCAATATCAGTCTTGCTAATGTTGTTCTTAATACCTGCAAAAGGGTAGTTAGTGGCACCACATCCTCAAAGTCTACAAGAACATCTATCAACTCAAACTCACTACTTCCTAAACAACTAATATTAATCCAACTGGATTCTCTTTCATGGGCTCAGCTTGATTCACTGATGTCTCTTTCTTGTCGATTGAAAATTGAGACTCCTCCCTGAAGGCTTCATCATTTCCTGTGTCACTATCCATTTCTTCAACTCATAACAACTCGGTGAAAGAGGACCCGCTCCTATTTGGGCAATCAAACGTCAAAGTTGCCAAAACTATGGCACTTCAAGCGTTTACTAGCAAGGATGAATTTGGGATTATTAGCGGTCTCCACCTTTTATCTACTTTGTGTGGGTTCCTCTTTTGGCTAGATCGGCATGGGTGCTCTACTGGGTGTACTCTTATATCCAATCCAATGGCTAGACTTCATTTGAAGGGTGGTGTGGTCCTGATACTGTTGTGTTATCTCTCCACCTATAAAGCTAGAGTCTAGACGTCTTGTAATGCCCAATAAGGTTGCAATTGTATCACATGTTAATAGACGATCTCAATCCCCTCAAGTATCGAGCTATGATACTCTCATTGGACTCCACTAGCCCACACTTCAATATAAGTTGCTCAAACTCAATTGTGTAGTCCTTCACTGAAAATCTCTCTGGCACAAGTGGAGTCTTATAAATATACCTTGTCAGTAATATCATGGAAGATATTTGCGTTGCATCTCTCATTTCATCTTGGATAGAGTAGCAACTTTACCCTTATCTTCCTGCTGTCGAACATATTTCATGTTCTTCCGTCATAATGAAGTTTTTTTTAAGTTTGAGGCTGCCAATTTAACTCTCTAATCCCAAGGAATATCCTTATACTCAAAAGTTTGATCCATTGTTTGAAGTCACTCAATAAACTCATCTGGATCCATGTGACTTTTGAAAGCCAGTAAATTCACCTTTATTCCGAGATCATGGCTCCTCCTCTGATAATCCATGTCAAATTGAGGTAGTGGTTCTTCGTCATTAAAAATTCTCTGGTGGAAGAGATTTACGTCCTCCTCTCAATATAAATAGTCACCATTGTGGTTATGGATGTTCTTATCAAATTTTCTCCTCTCACAGGCGACAAGACATTCTTGCAATTAGTGGATTGTTGTTTGCATGTCCTCCATAGTAAGCTTTCGGACACCCCTTTGCAGTTTTCTCCTAGAAGGCATGGCATAATTTTCTTTCGATGGTTTTCAACAGATGTAAGAGTACAAATCAAAAAGGTTGGTCAAGTGTTTATGTTTTTGGGGTAGGTGTCGAGATGAAATTTTTATGGAGGTAGGCAAATTAAATTTTTAAAATTTTTAGGATTTGAGCTAGGAATTCCAGTAGGAATGATTTGAGAAAAAAAAATTTGAGGCAAAGTTAGGTTAGGTTATTTAGAATTTTGTTTTGGGCCAAAGAAGACAAAATCCTAAAGATCTAGGGCTTGTCGGGCTCTGATACCAAATGACACTGATCTGGGGCTCCTACAAGGTGTTTGAGAAGCGGGCCTGGTGGGGACTAGGTAGAGGAATAGTTAGGGGATGAAATTTTGGGTGATCAGTGATACTTGGAGGTGGTAGACGATGTTTGGGAATTATCTCGACTAAAAATGGCAAGTAAAACCATAAAAGCAATGACACAAATGTCGAGGGGTGCCGGCTGATATTACGGTGTCGATAATGGCAGAACAGCAAACCGGAACTGATAAAAACATTTTTCTTGCTGCAAACAACAGTTGGCTGCTAGTTGGATGACAAATGAGGCTTCCGAACATCCAAGAGAGATCACCACCACCATCCTATCAAGTTACAGATACATCGCTTGAAAAAAAATCTAAGATACAACGCTCCAATAGAGATAACCAAAAGAAAGCATCTCCAAATAACATAAATCAAATCAAAAGTCTTCTCAAACCAGAAAATAGCTATTAAAAATCAAATATAACACCAAAACTTACTTTCAGACTCCTTACTTTGAGTTTCCTCAATATAGTCTTCTCTTATTTCCACTAAACCTTCCTGCACAATAGAAAAAAATAATAATAATTCTAAGCAAACAAATTTAACATTAATTCATGTAGAGAAATAGCAAGTAAACTTTCTACAATAACATAAGACATCTTAGCCGCCATACATATATGGATGAAAAAAAAAAAGTAATAAGGGGGACATTGAGATCAATTTTGAAGATCTCATCTAAAATAGAATGCATCAAAAGATAAAGTTCAAGAGTATCGCATTTACATCAGCTCAACAACTTAGATTAAAAATAGAACAAGAAATGCAGATACCAAAGAGATGTTGGATTCAGTACCTATTGAAGACACAGCAAAGTAAAATAAATTTAAGTAAATGGATCATGTACAAAAAATATGCAAAAGATGCACATTAAGACAAGTAGATAGAAAATGTAAAAGAATAAGAAAATAAACAAAAAATAATAATTCAGCTGAAAGTTGTATTTAAAGATTAAGACATGCATGAATTAGAGTCAAAGCTTCATGTAGCACTCCATAAGAACTAGTGGAGAACTATTCATAAAATAGGCCGCAAATAGTTGGAATAAGGTTGTTGCTAATGATGATGATTTATGTCAACATCTTAATTTGCAATGTATTAAACACGAGGAACTGAGAAAACAATTTCCAAAATTAACACAGAATAATTAGAAAAATACAATGTACATTTCTATGATTAAGCATAGGCCTAAACATTAACCGAAGAGATAAACAAGAAAGCAACTTTAAACAGCTTAATTTTAGGTATTTCAAAAAAAAAAAAACAAATAACAGCAGTGGGTAAATGAAACACAAGGCAGTGCTCACGGAAGCAAACAAGAAATAAAATGGTAAATACAGAGAAACCGAAAATTGTGTTTCATTTATGTAAATGCCCAAAAATAAAACCCACAGTCTCCACAGAGGAAACGAGCCATGGAACGAACAAAATTACGTACAGCAACTTCAGCAGCTGTTGAATCAAAAAACTTTGCCTCGACCGCAAGATCCTTCATTATTCTATTCAACGACTCAAGGTGCGCCTCCAGAGACTTTCCCCTCCGCTGAAGAATCTCCAACGTCTGCTTCGCTGTCCTCTCCACATAGTAACCCTCGCCCAATAATACCTAAACAAATAAGAAATCCCCAAAAGCTTGGCATAACAACAAGCATTATTGGGTAATCACTAATTTCTGACATGATCATACCAAGAACTCGTTAGTGTGGATCAAACGACCAGGAAAGAAGGCAGCACCACCGAACGGCACCTGAGCGTGAATCAAACAACAAAAAAGATGTGAGAGTGGAAAGGGAAAAGAAATCGGAGAACAAGTTGTGGATGTGAGAAGTTGTATGCCATGATGTCGTGGGATAGCTCTTCGGGGAGCTTCTGGACATGTTGAATGAGCACGGAATTGTCGGAGATGAAGTCGCGGAGGCGACAGAGCTCTTTCTGGCGGTCGGCTAAGGCGTCCTCTACCCGCCGCGCCGCCTTCTCCGCTTCTTTAGAAGTGAAGAGGGAGTTCAAATGGGTCACAGTTCCCTTCTCACCTTCCGCCATACCCCGACCGCACAGCGAACTCGGCTGTGGAGAACCGGAAACTCTTCGGCAGCTAAATGGAATTCTAAATGGAAACTCTCAGGGCTATCAAAAAAGTGTTGTTCGCGAACATAGTTGCCAAGAAATTTAGTTCGATTTGTTCAATAAGCAAATGAGAAGAACAAGAATATTTTTTAGTTTGGCTTGTTAAAAGAACCAACACGAACAGTGATGTGTTCGATCATGTTTAGTTCGGTTGATTATTATTCGAAATATAAAATAATTTAAAATAAGTATATATAAAATATTTATGATATTTTAAAAATAATTATATATTATAAAAATTTATCATATTTTAAATAATTAAACTTTTATAAATTATAATATATGATAATTTATTAATTACAAGAATAATATTATAGTATTAATTATATTAATATAAATATTATAATATTATAATTAATATAATATATATTAAAATAAGATCCTAAACAAAATCCTACACGCCTTATTTAGTTTGCTTCATTTTACGGAAGTATGGATTACCTGATGTGTACAAAATACCTGATTAATTTGCTTCATTTTGACGAAGTATGCTGTCAAAGCTAGGGTGTCAAAAAAGCTTGTTGTTCATGGACAGTTCGTCTTCGGTTCGCCAGGAAATTCGTGTTGGATTCGTTCAATAAGCAAACGAGATAAACACGAACAATTATTTTTCTTTGGTTTGTTAAACGAACCTAACACGAAAAGTGATGTGTTCAAACATTTTGAACACGAACACTAGCTCTGTTCGTTCGTGTTCGGTTCGTTTACACCCCTAATATAGATATATGTATATGTTAAAGAGGAGCACAAACTAAAATATTTTTAAATAAATATATATATATAGGTATATATTCATATATTATTATAATTAAGTTATATATTAATATATATTACATTTTATTATAATTAATTTATAAATATATATATTACATATTATTTTTAAACGGTTTTATTAAATTATAATTAATTATTAATTACATTAATTAACATTTAAATAATATATAATTAATCAATGTTTACTTGATTTAATTTATTATGTTATAATTATCAGCCTATTAAATTATATATTATATATATCATTATAATATTATAACTAGAAAGAATGTGAAACTCGTTTTGAGCAGCTTATTTGGTGCGGTAGCGTTTTGAAAACGCACCTGACCCATTTGGGTAAATTGCATTTTGACAGCTTATGCGTTTTCAAAACACTAGAAAACAACATTTTCACACCGCACCTACCTAGGTGCGGTAAGCTTTTTGGATGTGGTATGATTTTTTCAAATAAATAAAAATTTGTAATAGCTACCGCACCTAACTTATCAGCTGATTATTCAATAAGTTGCAGTTGTCTCAAACATACCTTTACTAGTTAATAAATCTTATTTGTAGAATATATATGTGAAAAAAATTAATTAACAAAGAATACACAAATTCATAATATTTATTTTACATTAAAATATGTTTATAACATCATGTTTATAAAGTACCATCATCTTATACGCTATAATGAAATGGTGGCTGATACAGGTGCGTATCAAAATAGTAGTTGATGTCGCAATTAATGCTCTTAAAGTTCAATGTCAACATCCTCGGCTTCATTTGCATCGTTCGAAGCCTGACGTGGCATCTAGTAGTTTTCTTCATTCATGAAAACTTGTGGAGTATAAATCGGACATGTACTAAAATTTAGGCATATTCAAACACACGCATGCTTTGAAAATTTAAATTTAGATCTCCACTCATAGAATTTGTCTAATGTAAGTCATATGATGCTCCCTTATATATCGATGGTCTTGCATAGTTTGAGGATCGCATAAATATTAATTAGCCGGCATATGCAGATAATTTTGGATATGGTTGATTGTGCAACTCATTTAAGGGAGATCTATGTGTTTTGGCAATTGAAGCTCTCCTTGAAGCATCGACCGTTGATCATCTCGGAGTAGTAGAAGCTGGTCGTCGTGGAGTAATAAAAGATGATTTATGGGAGTAATGTGATCTTACATCTGTTATATGAAATAGCCCCAAAATCATGTCCATTTGGTCAATCGAATGCACTATAATCAATATGAATTGATTGTTTCACTTTATGTAATAGCTTCAAGATCACATCATATTATGGTTTCATAGAACGAGAACTTCCACCACAATCCCCTGCAAATATTTATGAGAAGAATTTGCTACGAATGAAGTAATTCATCGGTATGGCTTAAAACTTCAATTTATTATTATGTATCATAACATAAGAACTTAGTTGTGGGCATGAAATATACTTAACGCATACCACTATTCTCTATGTTGATAATCTGGAGAAATATGTATCTGGTGGTTGAATATGAGGCTTCACTAAATAGAGTGATGCACAAGATATATACCACTGCAAATAAGTAGACAATTATAGTTTGTCACCTCCTTGTGGTGGGTTTAATGGTATTTTATATGTCTGATCGTTACTCCATATCTCGATATAGTCATGGTGTTATTGCATCCAGTCAACTTCTGCTTTGTATGCCGACTCTCTAAAAATCACGTTTAATGGGGTCAATAGTTATAGACTGAATGCTGGCAAACTGTCACATAACACGATCATGGATGTGTCACTCGACACGCTTCCAACTTATTAGTGGAATGCAAGCATTCAAAGTATTTATGCTCTCAAAATATATTTCAGATAACAATACCATATAAACATTTATATATGACGTTCAATTAACTTGCGATATCAAGTTATAACTTTAATTATATCTGACATAGGTATTACTCACACCACAATAAAATAGACAAATGGCGTCAACTGTTACGTCATATAATATACGACGCAAATATTTTGTGTCAGAGTTGCATTTGACTTGTGTCGACTCTTATTAACGACGAGTTTAGCGGCAGTGTATTTTGATGCAATCAAATAAGCCATATTTAGGATCACTTTATGTTTTTGTTTTTATTTTTGTTTGCAGTCTGTTATATTTTTGTTTTGTTTTTGCAAAACGTGTTTGATAGTATTATGATTTATATGTTTTTAAATATAAAAATATAAATTATGTTTGGTTATGTATTTTCTATTTTAAAAAAAAAATTATGTTTTTTTTTAATTATGTAGATTTATTATTAAAATTTTATAATTAACAAGTTAATTAAATAAATTTTTAATTAATAATAAATAAGTTGGGTTTAAAACTTCAATTTATTATTATGCATCATAGCATAAGAAATTTGTTGTGGCTATAAAATGTACTTAACGCATGCTACTGTTATCTCTCTTGATGATCTGGGTAATAGGTATTTGGCGGCTGAATATGAGACTTCACTATGTAGAGTGATGCCCAATATCCATACCACTACAAATACGTAGTTAGTTATGGTATGTCGTCTTCTTGTTGTAGCTTTAATTGTATTTTATATGTTCGATCATTATTTCATATCTCGATATAAACATGGTGATATCCCATCCAATCAACTCCTGCTTTGACTCGTTTGTCGACTCTTTCAAAATCTCTTTTAATAGGGACAATAGTTATAAACTGAATGATAACAAATTGTCATATAATACGATATGGAATGGTGTCACTCGACGCGTTTCCAACTTATAAGTGGAACGCGGGTAGGCCAAGTATCCATGCTTTGAAAACATATTTTCAGATTACAATACCATATAAACATATAAATTTGGCATCCAAATAGCTTTAGTATCGAGTTGGAACATTAATTATGTCTGACATAATTATTACACACACTGCAGAAAAATAGGTAGATAGCATCAATTTTTGCTTTGGATAATATAAGACGCAAATATTTTGCATCAAATTGCATTTAACTTGTGTCGACTCTTATTAATGACGAGTTTAGTGGCAGTGTATTACGATACAAACATTTAAAACCTATTTGTGATCATTTTCTGTTTTTGTTTTCAGTCTATTATTTATTATTTTTTGTTTTTTGTTTTTAAAAAATCAGTTTGGTACGGTTATGACTTATATGGTTTTAAAAATATATGTATAAAACATGTTTGGTTGGGTAATTTCTATCTTCTTAAATAAATTTTTTTTTATTTTTTAAATTAAGTAGATTTATAATAAAATTTTATGATTATTAAGTTAATTAATTAAATTATTAATTGAAATTAAATAATTAATAAGTTTATAATTATTATATTAATTAAATAAATTCTTTATTTAATTTATGAATTAATTAAATTTTATAATTATTAAGTTATTTAATATAATTTATAATTATTAATTGAAATAAAATAATTAATAATTTAAATTATTAAGTTAATTAATTAAATTATTAATTGAAATTATTATTTAATTAAATTTATAATTATTAAGTTGATTAATAAAACTAATAGTATTTATTAAGTTAAACACTTAATTAAATTTTAAGTATTAAGTTAATTAATAAAATTATTCTTTTTTATTTGAATTATTATGGGTTTGATTGATGCTTATTAAGTTAATTAAGTAGATTTATTATTAAACTTTTACAATTATTAAGTTAGCTAACTAAATTGTTAATTGAAATAAAAAAATTAGTAAGGTTTTAATTATTAAGTTAATAAATTAAATAATTAATATTTTATTAAGTTTATTAATTAAATTAAATTATAATTATTAAGATAATTAATTAAATGATTACTATTTTATTTGATTATGGGTTTAATTGGTTAATTATGAAGTTAATTAAGTAGATTTATTTATTAAAATTATATTTTTAAAGTTAATTAACAAAATTATTAATTAAAATTAAATAACTAATAAAATTTTGATTATTTAGGGCTCAACATGTATTTGTTATTTTCAAAACACAGAAAACACATGTTACATTTTTTTTTATGTGTTTTGAAAAAAGCACATGAGTTTAAAAATAAATTTAAAAGAATGATGAAAAACGGACAAAAAAAATAGTATTTTTTGTTTGTTTGTTTTTTTTGTTGTTTGCTTTCAAGAATAAAGATTAAGAAATAAAAATAAATCCCAAACAGGCTCTTAGCGTTGGGCTCAGCATTGAATTCTTTCGTCGTTATGTCTCTCACTTAACAGTGGCTCCGCCCATTCATACGCTAACGTCTTAATTAGCATTGACATTTTTCATCGTTATATATCTTACTTAATAGTGGTAGACTTTGTCGACACAAATGACCTTTAGCCATTAAAATACAAATAGGCTCCTGTGAGTCTCAATCACACTCTCCATTAGACTAACCCTACCTCTGTGAAATTTAGTGATGTCACGTTTCTCATCTCTAACTTCTAATTATCCACAATCTGACGATTATCGAACAACCGTCCAACAACCATTCAACAAGTAAACATCCTCTTAAGTGATGGTCCGACCACCGACCGAGCTCTCCAAGGCAAGATTATTTTTGTCGCAAATATTTTTTCGTGTTTCTTTTATTTTTTTCTCAGCCGAATGAATACATTTTGCTTTAGGTTTATGTAACAAGGTTTAGCCATGTCTTAGGGAGTGCTTGTCTTCGAGTTTAGGGGAAGGGGCATTTGCATGATTTGTATGTAAAAAAAGGAAGTTCAGGTGTTAGATGTGTAATGCGTATGATTTGTGTGCTTTTTATATTAAATTTGATGTCTTAAGTGCTACATATGTAATGCATAGCAATTGTGTGGAACGCATCCCTAAAGAGCCAAGCCTTCCCTCCTTACTTCCCAACGAGCCCATTTCTCTCAGTCAGCTACTCTCACCCGTCGATCACCACTCAATAGCTCATCGTCGGTCGTCCATTCGCCAGCAGTATCCCAGTGTTCGACGGCCGACCACATCGAATCTTCCTGCGTTGAAGCCCACCCCGCGACAGATGCCTCCTTCACCTCCTTCCGGTCCGCTCCTAAAAGAGAATATCGAGGAAGGTAACTCTCGTCTGTCATCTTCTATTTACGCATTTTAGCTTCTGAATCAGCCTAGTAAATCCTTTCAACAGTATTCCAATTGGAATTGATTTTTGCATCAATGTTAACCCAAATTTTGTTAACCTTATGAATTAGTTAACCCAGATTTTGAAATGCTTGGATTAATTTTTCTTTGTTTTAATTATTCCCTGCAGTGGATTTGTCTACTTTTATTGATTAAAGTATATCAGATAATTTTTGCATTAAAGCTTAAAATTAACTTAATTTATTTGGGAAAATACAGAAGAAAAGATGTGCAGCTTCAATAAAAGCCAAAAAAAAAAAAAGAAGTTCCGACAGAATTGTCCTCCCTAAACCCAATAGACAAATAAAAAATATCAGGACATTTACTAATTTAGATACATACCATGATACCACGCAATTCTCATGTGTCTACCCATCTGACGCTAAACATTCTAAACATTCTTATTTAAAACTGGGTACCAAATAGCCCGAGCGTGAGATGTTTGTTTGGGACTTGTGAGAATGTTGAAATGAGAGATTCATTTATGATAGGTTGGAGAATGTTTTATCAGATTATTCAAGTATTATTTTGTATGCATTTTTTTATATGAGATATACATTGTTTTGCTTATGTTATAACTTATATTGGAAAGGAAAAAAAAAAAAAAACTGAAGGTGACTTTATTAATCTCAAACCATTTGTCTTTCTGATGGCATAGCTCTCTTGTGAAGGGCAGTCTAATTGCTTTTCAACTTGTGCATAAGCCAATATTTCTATGATCTTTAAGCTTAATTAGTCAACCTTTTGATTTAGCTGCGGCGCGATGGGATAACACATAAGCTGGTGTTTAGAAAAAAAAATTTGGTGGCTTTTCGGCTTATTTGAGTAAACCACGACCGCGTTTTATTCGCGTGATAACACCTCGGCTGCCCTCGAATCCACACCGCATTTCGTTCGCGTGATATTCTGCGTTGTTCGACCATCTCGACCCTGTGCTTGGTTTTGCCTTAGCTCCTCCTCCTCTACTCCCTCGCACCGCATTTCGTTCGCGTGATATTCTGCGTTGTTCGACCATCTCGACCCTGTGCTTGGTTCTACCTTAGCTCCTCCTCCTCTACCCCAATTGTGTTCGGCGGGTTCCGGTGGCATTTCTCTTCTCTTGCCTTCTCTCCGAATACTCGGTTATGGTGGCATTCTCTTATTGGTAATCTTTACCTTACACTATTGACCTTGAAATTAGCTTATGGTTTGAGGATTGGCCATTTGTGGCTTGCTCGTTGCGATCAATGGTTTGATTTTTTTGCGGTTTCTGATTTTTATGTTGTGACCAGTGCGACCTTCTTGCAATTTTCTGGCTTATGCTCGGAAGAATTTTTTGTGGGATAATTACATACAGTTGTGTACTGTTTACAAATGAATTCCATACATTGATTTCATTTTTTTTTTTGGGATAATTAAGGTGGCTTGCTCAGTTGGACTCTCCCCACTATTTCATTTTTGGGATAATTACATATAGAGCACTAGAAACATTGCTATTTACAAATCAATTCCCATAGGTGATTTTTTGAACTATGAATTCGATGTATTTATGCATGCCACCATCATCAGACGTGAATTTAATAAAAATTAAAAATTTGGTTTGGTTCTTATCATGACGTTTGATATTTGAGTGAGATTGTGAAAGATGGATGAAAAAGGGTGCTTGATTTGTAATACAATGTTTTGAGTGTCCTGTATGCATTTGTCCCTTCATTTTCTTGGTTCAATTGGAACAGCCTTGCTGCTCTACTCTTTGGTTGGACTTTTTGGTGTTTTGCCATTTTCGTTGGAAGAAGGATATGCTATGTTGGAGGTGATATTTGTAGTGGTGTTGTGGGTGATTTTTTCTACTTTGTACCATAGTGTCGTGTGTTGTTCGTGTTGATGTTGCGCCATGGTGGTGTGTGTTGATGTCGAGAGTGGTGTTGTTGGTGGTGTGTGTTGATATTGGGGTGGTGCTGTTAGTGGTGATGTTAGTGTTCGTGGTTGTGCTGGTGGTGCTCTTGGTGGTGTGTGTAGATGTTGGGGGGTGGTTTTTCAATGTCATGGTGGTGGTTTTTCAGTGACTTGGTGGTGTTGTTGGTGTATGCTGGGGGTGGTGTTGTTAGTGGTGATGTTGGTGTTCGTGGTTTGTTGTTATCTTTCCTTTCAGTTGTTTTTTTGAGTGATGATATTTTAAATGGCACTTTGTTTTTCCTCTACTATACATTTATGTTGTTTGGTTCTTTTTCATGCTATTATCGTCATGGTAAAAATAAAAGAAATTGTTTCAATTGTCATGTGGTTCCTCAAATTACAACAAACCACGAACACCAACATCAAACGGACTCAGAGAGTTGTTAGTAATAATCTTTTAAATTTTATTCTAAAATGAATGTATGCGAGGAGCCATGGAGCGATTCCAACACTCATATGAAACAATTAGTAGATATTTTTTAATTAAGCTGAATGCTCTAGTCAGTTTCTCATTAGAAGTTATTAAACCCAATGACTCAACATTCAAAGGGATCCTTATAGTGATTTTACAAGACCCGCAACATATGCTATATTTTAAGGTATTTCTTCCATAATTGAAATTTACACTGTAATTTAGATACCCTTGTTAAATGCTTTATAATTGTATTGTAGCGATCGATGAAATACACGTGGATGCACGTGTTTCGAATAATGAAAAGATCACATTCATTGAGTGATGTGGATCACCAACACGTAACGTCTGTATGTGAATTTAACATGTGATTCACTTTTTAATGACTGATTGGGAAGTAGTACACACGACAGTTACATATTCAAATTTGCCACGAACTCAAAAATTCAACTTTGCGCAGCCACCCTCAGATTTGCTTGAATTTCAACTAATGATAAAGTTTTTTCTACTTTCCGCAAAGGGCGAGCGAGGGAGGAGACTGACACCTGAAGGGCACAGGATGAAATACCCGTCTAACGGGCATCTAAGACGTGGCCCACGGGGTCGATCCCGTGGCCGTGACCCACGTCCATTAAGAACAAAAAAAAAAATGTTTCAGCATAATCCGAAGGAACACACGAAACAAACTCGATCGCGACTTTTTCAAAACGCGATCAACTGCCTCAAACTCACCAAAATAATTCAATCAGATAACCGTTGGCACCTTTAGGGATCGAGGAATGTTCAGTATTAGTGAAAGGTACTAGAAGAATGAAGATCGATTATCAGCTTACTCAGAAGCGTAATGCATGCATAAGAGGAAGACTGCATGTAGATCACCTAGAAGGATCCAATGAGAAGAAGTCTAAGAATAATTCAGGTGGATTTAGCAAAGGTACGACTCAGGATACTAGAGTCACTCGGTGTTAAATGTGGAAAACAGCACAAAGGTGAATGTTTTATGGACTTTAACACTTGTTATTGGTGTCGTCGGTCTGATCATATAGCAAGATATTGTACATCTCTTGGCCAGTAAAACGCTAAAGATCAGAAATCTTACGGAACATGTTGTCACAGAAGACTGCATGTGGGCATAACAAGATAGGGTCTATAGCTTTAGCTCCTGCGTAAGTTCAACCAAGATAACACATTCGACCTCGAGTATATTTCTTTACTCATGGTAAGTGACACGCCTAAAATATATACGTTTTTTGCTATATGATTTTACTCATTTTTTGTGTTATTACACTTTAAAGGAAGATATTTTGTATGTTTTTTGGTTTTAGGTACAAGAAATGGTGATTGGAGAAAAAGAAAGCAAAAACGGTGAAATTTGGAGCAAAAACGAGCAAGAAAGCAAATTTTGGTTTGACACATTTCGATAAGTCTTTCTATGTTTAATCTCTTTTACACTTTTTGCGTATTTTTGAATGAGATTACACTTTAAAGAAATATTGTTTTTATTTTATTTTGTAGGGCTATCTGTTAGGAACGTAACGCAACTGAAACGGGGCGAATCAGAGCTGAAACGAAGCTAAACGAAGTAAAATGATGAAGCTGCGCATGATGGGCGCCGACGGCGCCAGAAGCCTGAGACCACGAAAAATAAGGCGTCGGCAGGCGGCGCCCAAGACGGCCTGGATGCGATATTGGGCGGTTTTTTGCCAAATACATCGAATATGGATGATTTTTGGAGGGTTTCTTCATGCAACTCTTGAGAAATTCGTACCTACTCTATTTTAAACCGAATTTGAAGCAAAAAAATAAGAAGAGATGTTAGGAAAAACGTGGAGAATGATTAGAGATCTTAGAATAGGAGTGGAAATGTAAATTTCTACATTTTTGGAGAGATTGGTAAGGGGATTTTGAGAGAATCTGTAAGAAAATGTTCTAGCATTGCATGGATCCGCGGGAGACTTTGTGGGAGAGATTTTCATTTTTCTTTCAAGGGGAAAAAGCTAAGTATTGTGTTCTTCATTATCTTATGATTTGTAAACATTTATTTTGTGAATTTGCTTTGAAATAAAGTTTCCCGTTGTGTCTTTTTTGTGTTTTATGATGTTTTTCTCTTACTCTTTCTTCTTGTTTGGAAATAGTGACATAAGAAGTTTATGCCATTGCTTTCACTCTACTTTTCTTCTATGATAAGTAGAATTCGTGTTTAGAATATTGAGATGCTTGCTTAAAAAATGTTTTAATTATAAATGTGATGGTTTTTACTTAGACTTTATTTACATTACTGATAAGGGTCCGTTATATTGTTAAAATTCATTGTAATTGCATTGTCCCAAAAGGGCGGTATAATCTTAATAAAGTGAAACCACATTCGATGTCACGTGAATGAATTGCGTAGTTCGTAGGGATTGAGTGCGAAATAAATAGAGAAATATGGTTTCATGGGCGTCGAATTGGAGGTTTCGGGGTAAGAGGTCGAGATCCCCGATTTGGTCCTAAGATTAGTAACTAAAGTCGAAGGTTAGCTTCGAGTGAATGATGAGTGGGAGCTCGTAGTAATGACGTAGGTATCCTCACGACCTAGCCTAGATTTAATGGCTGAACTTAGGATATGTCAATGTTCTTTATAGCACTCGAAGAGAAGTGATACTCAGTAAGAGGGTAAAGAATATGATTGCTCTATTTGAGTACATATAATATTTAATGCGTCTCATTCATAAAGCTTTATCCAATTCATTACGTAAGAATAGTAGATTTTATTATCTCAAAATTCATCAAACCAATTTATCCAAAAGGGTTATCTTTAGAAGTAATATTTGCATTTAGGAGTAGTTATTATTCTTACATATAATCATCTACGCTTTAGGAGTAGTTGTTAGAAAAATCAGCTTATATCACCAATTCAGACTAGAGATTTATTAGTAGTTAGTAGAATTTGATTAAGAACCTCTTACCTCGCTTTCTGTGGGATCGATAAACGTGACTTCATTAGAGCGCATGTATTACCGATACGATACGTATACTTGCGTTTGAAATTGTGACATTACAAAATCATTATAAATATATAAATCTGAGGTCATAAATTCTTACATATAAAAGAAGTCGCATCAGTAAGACTGAGGAACCTACTGATGGTGATGAGGTCTTATTTGTTTGTCGATTTCTTATATGAGTATTTCCCTAACATATTTTCTTATTTCAGTATTTTGTTCCGAAGTATGTTTGAGTCATCTTGTATCAAGTATTTACCTTTACAGTGATTTTTTTCATTTTATTGAAACCCATAGTTTCATTGGTAGCTAATATTGACCTGCCTAATGAGAAATGATTTGAGGTCTGTTTATAAATTTTGAGGAGGAATTTTTTATAAGTGGGGAAGATTATAACGGTTCTGTTACACAGGAGAAGAGGAAAGGGCGAATCGAGGAAGAGGAAGGGAGGAGTTGGGTAAATGAACAGAAAGGAGACGAAGCGGGGAGGGAGATGAATCGAACAATCTATAACTCAGAGGACACATGTGTTCTATAAAATGGTGCTAAAAGGAAGACAATGCAATTCCAAAAGAAGAAGAATGAAGGAGAATGGACGAGAAAGTAAGAGAAGGGGAAAGGAAGGGTGCGCCTCACCTTCGTGAGAAGCTCAAGCGTAATAGAAGCGACGACGTTGATGGTGTACAAAGGAGGCGTCGACGTCGAGTGTTTGTACGGGAGGGAGCCGAAGTGAAGCCAACAACATCGTGCTCGCGAGCAGAGAGGTGGCATCGTTAGAGGCGGCAACGACATCGGGTGGTGATCTTTGCATGTGTTGCTGTGGTGCAAAGGAGGAGATGGAGTCAGGTGTGTTGCTGCCGTGCAAAGGAGAAGTCGCGTGGTTTAGGGCTACCGAGGTAAGCCTTAAAAAAGGTTTAATAAATTGTATACATATATATATATATATACACACATACGTACACACGTATACATACACACACATCAGTATTTATGGTGTCGTCGGGGGTAGCTCCAGGAGAAACCTCGCGGTGATTCTTCGTTCTTTCCATTTCTTCAATCTCATCAAGCACGACGATGAAGGTTTTCGTACAATACTTGGCTCGTAGTTTTGTTTCGAGGTTTGGTACGTCGTCTCCTTCGCATTTCGCACTTCGTCGATTTCGTCGAGCTCGAGGACGAAGCTTCTCGGCATCAGCTCGCCTGAATCGCTCGCAGGTTGACGCCTGCTTATTTCTTTCCCTTCACCTATTCTGTTTCATCACCGAGCTCGAAGGTAGGGGTTCGTCTCGACGATAGAGCCCGGTCCTCCCTTCGCCTTCTCTAGTATTTCCTCTCACAGTCATTACACCGGCCAAGGAGATGGCCTCAGGGCTTCGTTTCTACGCCGCCGTCCTCGCCGGTGACAACCTCACTCCCGCCCCTCTTTCGAATATGTTCCGCAGCGATACCAAGATGCTTTTGCTCTTGGCATTTAAACCGGGTTTCTAAAAAAAAAAACATCCCCTAAAAACAGTAAACCTACAATCTTTCTCACAATGATCGAAATCTCCACCCTAGCTGCGCCCTGCAGGCTGTTCTTAATAGGGAAGTTTCTTTATAAAAACCCTAAACTCGAGCTAATCTAAAAGGATTTTGAGCAAATGAAGTTGAAAGGGAGTTGCAGGATTGGTAAATTAGACGGTCGGCATATTTTCATTCAATATTCAGATGACGAAGACTACGCCCAATTGTTTGCGATGACTCCTTTGAATAAACAACCGGGTGATGAAGGTTTTAAAATGGATGGTAGATCTTGACCTCGTACTGAACCTCCTACCATTCCTATTTGGTTGCACTTCCCAGGTTTGAAGGTCCACCTTTTCAATCAAGAGTTTCTCTTCGTCTTAGCAATGATATACCGTTATCCCCTCAAAACTGATACGCCTATAGTGAATCTGACTCGGCCTTTTGAAGCCAAAATTTTGATAGAACGAGATATTATTTTACCTTTTCCGGGAGAGATATGGGTTGGCACACAGTATCAGAGATCTTGACAGCAAGCAGAACTAGAGTAAATATCTTTTCTTGCACCCTCTTGCGAGTATGTTTGGACGATCCTTTCACAATGTTATCTTTTGCATTCGAATCTAATATCTCCAAGTAAAACTGCTATTGGGCCAGACCCACTAAAAACCTGTCATTCTTCCACTCCCGAGTGCATTCCACCGACTATTGAAACACTGGTTGACACGCTGCCACCTCGCCCTCTCACTACCGGAGACAATACTGTTTCTGTTCTTTCGATTGATGTATTGACAGATGGTTCAGTTGGGCAACTTACATCTTTTATCACTGTTGAAAACAATACTGCAAGATCCTTACCTCCAAAGGATATTGTTCGGTCCGATCACCAGGAGAGCATCGCAACTCTACATCCTCAGGAAGCATCAGATGCTGAGGAGACATGTTTACCATCTCTTCAGAATGAGAATGTTGTTACTGTTAGTCAGGAGCGAGGGGCTCATCCTCTTCTACATGCCCAGACGATACGTTGGCCAGCGCGATCGGATGAGCTAGCCTTCGGATGATGAATGACTGGTTTACACATCTAAGAGGAAGAAGAAAAATGGAGGCACACCCCAGCTGAGGAACTTAATGGATGATACTTTAGTTACTCAGGATAACGACACGACACTCAACAATTTGTTAGCTGGCTTTGTTCCTAGAATCAGAGGCAAAGGCAAGACTAAGCTGGCTTGTCCCTAGCAACTTGTTTTTTGCTAGTTTTTATTTTTTGAGTTTTATCTGTGCTATTTTGGGATGTTAGTATGTGTCTATTATATGAGTAGGGCGCCTTTATTGGGTCTTCTCATTCAATCTTTATGTACTTCTTTAATTTCAATATAATTAGCCCGTGTGCGTTTCATAAAGAATATGTATATATATGTGTGTGTCTATATGTGTGTGTGTGAAATAATAATAATAATAATAATAATAATAATAATAATAATAATAAGTAGCATGACAAAGTCTAATATAAAAATTTTATAATTTATGTAATGTTAATAGTTAATTAAAATAATAATTTATTCTAAAATTTTCTAATATGAATATCATGTTTATGTTAGGTTTCCACTTTGGAAGATTCGACGTAGGGCAAATCTTATCGAATTAAGTGTCATGGAAGTGAGTACTCGTATTTTTAATCTATGGTAATTTTTTAGTTATCGATTTTTATGCATTTGTAGATAATAATATTTATGCAGACTTTATTTTGATTTGTATATTTTCATTTATTGGTCACATTGTTAGGAAGATATGTATACTAGAGTTGTTACTTGTGTTAGGAAAATTTATATTTTCATTTATTGGTCACATAGTTAGGAAGATTTATGCCGGGCAGGTCTACTATGGATGCTATACATTTATTGAGAGGTTTGATGGAGAAGTACAAATATACTAAGGAGGATTTACATTTGTTTTTTATTGATTTAGAAAAGGCTTACAATAAGGTTCCAAGAGACATCCTTTGGAGAGTCCTTGAGAAGAAAAGAGTTGATATGACTTATATTCAAGTCATTAAAGATATATATACTAGAGCTATTACTTGTGTTCGAATTGAAGGAGGATTGACTAAATATTTTTCTATTTTTGTTGGTTTACATCAGGGATCGACTTTAAGCCCATATCTTTTTTGCTTTAGTTATGGATGGTCTTTACTCGACATTTCCAAGAGGATGTATCTTGGTGTATGCTTTTTGCTGATGATATCCTTCTCGTGGATAAGACGGGAGAAAAAGCCCACGAAAAACATGAACTATGGAGGTCAAAATTGGAGTCTAAAGACCTTCGTTTGAGTAGAACTAAAACTGAATGCATGAAATGTAATTTTACTAATAGTAGCTCTAGTGACAGAAGTGTAACTTCGGGTGATCAAATTATTAAAAGGTGTGAACGATCTAGATATCTCGGTCTGTTGCTCAAAGCGATAGTGATATAGATGGGGATGTTAATAGTAGAATTCAAGTTAGAAAAGTATCGCTTAGACTAAAAGGAAAATTTTATAAGTTGGTGGTGAGACCTGCAATGCTCTATGGTGTTGACTGTTGGCCTTTAAGAAAGAAGTATAATACTAAGTTAAGTGTTGCCGAGATGAGATTGATTAGGTGGATGAGTGGCTTTACACTTAGAGACAAAATGCAAAATGAATATATCCGTGATAGGGTTGGTGTAGCTCAAACGGACAAAATTAGAGAGAGTTGCTTTAGATGGTTTGATCACATTAAACGTCGACCATCTCATGATCCAATTAGGAGAGTAGATGTTTTAGATCCGACTTATGTTAACAAAGGCAAATGTAGACCTAGGAAGACTTGGGCTTATTGTATAAAAAATGTTCTTAATTTATTAAAATTAAATGAAAATATGACACTAAATAGGACACGATGGAGAAAAATGATTCATGTAGACGACCCCACTTAGTGGGATTAGGGCTTTGTTGTTCTTGTTGTTGGTGGTCATATTGTTAGGAATGTTTATAGTTACTTAATATCATGCATTGGTGTTTGTTATATATAATATATTGAATTGAACGTGACGAGCACATGAATAATATATTTATATCGACTGCTTCTATGTGATGATTGACTATGATAAAGTTACTTATTGATAGTACTAGTGGGAGAACACTAAGTTACTCATGCATGTGTATGAAAAATGATAGTGATATTGATAACCCTTAATTGACCCAATTTTTAGACAACTAATCTTATTATATCTTAACTTATATTTTAGCATATACAATGAAACATCTATTTAATGAGCATTATCTATTCATAAACCTAACTTACTCTGACGGGTATATTTAATGTTGGCACAACGGACTACAACTCAAAATCTACTGTTGTCTGAGGTGGAGAAGCCCATCACCTCTGGACAATGGATCCCGCGTCAGCAGAGTGGTGCACAAACTATAAATTTAGCTGTTTCCTAAAAATGATCCCACAAATAATACTGATCTAATATATAAACCATACATAGTTATTAAACACATTAATCAAACCATGTAGCTAAGTAGTTTAAAACTTACACATTTACTTCTACCAATAATTTGATTTTTGCTTTTAGGTATTTCCTAAACAAAATAGTACTTATACACAAATATATTGCTATGGTTATTTCAATAATGCTATCATTAAAATAATATACATTAACATAGGCTCTTGAGCCTAAACCAATGGTTCTCGTACTATTTTAATGGATATTCATTATAGAATTATTTTTAAGCATTTACAATAAATACTTGACTAGCACAACCGTTGGAGAGATAATGATTTAGCTGAAAAGAGAAGGATTTAACTAACTCATGCTCTTTTTAAAACACCATCTCATTACTCTTAATATAACTTTCTCTAAAGTCAATTTAAACAATTGAAATTGTATTGCTTATTATATTATAAATAACCTATATAATAAATTTAGTTTTCATATTACTTTCTTGCATTGAAAGCCAATTAGCATCTAATAATTTCATCAAAAGTCAATTAACTTTAATTTGAATCTATATTTATTACAATCTTTACATATGTAGATTTTAAAATTTGTGCTCAAGTATTTTGTCCATAAAATCCACTAATGTATATAAGTAATGCTTGAAGTTATAAACTTATTTTTGAAACTTATCTTAGAGTTCTTCTTGGAGTTAGGATTTCATGCAAATTGAAAAGATATTTTCTTTTTAATCTTGTTTCGTCTTCTAAAAATAAAACATCAAATACAACCAAATGGTCATGGTTTATATTTTCAGGTGAAGAATGAAGAAGAGAGAAAATCCTTTGAAAACCTGAAGTAATTCATTGTCTATCTATTTTGATTCCCCCACTTGTTTAGTTTGTTTTAGCTGATATTGAAACCGAACCTTTGAGGCCTATGCACGTTTGTTCTTGCCTTAGATTGATGCGCTTGCCCAACCCCTGCCTCTCTTGACTTCATTTTCTCACATCTCACTCTCTCTTCGCCCCACTTCTACAATCTTTATTTTGCTCAATCTTTTCTGCTATACTTCTTTCGGTCATTCTTTTCCCATTTTAATAGTGTGTAATTATGTTGGTTCCTTTGAATTGACATATTCCGATTATTATTTTCTTTAAAAAGGGTTTTAGTGCATGACCTGATGTGGCACAACCTTTCATCTTTTTATAGTAAGGCGGCAGGGATGGGCAGGGTGGGAGGAGGTGGGTTGGGGGTACATGATACCACGTGCTATGCTCATTATACATGAGAAATATTGCATAGCCCCCACAGTGTGCTCTATTTTAATTTTTATGAGTTAGGTTTAAAATTAATATTAATATTATTTATATTTTATTTATTTATTTTGTTTTGTTCTAATTGTTATTTATTGGGACACCTCAAGGCTCGACAATGCATGCGAGCCATGATTTGGGCTTTGCCGATCAGGGCCGACTCTAGCACGCAAGTCTTTCATGCTCCTGACTTCAATAGAGGTCGTTGCTAAACCACGAAATATTCAATCTCTTGGTTTGGACGATAGAGGTTGATGCTAGCATGTGAGCCCTTCGTAAAAGTTGCATGTGAAAAAAAATGATAGAAGTTTAAAACCTCATACAATGCTTAGCATAAATTATGGGTGAATTAAGATTAATAATTCCAATAAAAAATTACGAAGTGAGACAAATGATGATGATGCTGTTATAGATGTTTGGAGGTGACAAGGATAACAGGAATTTAAACAAAAGGAAGAACTACCAGGTTTCTTTGCAATTACTGATTAAATCAATCAAAATGCAATATGTGCAACTAATCAAGTTGTATTGTCTATAGCACATCAGATTAATAATGATACTGTTTAATTAACCCAACCAATTATAAGTTTTTGGGCGAATTTCTCGAGTTTATGTACTCAAGGAGCTGATGTGGAAACCACCTTCATATAACTCTACTATCAATAATGAGCTCGCATGGTTTCTCATTAATCTTAAAGTATGCATTGATAATTGTACTTCTTTATCAATTTGCATCAACTGTAGTTCTGAACAGAAGACGACCACTAATAAATTTTTGGCTTTCAAATATTTTGCCAAGGTTCATGAATATCCTCATCTTCATAAACTTATCATCAACATGAATTTGATTTTACCGATGCAATTTGTACAGAAGACGTTCCATAGCTGCATAAATTTGACTCACATATATAAAACCTGACCTCAAGTTATTCCAATACAATACTAAAACAAAACACTTAATTTGCATTTCCAATGATTATAGACTCTGAGCTTTATATTAAGAAGATGGTGTAAAGGTTCTTAAAGGGGGATGCATGTAGTTTTTTTCATGCATTTGCTGAGTGTTTGTTTTTATGACTTGAATATAAGAATTTGATGTTACAATGGTGACAAACCAAGTTGAAATTGGTATTATAGGTGACTAGGGATACGTCTTTTCTTGCATACGTGAACTCCTGCAAGTCGGCTACTGCGATCTGGGAATAGACAGTGTTAGATCTTTCTTATTTGATTTATTTCTTTCATTATTCCTTTCTTGATTCCTTTCTTGATTCCTTTCTTTATTTTCTGATTTAGGTTATTTCCTATTTGGGAGCTTTTACATTTTTTGTGTTTGGCTGTTTGGAAGTTCGATTTTGTTGATTTTATGAATTTGAGAGACTTTTCTCTGATTTCCTTCTTCGGAGTGCTGTATTCTCTTCTATTTGCAAGTGATGTATTTGTATCCTGCTTAGGAACATGCAGTGGAACTTCCTCGCCTCTTGTAGCTTGTGTTTCTCCATCCAACTTGCTGATTTCAGCCAGGATAGCTGCTGATGACATAGAACTTGCTGTCCAACAGTAGATTTATTCCCATATTCCCTTTCCAACACAATCGACCACACATTAGCCTTCTCTCACTATTCCACAATCACCTCCCCATGAAATCCACTTTCAAATATCTTCTAGGAGCCCTAGAACAATATCATTTAGTATTAGAGCACGACTTATAAAATTTTAGGGATTTGTCCTTCCTACACCTAAACAAAGAATCTATACCACCTAATCTAATAACCCTACAATTTTTTTTTCCCTCACATTATCCACCTAGCCTTAGCCTGAACTCTAACTCCAACTCACAATGACTCGCTAGATCGAGAGGAGAAAGCGAATCTCTTACACATCGTAGTTTCTAGCGAGGAAAAACTATTATCTCGACGACTTAGCATGAAATATCAGAAAAGCCAGGATTTTGGAGTGAAGATTGACTTAATTTTGTCAGTCACATGGATCCGAAAGAATTCATTGATTGTCTTCAAGTAGTGGAACGTGTCTTTGAATACAAGTGTATCCCCATGGTTTAAAATTTGGAACGCCTACACCTTCGAGAGGAAAAAATATAAAAACATAATCCGATTCAAGATGAAGTGGGAGATGCAACGTAAATACCTCCCAACACATTACAAACATGATATAGTTTTGAGGCTTCACCATTTACAACATAAAATCCGAGTTTGAGTAGCTTATGTTGATGTGTGAGCTCATGGAGCCCGAGGGGAATACCATAACACAATATCTGAGGAGATTGAATTTATCTTTTGGCAATGTGGTATAGTTGCAACCATATCAGAGATTACATGATGTTCAGACTCTAGCTCTGAAGGTGGAGAAACAATATTGCCATATCATATTAACACACCCTTCAAACATAGTTTAACCTATGATCAAATAGCAGGAGTACACAAAGTGGAGTATCTCAACTTACCCCGTTAGAGGAAAAATTAGTTCAGCATGAAGATAAAGTAGAGACCTCTAACACTACTAATTCCATCCTAGTCAGAAAATGTCTCAAGTCTTATGGCGTTGGGCACATACATTGTGTCTGATTACCTAAATAGAAGAGTAATATCTTTTATTAAGCATGATGCATTAGAGGAAGCAGAGGGTGAAGACCAAGAGGAGAATATAGAGGAGTATCAACTACTCGCAGATGAGAGAGAGACGTTAGTAATCTGATCGATTTTTCAGACTAAGCGTACAAGAGAGTAATAGTAGTTTCGTCACAATATATTTCATACCTATTGTCCCGTTAAATAAAAGGTGCGCAACTTCGTTATAGATGGAAGAAATTGTGAAAAATATGGCATCTACACATGATGGATAAATTGAGCCCATTACTCAGAAGCATTTTCAACCATATTAGAGGAAGCAGAGGGTGAAGACCAAGAGGAGGAGAATATAGAGGAGTATCAACTACTCGCAGATGAGAGAGAGATGTTAGTAATCCGATCGATTTTTCAAACTAAGCGTACAAGAGAGTAATAGTAGTTTCGTCACAATATATTTCATACTTATTGTCTCGTTAAATAAAAGGTGTTCAACTTCGTTATGGATGGAAGAAATTGTGAAATTATGACATCTACACATGATGGATAAATTGAGCCCATTACTCAGAAGCATTTTCAACCATATTCTCTGTCATGGTTGATGAAAGGAAAAAAAATCACTGTTGATAAGAGATGTCTCCTGAAAATTTCTATAGGAAATAAGTTACCATATTAGGTTTGGTGTGTTATCGTGCCTATGGATGATTGTTACATTTTTTTTTGGGCTGACTGTGATAATATGATGGGTATACTTCATGATGGCCACAAAAACATATACTCACTTATCAAGGAAGGGAAGCATATTATACTTCTGTCGTTGAAGGAGTCAGTTGAGATGGACACCTCGACAGGGATACAAATTTTTGTGGTCATGTCATATTTCTAAATGTTATGAGAGACAATAGTGAAATTGGCTTTGATGATGTTGGAAGACAATGCTACTAAAGAAACAATATCTGAGACTGTGTGACCCTCTCTAGAGAAATGTTGGGATTCTCTAACCTTCAGTTTACCCCCAAGGTTGCTTCTGTTGAGAGCAGTCCAACTTACCATCACTTTAGTAGAAATGAGAAAATTTTGAACAGTTGTCGGAAGACCTTATGAAGTAAGTTGGGTGTTTAATTCCAGTTTAGCTCAACAGTGCACCCACGGGATGCAAATTTTTTGTGTCCGTGTCATATTTCTAAATGTTATGAGAGACAACCGTGAAACTGGCTTTGGTGATGTTAGAAGACAATGCCACTAAAGAAACAATGTCTGAGACAATGCGACCCTCCCTAGAGAAATGTTGGGATTCTCTAATCTTTAGTTTACCCCCTAGGTTGCTACTGTTGAGAGCAGTCCAACATGTCATCACTTTAGTAGAAATGATAAAATTTTGAACATTTTTCGGAAGACCTTATGAAGTAAGTTGGGTGTTTAATTGTACTTTAGCTCAACACTGCACCCACGGGATACAAATTTTTGTGGCCGTGTCATATTTATAAATGTTATGAGAGGCAACAGTGAAACTGCCTTTGGTGATGTTAGAAGACAATCCCACTAAAGAAACAATATATGAGACAGTGCGACCCTCCCTAGAGAAATGTTGGGATTCTCTAACCTTCAGTTTCCCCCTAGGTTGCTACTGTTGAGAGCAGTCCAGCATGTCTTCACTTTAGTAGAAATGAGAAAATTTTGAACAGTTTTGGGAAGACCCTATGAAGTAAATTGGGTGTTTAATTCCAGTTTAGTTCAACAGTGAACCCACTGATCGATGATTAAACAGGAGAGGTGAGCCACAACGTCGAAAATATTCTTACATTCTTCGTGGGAAAGAATATTTGATAGTGGGATCCAAGTTTTTCTAGAGATGAAGAAGAAGCCTATCCTAGTTTTTGATATTGACGTGGGATGCTCCTTTTCCCTCATACGTGGTCTTTGGTGAGTCAGCTCTTGCGATCCCACATATACGAGATTTCGGCGATCCCGGAATAATCAATGCCGGATATTTCTTATTTCAGTTTCTTTTGTTATTTTGTTTCTTTATTCTTTTCCTTTTTCTTTTTCTTTTTTTTTTTTTGATTTAGGTTATTTCCTATTAGGGAGTTTTATATTTTTTATGTTTTGGCTGTTTTGAACTTCAGTTATGCTGATTTTATAAATTTGAGAGTTTTTTTTTTCCTTGATTTCTGCTCTTTGGAGTGTTGTATCTTTTCCTTTTACTTGGAAAATGTGGTGAAATCTTTTCGTCACTCGTATCTTGCAGTTTCACCGTCCAACTTGCTGATTTCAGCCAGGACAGCCACCGCAGATGTCCAACCTGTTGTTCAACAGCAGATTTATCTTTGCAGTCCCTTTCAAACATCGCGGACCACACATATTAACCTTCCATCATTATTTCACAACAATCTGCCCTAGAAATCCTCTTCCCAAATACCTTCTAGGCGCCCTAAAACTATATTATTAGGTGTTTAATACTTAATATTTAAGCCATTTTAAGCTACCTCTAATTAATCTGTTGGTAAACCGGATCCTGTTTTATTTTTGCATTTATTATTCAACGGAGAAAAACGATTCATTCAACCAACCCCACTTAGTAGTATAAAGGCTTCTTCTTCTTGTTGTTGTTGTATACTCAGCTATTTTTTCATCTGTCTTTTGCAGTAACTAATACTGTTAATTCAACATATCTGATGCTTAAATTAATTTTTCTGTTCATGCTAGCAGACTTGGACATGGAAGAAAGCACCCCAAATGCCCTTTCACCCGGGGAAGCTGTGCTGCTGGGAGCTTTGGCACCCGGTGTTAATGTGTGTATAGTGTTTATAATAACTTCTGATTAATTTTACTTGGGAAAACTGTGTTCTTATTAATCTTTAACAAAATCTTTTATTGTCTTGCCGTGTTAATGATGTTATAATCCTGTGGTAACGGAATTTGATGGTTATTTAAATCATATTATCCAGGGTCCAACATGGGCTGTTCTGAAGATTACTTTTTTGATGCTTGCCATTTGTCTTGTCGCCATGCTTTCTTTAGCGTTCATATCAAGTGATTTCATTATAGCGGGCCACGTCATCTTGCTTGTTATCATAGGTTTTGTGCTTTTCGTGCTCCTAAATGGGTAATTCACTCCACTTCCTATTTTTTTATTTTTATTTAACACTTGTTTAAAGTGTGTCAGTATATTCTTTTGTCTTTCTTTATGCTATTTGGTGTATTTTATTATTTGGTGTATTTTATTATTTGGATGATGCATTCTATTTATTTATGTAACGTGTTTGTTTGATATTTGAAAGCAATCTACCATTGTCTTGGTGTGAAACTTTGTCCTACATATCAGGGCAACGTAGATTGCACATTCAGAGTTGTTTATTTTGTTGAATGATCATTTCAATAGATCTAATTCAAAAGATCTATATGGATTACCAAAAGGACATTTTTGATCGAATTTGAATAGAAATTGTTGAGTATGCTTGATGATGGTGATGATGATATTATGATGAGTATTGTCATCATCATTATCATCATCATTTTCATTAACCTTCACTTGAGTTTTTAAGGTTAGAATTAATTATGAAACGCCTTCCATTTATTCTGGTTGATTGCTATATGAGATTTTAATTCTAGTTTACCGAAGTTTTTTTCTTAAATTTTTTTTTGTAGTGTGGGGTCTGGTCCACTTTTCCTTACTCTTTGTTCTCTTTGCCTACTTACTTTATGAACGCATATTCTATCCTTTTTTTGGTGTGACGGTGTCGGCGTTGTTTTGGGTGTAGAGTGCCCGTAAGAAGCTGTCGGTCGCCGAAATAGAAATCCAGTCACTCGCTTCGGAATGACGCTTTAATTTACATTTATATATATAAGTTTTAGAAAAATATGAAATCAAACTAACCCCATATTTTCCATAGTTTAAATGAAAGAAGCCATACTACACTCGATGTCATGCATTTATCCCGAAAGATAAACACGAGACTTGATGTGAGACTCGATCAAATAAACTAAGAAATATACGACGTCCGTTTGGTCTGCGTAAACCATTTTACTTTGTAGACAAGCTCCCCTACTTAATACGAAGAATTAAATAGGGCTTATTTTAAATTTGGGTTCGGAAATGCTTCCTATAAGAAGTGACTCATAGTTAATTACATCTTAAATGACCAAAGTGACTTAAGAAAACTCTCAATCAAAATCAGAAAATATTATCTTCAAGGAGGTCAAAAGGATGAGACTTTTCAACGAAGTCGAACAAAGAGGTATGAAAGGGGATTGGCTCAAATTTGGAACATTGATTGCAGAATCCAAAGGGAGAAGAACTAGGGGATATCAGAGGTCCAGAAGCGAACCTCGATGACTTTTTAAGCTATATCCTATGGTTTGGCTGGTGAAGACATGTCTTCTGTTTGAAGATGGTCGTGTTGCCCACCGCACTAGCTCCAAGCTCCTTGCTGTGAAGAGGTTGAGTTTTCTAAAGTGGCAAGTTACAATATCAAATCAGGTAGCCCTATGGTCGAGTTCCCCTAAACATCCTATGCTAGTATGTTTATATGTTGTACAATGTATAACATGGTATATAGTACAGGAGAAACAGTAAAGAATGCAATAAAGTATAGTACAATGTGCTAAAAAGAACAATAGCAGGTATAAAAAGTAACACGCTGTAAAACAAACTTGTATACCTGAGAGATCCGTTATTTTCTTAAATGCAGCAGGCTGGAGTATGTCACACAAGCAAAAGCCAGACAGAAAAGGGAATATCGTACAGAAAACCCGAAAAAGGATGGCGAATGACTCACGATAGAAAACTCGGAGAAAATAAACAAAAATAAAAATCATCAAAACCTCGGTAAAGTCCCGGGAAAAAGGACCACGAGTGCTTCATCAAAATCATACGAAAATCCGAAGAAAACCGCAAACACTCGGGTCGGGGCTAGGCTCAGAAACTGTGTAGTACTGCTCGAGGGTCGTCGAAGGCTACTCGATCACCCGAGTGTATAGAACCCGCCATTCAGATAGAAGGGTATCCTACTAAACCTAACTCAGGAGAGTGTTCCTCAACCCAAAACTGATAATCAACAAGTGGACAACCAAATTTATAATATAGTTTTAAAATTTATATTTTTAGCATGCACGTGAATTTCAGGCATATAAAAGAGAGTTTATGTCGATATTTTGGTTGTAGTGAAAATATGTTTTTTTATTGTAAAGTGTAGTATCTTATTCTTATCAGATTTTGAAAATTGGGATTGTCCACGAGTCGATTACTTCGTCGGGTGTAGGATCACTAACAATCCTAAGAAAGTACGGGTACCCCGCTAGCCTTATAGCGGCGAATGATCCCGTCATCCTACGGTTCATCTGGGCCCTGGAGCGAGTCCTGCTGTCGTAGGATGGGATATCATTCTACTCTACCACCGGTGTGCCTTTATCATCAACACCGTCACTGCCCCAAAACAAAACAAAATCAACTCCGAGTGAAGCGGGGAAAACATGTCAATTAACAAAAAAGGGAAGGAAAGGAGACTAAACCGCCTTTAAATTAGAGAAGAGTCAAAGCGGAAGGAGGGTTAGTCTAAAACGCCCCTCAAATAGGCAAGAGTAAAATATTGAAAACAAAGTCCAAGATCCTTGAATCAATCACGAGGATATCATTTTCTCACTTTTGCATAACTGGATCGACCCAAAGAGGGTGTCCCTTCCGTTCAGATAAAAAAGAATGAAATCTAGAAATCTTTTAAAATCTCATAAATCAAACGAGAAAGAAATGACTCGGGGAAACCCACTACTAACATCTCCTGACCCGTGCTAAACTCCAGATTTTCCAAATCTCAAATTAATTTTTAGCTTCTGAAATACAACTTCTCCCAATAGGACCACCTACAGACTCGGGACCAAGGCAACAGCAACAGGAAGGTCACTAAGCTTCCAATTCATAAGAAAGTGAATGGACAAGCTTCCAATTCATAAGAAAGTGAATGGACAAGCTTCTTAAAATCAATTCAACTCCAATTTCACCACAAAGTGCATGAAGGTATTCATCAAATAGCCATAGGATTGAATTCACATAAAGCCACAACTGAGCCAACACAAGGTATAAACCCGAGCCACCATGAGGTTAGAACCGAGCTAACACCAAGCTATAACCGACCTAACACAATGCTAAGACAGGGACAATACAGGAGTAAAACCAAGCCCACACAGAGCCAAACCCGAGCCGCCACATGCCTAAAAAACCAGCCCAGCTCCAAGCTAAAACGACCTCAATACGTAACCAAAGCAAGAGATGCCGAGGAGCAAAACCGAGCCACAACAAGATTAAAAAAGAGCCCAGCTCCAAGTTATAACAGTCCCAACATAAAGCCAAAATCAGAAGTACCAAAAGAGCCAAAACCGAGCCACAGCAAAGCTGAAAACAAGCCCAACTCCAGGTTACAACAATCCCAACACAGAATCTGATCCAGCTCACTACAAGCGAGGCTCAAAATGAATTTTCCAAAAGCTTTTAAACAGGGACAGTCGTAATACAAAGTAAAATATGTTCTCGGGTAGGGGCTAAGACAAGCAAAACCGAGGCCTCACAAGGCCCAAAATCAAACCCAATATAAGAATAAATCCAGACCATTAAAATAGACTCTTGAATAGGAATTAAATCGAGCCGACTGAGCCCCCAAACGAAGCCAAAATAAATCTCTTAAAGCATTGAAACAAGAGCAGCAAATATACATTGAAATAGACTCTCGGACAGGGGTTAGAATAAGCCGACCGAGCCTCCAAGTGAGGCTAAGATGAGCTACAATAAAGTTGAAACCAAACCTAGCATGAGGCTAAAACAAACACCTCCATATATTAAACATATCAAAATATAGAGCCACTATATATTTATCATGAGAACGAACATGAGGCACTTTCAAATTAAATTAAAACTTCTCTCTAGTATACAACTTCTGTAAAGGAAAGCCACGAGGAGCAAGAAATGAGCCCCATATGCTTGTTAAAAGCTATATAGATTCTTCCATAAATCATGCCAAACGAAAGTAAGGAGCCTCATAGTACATGCCTCCAACGTGCTTGCAAAAAGGGCTAATATTTGCCTCAAAATCATGCTTTCAGTATATCAAAAGTAAAAGACTAATGCATGCATGTATTTCTCATTTCCAACATTTATATTCTTTTTGAAACAAATAAAACTTAAAGCATTGAGATCAAACAATCCATAGGCTTGCAAGAGGAGCTAATATTTGCTCCGAAATTATGTTTTCATGCTTTTGAATTGCTCTAGATTGCGAGAGAAAGAGAAAAGAGCCCACCTCATAGTATATATATGATCGTTTTAAACAAGTGCTTAAACCTATCCCTGAAACATGCTCAAATATCTATTATTACTCATGCTTCAAGCAATAGAACACCCCCAAACATTTGTATAAGATCATACTAGCATGCCATTAGAGAGGGAGAGCTAGGAATTATCATTTTAAATAACCAAATAAAGCATTTCATAGCATGTAAACACCCAACCGAGGTATTAAACAGGGAGGACCGAACCAACAGCAAGGTTACAGACTCCCTCGGCCAAACCGAGAAGGAGAGAGGGGTAGAGGAAGGTTACCAGCCAGTATAGAGCACACAAGAGAAACAGCAAGTTCAAACACCAATCCAGCAGCACCTCCCCTTCCTCACAAGGATTTTCGGGCAGCCCTAAATATCACCCCAAATGGGATTTTTATAGGCAGAGGAGGGAAGATAAGTGTCGCTCCTCACCTGTAGAGTCGAGTAGGATATGGGAAGGTGTGGGGGAGATGGAGGAAAATGCCGCAAGGAGGATCGGGCCACTTGCGCCCGCGGTAAAAGCCGCAGGGATAACCTTCGCGCAGGAAATGCCGCAGGGGCGACTTGCTCGCGCAGGGATAAGGATTGTAATGATCGTGTGTGGCTCGATGAGGAAACGACCGCAAAGGGAGAATGCTCGAGCGCGGGAGAAGGCTCGTCGAAGCTTCTCTCGCATTCGTGCGGGGGAGATGGAGTCAATCGAGCGGGATAGACGAGTTTTAGGACTTAGGTTGGGTTTAAAATGTATTTATTATTGTTTTATTAAAATTAAACCCTAAATCATAACTTTCGCCCCCGACAGGTTGTCGTCGCAAAATTAACGTCCATTCTAAGTAAAATCGACGTTCCGGGCGCATTGGCACAGTTCGTTTCGTCATCCGAGGTCGTCTGGGCAACCTCGTCGATGATCGTGTCAAAATCGCGTCGAAATTTGGTCTCGTCGCAAAATTCTAACGCGAGCATGATCGAAAGCAAGGTCAACAAAAGGACCCCCAATAGGTTGTGGTGCGCTGGGCAAGCGCACCACGCGTTTTGGCTTTGACCGATGAGATCAACAAAACCAGCACGAACATTCCAACATATCACACTCAGAACAAAACAAAGAAAGAGTGACGAAGGTTTCCACTGGGGAGCGAGGTAGGTCTCCGAAAATGAAGACTCCGGAACTCTCGTTGGGGAAAGAGCAAGTGGATATCCAATCAAAATCGAAGATCAGAAACTCTCGCCTAGGATTGGAGAGTGGACTTCGAATTATCAGGTTTCAGACGTGTATCGAGAATGAGAATCAGTATATGAGTACTGACTCCCAGGTGGGAATTATATTTGGATATAAATCTTAGAAATGAGAGTCGGAATTTAGGTACCAACCTTAAAAGATAGGCATCAGAATATAGGTACTGGTCCTGAAAATGAGGACTAGAATATCGGTACTAGCCTCGGAAAATGAAAATCGGAATATGGGTACCGACCTCAAAAGGGATAGAGAATCAGAATATGAGTACTGATCTCGAGAATGAGGACTAGAATTTCGGTACTAGTCTCGGAAAATGAGAGTCGAAATATGGGTACCGACCTCAAAGGATAGAGAATCAGAATATAGTACTAATCTCGAGGATGAGGACTAGAATATCGGTACTAGCCTCGGAAGATGAGAGTCGGAATATGGGTACCGACCTCAAAGGATAGAGAATCAGAATATAGTACTGATCTCGAGGATGAGGACTAGAATATCGGTACTAGCCTCGGAAAATGAGAATCGGAATATAGGTACCGATCTCGAAGGATAGAGATCCAGAATATAGTACTGATCTCGAGGATGAGGACTAGAATATCGGTACTAGCCTCGAAAAATGAGAATCAAAATATAGGTACCGATCTTGAAGGATAGAGAATCAGAATATGAGTACTGATCTCAGAAATGAGGACTAGAATATCGGTACTAGCCTTGGAAAATGAGAATCAAAATATAGGTACTGATCTCGAAGGATAGAGAATCAGAATATGAGTACTGATCTCAGAAATTAGGACTAGAATATCGGTACTAGCCTCGGAAAATGAGAATCGGAATATAGGTGCCGATCTCGAAGAATAGAGAATCAGAATATAGTACTGATCTCGAGGATGAGGACTAGAATATCGGTACTAGCCTCGGAAAATGAGAATCGGAATATAGGTACCGATCTCGAATACTGACCTCGAGGATGAGGACTAGAATATCGGTACTAGCCTCGAAAAATGAGAATAAGAATATAAGTACCGATCTCGAAGGATAGAGAATCGGAATATGAGTACTGATCTCGGAAATGAGGACTAGAATATCGGTACTAGCCTAGGAAAATGAGAATCGGAATATAGGTACCCATCTCGAAGGATAGAGAATCAGAATATAGTACTGATCTCGAGGATGAGGACTAGAATATCAGTACTAGCCTCGGAAAATGAGAATCGGAATATAGGTACCGATCTCAAAGGATAGAGAATCAGAATATAGTACTGATATCGAGGATCAGGACTAGAATATCAGTACTAGCCTCGAAAAATGAGAATAATAATATAGGTACCGATCTCGAAGGATAGAGAATCATAATATGAGTACTGATCTCGGAAATGAGGACTTGATTATCGGTACTAGCCTCAGAAAATGAGAATCAGAATATAGGTACCGATCTCGAAGGATAGAGAATCAGAATATGGTACTGATCTCGGAATGAAGTCTAGAATATTGGTACTAGCCTCGAAAGATGAGAATTAGAATATAGGTATCGAGCTCGAGAGTAACATAAAAACAGTGTAGAGAGATCATCGCGTCAGAATGTGTAGAGAGTGTATAGTGGCACTCTCGCAGAGACATGTCATATGACAAGGTCGGTATCGGTGAGAAATATATGTGGGATTTTGTGCAGAATGTGAAATTCTGAGGGGATGTGTAGAAAAATGGTGTAGACTGGAATAGTCGCGCTGCGCAAGCAGAGTGAGAAATCTCGAGATCAAGATAAACACACTCAATAAATTCATTTCATTTTGTTATGTTATATATCAAAACACACTTTTCAAAATTTTGATTCTTGTTGGTTGATTTTCAAAAGAGTATTTTATTTGAATTCCATTGCTATCATATCTTTTATTGTTTCGTTCTCTGTTCATTGTAGCTCAGAACCAGCGCATGGTTCGGTAGCTTTTATCCATCACACCACAATAGGACAAACAGATAGGATTCTGAAAAAGATTTCATTAATCAGCTTCAAACAAGAGTTACGAACTGACTATATGCGGAAACATCAAAGAGTACAGTATGCTGAACGCATCAAAAGTACATATGAAAACATCTTATGCTGAGTACATATCATAAACTGAGCATCTCTGATACAAATATCATCCTTATCTGCCGTGTCAAAACGCAGTGCAAAAAGTATCCTCTGAAAGTCTGTCTCCGGTGAGGCGAGCTCTTGATTGAGCTGACCTGCTAAGCCATGCTCCAGGACAAGAGTCCCTTTGCATGGGCTTAAAGGTACAACCCTCTCATAGCTCGTAGGGCAGCAGTTCCAATTCCGGGTTGGACTGAATCCATACGCCATCTTGTTAGTATCCATCCTTTTGAAAGTCATAGAAACTCTGGGGTACCGCATTCCCAGAATGCAAAGGTCTTAACGAATATCCGCTCCATCGCTCTTAAGAACAATTATCGAACCTCATCGTTAGCGGAATCTGCACAGATCCTCTGAATTCGCCGGGGCCAACAATATCAATTTTCTTTCCAAACAGTATATCACTTCTGCTCAGAAAAGAGACTGTTGAGAAAGGTCTGGCGAAATTATGGTGATCTATACGAGGGGGGATACAGTCACCCTCGTAGATATTGATGATGCAACTGTTGGGAATGCAGTCAGCTGGAAGTATGTTCCATCGAACCATTCTCTTGATCATCCACTTTATCATAGGAGGTATAAGATTCACCTGATCACGTCTCAAAATCCCTGGGGAATTCCCTCGTCTGTCTGTAGTGAAATTGTAGCAGCAACCACATTTAATGGTGATTCTACATTTTCCACGCATCCATTTCTTCGGTTCAGAATAGGTCCTTTTCATCAAAAGACCTGCCCGACGTCTAATTTGTAAGTCGTCTATGCAGTCGAAAATGCTCTTCTCGTCGCTCTCGGAGAAGACTCTGGTGTTAGCTCCAGACCTTCTAGTATGTTGACGAATCTGCCTTGAACTTCTTCGTAGAATTCAAATTCTCGCTTCTTCACTTTAACAAGTTTATCAAGCTCTGTTATGAGTAATCACCCAGAATCGTCGAGGGCGCTCCCTCATTTCATTATTGGTAGGAACCCAAGCTGATGTCTCCGTGTCCAGTGGGATATATGACTCTCCCATTGGATAATCAGCGGTCTGAAAATTATCATCGGTAGACATGTACTCCTCCAGAGTACTGTAATGCTTTAGGTGCAAGACGTTACAGTCCGGACATTCCACAAATGCCCTCGCGGCTGAAGAACATACTGGAATTTCCACGTTGCATGTCGGGCAACCTGGACAAAGCTCATATGGAACTTCTGGTATCTCTGGCTCTGTAACAGACTCAGACTCATCCTCTATGGCAGGCAAGCTGGAAGAAGTCTCTCTCATATTTGGATCGTAGATCCTCTCTTCTGGGATAGAGTTAAGGAAATTCTCTGTCTCTTGCAAGTGTCTCCTTTCTTCACGTCAGAATGCTCTGTGCTTTCGTCGGTTGGCATTTCTGCGTATAGTTCTTTGTAGTGGTGCATCTGGCAGTCTATCATTATTGGCAACAACTAAGCCTCCAGTTGGTGCAGTTATCATGGATGGTAGGCGACTAGTCCCCTCCATCGGATCTTGCTGTAGTATTTTCTTCCCCTTAAGCGAGATATCTTTTCTGGCGCTGATCTTCATCAGTGACGGTAGTTCTTCAATCTCCTGGTGGCTAACTGTATCCATCAGGGGACTTTCATAGTCTACGTCGACTTGACTGAAGTCCATGTCGAAGTTTATGATGCCACCCTGCGGTGCCCATTCTTCATTAGGTGCGAGATTCAAGCCATCCTTAAAAGCCAAAATTAACCTCTGTCCTGACATTTTCTCTGCAGACAACAGGAGAAACATCAGTGTGCTGAAATCTGATAGGAACGAACAAAACAAATGCCTACGAGAGGAGGCTTTAGTTTATGTTGGTAAGGTTATTTATTTATGCGTATGTGTATCAAATCTTAAAGTGGAAACATAAAAGAAAGCCAAAACATGCATTCTCAAAATCTTCATTTTATTGATGTTAATTTTATTACAAAATTTTAAACCCGGTTACAGGTATTTGACCAAACACATTACCCCAGGATAATCGAGATTTCAAATTTTCAACTCAAGCAGTGTCAAGTTGCATAATATATCTTCAATATCGGCCGTTGATCGGCAACATAGATCTTCCGCCTTGGGAATCCATAAGCTGGTAGGCTCCTCTGGAGTAGACTTTATTTATGACAAATGGTCCCTCCCAGGTTGGCTCAAACTTCCCGCCTATCTTACGGCGTGCAAGAATATGTCTCTTGAGAACAAGAACAAGGTCACCAACTTTGAACGCCCTTGGGCGAACCAAATTGTCATGAGCTCGTACCTTCTTCGCCTGGTAAAGCTCCAAATGTTGTTGTGCTTCCAGTCGCTTTCCTTCAAGATTTTCCAATTCTTCAAGTCAGAGTTTTGTACTTTCTTCTGCTGTAAGCTGATTGGCAACGACAACTCTGAGAGACAGCTTCTGAACTTCTAGTGGTAGTACGACCTCTGATCCGTAGACGAGTGCGTAGAGTGTACATCGGGTGGGAGACCTGAATGTTGTCCGGTAAGCCCACAAAGCTTCTAACAATTTGTTATGCCAATCTCTTTTATTTTCATCGAGTGTTTTCTTCAAAATCTGTACCAGTGTTTTGTTGAAGGCTTCTGCTAAACCATTTTTCTTGGGATAGTAGATTGTTGAGTACCTCCAATCTATCTCATGCCGTCTGATGAAGTTGTTGATCTTAGTGCTCTTAAAGGCCGTTCCATTATCGGAGATTATTCTGCATGGAATTCCAAAATGATAAACTATCTGACTCTTGAAAAAGAGAAGGACATGGTGTGTTGTAACATTTCGTAACGATACTGCCTCTACCCATTTAGAGAAGTAATCCGTAGCTGCGGGGATGAACCTGTGTCCCTTAGAGGACGAAGGGTCTATCAGACCTATTATGTCCGTGCCCCAACACTCGAATGACCACGAAACAACGGTCGGGTGTAGCACATTCGGAGGTTGGTGTAAGACCACCCCATGCACTTGACACCGGTGACACTTTCTGGCTGTATCCATGTAATCAGACATCATTGCTGGCTAATAATATCCGAGTCTCTTAATCTTCAATTTCATCTTTGGTCCTGACTGGTGAGCTCCACATAATTCGGTGTGTACCTCTCTGACAATATTCTGCGCTTCAGCTCTGTTTAGGCACTGCAACCACATCTGATCGAATGATCTCCTCTAGAGGACATCACCTACTAAAGCGTACGACATAGCCCTTCTTGTAATATGATGCGCCGTTGACTTGTCTTCCGTAGACTTTCCGGTTGCAGAATATTCGCTCAATGGCTTACGCCGATCCTCGTTCATATCAAGAATCGCAATCGTCGCTCCTTCTCCTTCGAACTTCCGTAAATTTTCGAGGTTGATTCGAGACAAAGCCTCGTCTTCCGCATCTTGTAACGTCAATAGAATCCTGTGGGGAACATGCCAATTCTTTTGCAAGTTTTGCTAAAGCATCAGCATGGGCATTATCCAACCGAGGAACTCTATAGAACGTTACACTAGGAATCTGCTCTAGCAACTTTATTGCGTATCAGTGATACTCTGCTAATCTTGGTTTCAAAATCTTATACTGCCCGACAACTTGCTAAATGATAAGCTGAGAGTCACCGTAGACGGCGATCTGTTAAATCCATTGAGATTGCCAATTCCAATCCGGCGATTAAGGCTTCATATTCTGCTTCATTGTTTGTACACGGCTCTGTCAGGAGGTAGGAGAATCTGAGCATGCCCCTATCTGGTGTGATGAAAATTAGACTAATTCCTGCTTTGTCTGGTATAACTGTTTCTGATCCTTTATCCTTTCTGGCTGAAGAAGCTCCGTCGAAGTACATCTCCCAGCGTTGCGCACTGGAGAACTTCATTTGTAATATCTGCTCATAGGGTAACTCATTATTAAGAGATGACCCAGTTGGAAATGGGTGTGCGGCGAAGTCACGCTGCAATCCGTCCCTCGATAGCGCGGAGGGAACAAAAGTTATATCAAATCGTAATAAAATCATCGACCATCTCGCTAAACGTCCGGAAAGTATTGGTCGGGTCATCAAATATTGCGAACGGATTAACTTTCAAAATCGGGAGTTATCCTATAAGAAAGCATGTAGTGTCTAAGCTTTTGGCGGCGAAAATTAAAGCCTAAACAATGTTTCGAATAGGCGGATACTTTGCTCCGTCGGCATTAAGCGTCGACTCAAGTAAGTAAAGTGCATTCTCCTTACCCTACATCATCGACTCGAGCCAAGTAAAGCCCGAAAGTCGTCCCAAGCTCGCGGTATAAAGTATCGAGCGTTTTCCGAATAGGGGCTGCCAAAACAGGAGGTGTCATTAAGTATTTCTTAATATCCTCGAAGGCCCGCTGACATTTCTCTTCTCAAACAAATTTGATGTCCTTTTTAATTGATGCCGAGAAGGGCTGATAGCTACCTGAGAGATTAGAAATAAAGCGTCTCAGATATGCCAACTTCCCTTGGAAGTTGTTTCAGGGTTTTGAAGGTGGAATTTCCAAGATAGCTTTAATCTTATCCGGATCGATTTCGATTCCCCGATGACGGACAACGAATCCCAGAAATTTCTCGGAGGTAACACCGAAAGGCGCACTTTAAGGGATTCATCTTGAGATGATATTGTCGTAATCGTTCAAACACTATCCTCAAATCGTGCAAATGGTCTATCTTCGTTTACTTTCGATAACCAAGTCTTCCACGTAAGATTCACTGATTGTGAATGAGGTCATCAAAATCTTGTCATTATTGCTCGCCGATAAGTTGCTCCGACATTCTTCAATCCGAATAACATCACTCGTATAGCGTAGAAAATTCCATGGGTGTTCGAAGCGGCTGCATGGGTCGCATCTTCCGGAGCTATTCGATCCGGTTGTATCCCGACGATCCATCCATGAAGAGAAAACTTCGTGTGTCGAGGCGATGTCCACCATCATTTCAGTATCGGCAACGGAAACTCGTCCTTTGGACATGCTTTGTTTAAATCCCTGAAGTCGACATATACACGGATCTGCCCATTTTTCTTCTTAACTGGTACGACGTTAGCCAACCATGTGGGGTATTGCTCCTCTCTCACAAATTTAGCGTTTATCAGTTTCTTCACCTCGGTAATCACCTGCTGCTCTATTTCGAGGCGCATTATTCTTGGAGCTTGCTTTATCGGCGGTATATCTCTATCTACCCCGAGCTTATGAACTGCGACCTCTGCTGACAGCCCTGGCATTTCGTCATAACTCCATGCGAAGCAATATTTAAACTTTGATAATAATTGTATTAACTCTGTGGATTCTTCCTTTTCGAGTAAAGAACTTATGAAGGTTGGTCGAGGCTGCTCCTCAGTCCTGAGGTTGATTTCTTTCAACTCATCGATTGTTGATTTAATTTCCTCTTCGAATTCCGGTGGAGCATCTTCCATCGGCTGATCAGTAGAGTTATCCTCCACATCGAGGCAATCCTCTTTCGGTTCACTGTTAACAACCATGCAAAATTCCGAATCATCGACTGGTCCAACTGTATCAAATCCGAGATCCTCTTTAGAGTTAGGAAGTCGACTCCTAACATTCCATAATCTTTCAAAGAGTTGCAATTTATCTTTCGACATATGTTTTGACAAATGTCCCTGTTGGATTAATTTTTGTACATAAGGCGAGAAATAACTAAAAGACAATTTCATTAATTCATTAGAATTCTCATCTAAATTTACATTATTTTCAAGACTGGTAGAAGAAGAAGCACAGTAAAACTTGATCGGCTTAGAACCAGCACAAGGGACCTCCTTGACCTCTAAACTCTCGACCTTTTGGGGAAGGACTGGAGTAAGGGTCATGGCGTTCACATAGTGGTTTATCCGATCATACATCGTCTCATATTCACTTTTCTCTATATTTTCCAAGGGTATCTCGTACTGAGGTTTCTTCTGTTTCATCATCACTATTTCTTCTTCAGAACTTTCTTCTTCGTCGATGTTAATAGTCGGCCTAGTCCGTTCAACAACCACATTGGCTCTTCTTCGTCTATGTCCCCGGCCTCGATCTCGGGTGTATGAACTAAAAGGACCCTTATCATTTCGTTGTGAAGGGATGACAGTAGATTGTCGAAGCGGAGTTGAATGGCCTCTTCTTTGCAACCCTTCTGAATCTTTCGCTGCATTTGCAATCACTTCACGAGAGAACAGTCTTCTTTAGAGGCGAGTAGTAAGCGACGTCTTCATGAATGCCAACTTACTGAATTGAAAATGGTTGTAAATCTCCTTTGATGCAATATTCCTGTTCTTCTTTGTAATACTTAATGCATTGATGTAGAGAAGACGGAACCATGTCATGCTCGTGAATCCACGGTCAGCCCAATAGAGCATTAGAAGAGGTCTCGGCGTAAATGATATGAAATTTAGCGGTTGTTACTAGTTCTCCAACTTTCATAAGCAATGTAATTGATCCAAGGGCTCTCTCCCCCTTTTGGTTGAATCCTCTTAACACCATCTTATCGACTGTAAGCTCTTGAGTTTCAATGTCCAAATAGGCCAATGTCCGTAAGCTCATCAGGTTGAGGGATGTCCCAGGATCAACCAAAACTCTGGATAGTATAAATCTGCCAATATTAACGGAGATATAAAGCGGACGGTTGTGGTCGGCGATGCAGAGCAACAAGTCTTCATCCGTGAAAGTAACTCCGGCATCGTTCTTTCAACGAGCAAACTACATCCGAGGATGTGTTGACCAAGCCAGGCTAAGCAAATATCTGGATCAAGCAGAGCTGAAACCAGAGATTTTCTTATTTCCTTTGAAAAGATTAGAGCGTTGTAGATGCTCAGTTTGGCCGGCAGCTTCCTAAGATGAGCTAGCACGTTATAATCTACTTTGTTTGGATTTCTAATTTCCTCCTTGGCACACATTTCTTCCATTGTCCGGGGTGGTTCTTCTTGCGTAATTGCTTGTTTTCCTTTATCAATCGGGGTCGTTCCTGAGGGTATCACTCTCCCTCTTCTTAAGTAGACCTCCGTTATTTCTTCTGATGCTTTGCGGTGATTTTTCCGGTGTTGAATCTGAATCAGAGAAGTCCAAGTTGATGGCGATCGGCGTCCCTTTACATTCAAGGACATGCTCGTCACTTTCTGAACTATCGTAGGTGGTGGCGTCGATGTCTTCTTTATTCTGGCTAACGGGTTCATCGGACTTAAGCACAATTTGAGGATAGGTTTGGGAATCAAAATCAAAGTTAGAGTGACCAAAATCGATCCATCGCTATCAGTGAACATGATCAAAACGTAACCGAAATCATTATCATTATATTTATAATACTCCAGAGGAGCAGAAAGATAATCATACAAGCTTAGAGGTTCGAGGATTTTCTCTCCCGAGTCTGAGACAACAAGTCTAACAGAGGCAGCCCCTATCCCATCCCCCGCGCTATCAGTCTTCGCGATGTCGTTCTTTCCTTTCTTCTCATTCTCTGAAGAAGCTTCCATCTCTGGGTGAACGGGTTGTAGACTCTGAATGCTTGCCTGTTCTGAAGCGGTCTGAATCTGATTCAATATCTTTCTGGATGACTTGTTCTAAACTGTAGTCCATTCGTCTTCATTTAAGTACGGATCTATCGGAGTAATTGGTTTGGCCGAAATCATATTTATAGAACATTCTTCAGGTATTTTTAAGTATTCTTTCGAGATTGTTATATTTCGTTCTTTAAGATTCCTCTCGAGCCAATCCTTGAAGACGAAACAATCCTCTATGGTGTGTTCGAGCATCCTGTGATACGGGCAATAATTAGGCTGATCTTTCTTATCGACCTCTTCTGGTATTTTCGGATCTGGTAATCTGAACTCAAACTTCTTCATTAGACTCCTGAACATCTTGGGTACCGCTTCATCTTTAAAGGAGTGCACCATCCTCTTTCGTTCCTCAATGGACATCTGCCTATTCTTGGCTTGGTGTGATCCTGGTTGATGCAGTTGTTGCTTAGGCTGACAATACTGTTGTATCTACTGCGACGCTGGTTGAAAATTCTGACGAGAATCTTCTGCGTAAATCTTAATTGGCTGTTTTCCCTTATCGACTGTCGCTACTGTCCCGGACTTCTTCTCGAATATCCTGGTTGTCCTGGGTTTCTTAGTCTTTTTCAGAGTCTTCGTTTCCATTTTTCAGAGTGAGCTGATAGTCGATCTCCACTCTTCTAGTTCATTTCACTACTACCGAGTATTCATTGATTCTTAAGGTACGAACGACTGTCTGAGAGAATCCTTTACTCCCGAAAAAAATCTGTAATATTTTTCTTCTACATAAGCGATCAACTGTGATGCATACCTTGACAGTGTTGTAAATTCTGCTTCGTACTACATAATTATCTTCTCTCGTTGCCTCAAATTGATAAACTTGTCCTGAATCTGTTGTCAAGCAGATAAGGGTACAAACTATTCTATGAATGACTCCACGAAATCCTCCCAACTAACTATCGTGTTGGGTATGTCCCTTAACCTGTCTTGATGCTGCCCATACTGCACCTTTCGGCTTCTCCATCCAACAAAAATGTCGTCAACGGTACTCTTCTTTCAATGGGACAAGCCATTCTATCTAGTGTTTCTCTATCCTCATTAACCAATTCTCCACTTCGATCGAGTCTTCGGTTCCTCGAAAAGAGGTGGATGCGGATATTGAAATATCTTCAAATATTTATCTACAACGACAATATCATTTCTGATAGGTTGCAATCTGGACTCCTGAATCAACTGATTCATCGCTGCTATCATTTGATTGAGGACATTCGTGTTCACATTAATAGTAGTTTGTACTTTTATCGTTTTCTATTGGATTTTCTTCTTCTATATCAGGTGTATCACTATGCCTGAAAATTATCACTTTAACTTTATTCTTTAATAATTATTAAAATTTTGTTTTAATTATTCTTTTAGCTCTTTCAATGGATAATAGTTTTCTTATAACCTTGCTCTGATACTACTTTTGTCACACTAAGCCCAAGTTTAGAATTAATCAGGAGGGAACATATGGTCAGACAGTGTGATTAATTAATCTTCAATTTAATAGATAAAATCACCACTACAAATTAAATTAAAGCGGTAAAATTTAAAATTACCTCGTTACTGGTTGTTGCCGTTGTGTATAAATATTTTCTCATCTATTGCTGATATTTTAATAATTTAATTAAACCTGAAGACTCAGTTAACACAACTGTGAGCTAATAAAACCAGTGAATTCTCATACTTCTAAACTACAACGATACAAGAAAAATAAATAATATGCATGCCAGTTATGCTTCTTTATAATCAATATAAACCATTAATATGTTCACAGTTTATATCAATATCATTTAATATCTATACAACCGTCACAACAGACAACGTCTAAAAATTGTATCACTTAATATACTTCAATATCAATATTCTTTTCATTTACGTGCATGTGTATGTTAGTGTTTATCCACTACAATCATCAAGGAGTGCTCCATTATAGGTAAACATGTACATGTAAGCATAGTATAAATAATTTTGTTTTCTAACTATCATATAATATTTTTCCTTTATAACATGCATGTGTAGTAACTAAATATAACTAATACAAATCATTAATATTCATTTCTAAATGATCAAATTGAATGAGAAGCCGAATAATCATTTTCTAGTTGTAACAAGATATCTTGACAACATTCTATTGCGAGTGATTTAGAAGAAAAAAACAACATTATTATCATAATTTTAAAGTAAAAGTACTCACCTTAATGACTCATGAAGATTAGTTTATGCTTGAAATGGTCTTGAAGTCTCTCCTTTTCTAAGTTTGAATCTTAACTTAACCTGGTATTTAATTAAATTATTATTTTAATAAACCATTTAATTAAGTATTAAATTTTCTTTATTTGAACCGGTTTACTTTCTATTAAATATATATATATATATATTATTCTTAATAATAAGAATAATTATTATTATCATTATTATTATTTTATTATGTTTTAATATTTAAATCAATTTACTATATCTTATCTCGGTCGAAACTAGCACGAACCAAATTTTCTTCTTCCATTTTCTCACGAACTTCAGCCTAAGGCTTCTTCCCCTACACGAGAGAGACTCAGTTTAAATGCTTCAGTTTAACTCCCACACAATTTGTTTTCTTTTTGGACACTCTGCTAGGGCATGATCGAAGCTCCTTTTTCATCCTCTTCGACTCGGCTCAACAGTAGTGCAATTCTCTGCTCCAGAGTTCAGCTTCGGCCCCCTGGTAAGGTGGTCTCCCTTTGCATCCCTCGTGTCCCTTTTATAGGCCGAAGTAACATTCGATTTCCCTGATACCTCGCCTCATCTACCTCTCTATTCGACTCTTTGTTCCCTCTTTCTCTCCTCAGCTTATCAATCTTCTTATTTTTCCCCCCTTCCCTTTCATTTGGCTCGACCCCTCCCTTTCGACTTCCATGATTCTTCGCTTTCCCCCATAAATAGAATCGTTATACTAAATTCTCACCAATACTCATTTTGACTTGCAGAATCATGACCCAGTAGGTGTGAATTAATCTAACTAAATCGCTGCAAACATGCGTGATACGTTGCATTTCATAACTCATTCATATACATGCTTGAAATCGTCGAAAAATCATATCCATGAAACATAAAATCTATGCAAACCTACTAAATTCAACATTAATTAAATACGTACCCAAAAGCTCTGAACAACTCCCAAAACTATACAATGTAAAATTATTCAAATCACATCTATCTATTTACCCTGGTGTTCATTGTTTCTACCTAAAAGACAACAACATAGAGTGAGTAAGAACAAGCTCAGAGAAATAATCAAGGTTAAAATAAGATTTTATATATGAAAAATAAATAATCTACATGCTTGTAAGAAACTGTACATGTCTACGAACAAGTTACAACATGTTAGAATCGTATGTAATATAAAATGAAAAACAAAAAATATAGAAATCAAAACTGTTGTATAAACATGTATGTCACAAACATAAAATTATTAAGCATAATAAAAAAATGTTTATAGGTATTTTACAAGCTGTTTATCGTATGTAATCATAACGTTGTCATTTCATAATAATATCATTTGTAAATGTATAGATTTCAAATATTTCCATATCTTTTTTTATCATGGGTTGATATTCTGTCCCAAAGGTCATATAAATTATCGATAAAGTTTGGTTTCCCTCAAAATAGCAGTTATCCCACCCCCCTCAACATAGCAGTTCCATACATGCTTTCACCGCTTGATCAAAACAGATTTAGAGTTTGATCACCGTTTGAACACTAAGAGTCGGGAATATTATATCCCTACATAGTGTACTTACAAACACCCATGTAATAGTTTATCATACCCATAAATTTATTTTGATATTTCTTAAAGTATAATGCTTCCAGCAAACATTCATATGCATTTAATACAACATATGCATGAGTAATGTCAAATACATACCTGTAGACAATTAGTTTATACGCATAGTCACATGTAACATAGTATGGTAGCATCATATGTTTCGTAAAATAAATCAACTGACATTCATACATTCCAATAATGTATTCATCTACAATATGCATGCAGTCTAAATGCAGTAGTGTAGAATGCATAATCACATAAAATCTATAGATGATTATTTTTCTTAATTTAGCATAAGATTATTTCATACGACTTAACAGACCAGCCCTACTAAGAGTTCCCTCATGCTCTTCTCGAGCTTGCCGCCTCGTATAAATAACCTGGGAATTCATAAGCATCGTTGGATTCATAAAATCATAGCCCTTATTGTGATTTAACAAAAAACATAGCTTATTCACCCAAAACTTACCTCAAACAGGCTTTCTGGCATAAGTTTGCCCTTCCGATACGTCTTTTTTTCTCCCCAATTTATAACACCTCAAAACTCATTTCACCTTTGCTGATTTTGTGCTAAAACTTTTATGGAAGCTCGTAAAATACTTTTGATACAAGATCGACACTTCTGATGACTACCGGAAGTGAAAAGTTTCTTGAATCGAGACTTGTATTAAAATGGAAACAAGAGGAAGGAAAGGAATATCTCGAAAGTAGCTTAAATCAGTTTCATACCTTTCAATTTTGCCCTGAAACCTCCATTCGAGAGCTACGACTCCCTAGAGAGTGCTATTTTTTGCCTTGCTTGGGTTCCTGACTTTAGTATTTGAGCATAGCTATCGTGTGAGGAGAATTTGAGAAAAATGTGTGGGACGCAGTTTTACACGTGTTCTCTTACCTCTCAGCCATTTGATTGAATCCAATAAGCCTTTATCCAACTAGGTGGGGTCAGATACTTGAATCCTTTTTCTCCATTGAGTCCATTGAGTGTTATATTTTCATTTCATTCTAATAAATTAAGATAATTTTTTATACAATATGCCCAAGTCTTTTTAGGTCTAGCTTTGTCTTTCTTATCATAAGTCAAATCTAAAACATCTCTCCTGACCGGATCATTAGATGGTTGACGTTTAATGTGACCAAACAATCTAAGTCGACTCTCTAATTTTGTCTGGCACTGAAGCTGCACCAATCCTATCACGGATATATTCATTTCACATTTTTGTCTTTAAGAGTAAAGCCCCTCATCCACCTAAGCATTCTCATGTTGGCAACACTTAACTTAGTTTTATGCTTCCATTTTAAAGGCCAATATTCTACTCCGTAGAGCATTGCAGGTCCCACCACCTTATAAAATTTTCATTTCTGTCTAAGTGGTACTTTTCTATCTCACAATAGACTCAAAACATTCATCCACTTTAACCAACCAACTTGAATTATGCTAATAATCCCCATTTATATCACCATCACTTTGAAAAATAGACCCGAAATATTTAAAACATTCACATCTTTTAATGATTTGATCACCCATAATTACAATTCTGTCACTAGACTTACTACTACTAAAATTACATTCCATGTATTCAGTTTTAAGGCCTTTAGACTTCAATGTAGACCTCTATAATTCAAATTTTTTGAGTTCTTTCTCTAGTTTTATTCCCAAGAAAGGATATCATTAGCGAAAATCATACACCAAAATACATCTTCTTGTAAATGTCCAGTAAGTGCATCCATAACTAAATAAAAAAAATGGATTTAAAGTCGATTCCTACTGTAATCCAATTGAAATAGAAAAATATTTGGTCAATCCTCCTATTCGAACACAATTAATATACATATCTTTAATGCTTTAATATAAGTCATATTAACACATTTCTTCTCTAGAACTATCCAAAGGATATCTCTTGGAACCTTATCGTAAGATTTTTTTCTAAATAAATAAAAACCAAATGTAGATCCTCATTATTCTCTCTGCACTTCTCCATCAAACCTCTCAACAAGTATTTCGCTTCCTTAGTAGACCTGTTCGACATACATCCAAATTGATTATGAGAAATCTTTGTAATACATCTTAACCATGTTTAACTACCATCTCCCATAATTTTAAAGTATGACACATCAACTTAATTCCTCTATAATTTTCATACTTTTGTGCATCTTCTTTACTCTTAAAAATGGGGACCAAAATACTATTCATTTACTCCTCAGGTATCTTTTTAGTGTTTAGAAAAATATTAAAGTGTTTAGTATGCTAGGAAACTCTCAAATCTCTTAAATATTTCTACACTTCAATTAAGATATCATCATGTCCTATATACTTTTCACCCTTGGTTTTCTTTAATGCCTCATCAACTTCTTTTTTAGTAATGCGACGGTAAAAATGAAACATTATATTATTATTAGGAATTGATCCATGGTTTGATGCTATGATTGTTGAAGTGTTGGGTTATAGTCATGAGAAATTATTACTTATTGGAAAGAGTAGAAATGATGAGTGGTAAGTTTTAATAGTTATGAGGATTACATTTTATCTCCTTTCCTATTTTATGTCATCTTCTTTTTATCTTCGAGTAATTATTAGGAATTGGTTGATTGTAATCTAGATGTTATGTCTTTCATTTTTTGTTATTTTTTTTTTTCATATCTTTCCTATTTGAGAACTCATGTAAGATGTATTTATATCTTTTTTCATAACAATAAAGTTTTCCACTGAATTCTCAAAACATACATGGTATCAGAGCCACAAGATCTTACCCTAGCCACCGGGCCCTTACCCTTGCCTCCGACACTTATCTTACAGGCCTTGCCCTGCAGGTTTCAGTCAGCCGGTTCCCTTTCCTGCGAGCCCTCCCGCTAATGGTTCCCTTCTCTGTAGGCCTTCCCGCCACCGGATCTCCCTCTTGCCAGTCAGAACTCCTTCCCGGACTGCTAGAACTACTTTCTACAGTTGGATCTCTGCTCTGCAAGCCTTTTTGCCGTTGGACTTTCTTCTTGCCAACTGGAACTCCTAGCACACCCGAACCTCCCTCCCGCAGTCAGATTGCCTGCTAACCTGACCAGATCTCTCTCATGACTGTTGGAATCCTCCCTTACAGGCCCTCTTTTGCTGACAACTGAGTGAAGGGATCGTCTTCTTCTATGTCTCGGTACCAAACCCAACCTTTGGCTCCGTCGGAGCCATTTGGGATTCCTCGAACACCTAACTTCCATCCGATGCTCTCCTAAAGTCCACCAGAGGATTGACACCTACCTCAATCCCTTCATAGATTGACGGACATGAACACTACATTTTCCTGATTACCACTCACAGACTGAACTACTCTAATTTCTTCCAACGGTCTCAAGCTGTTTCATTGTTCGTCAATGGTCCAGGTAAGTTCGGCCACTTCACAGGTATGATTTTTGAACCTTCGAAGATTGACCTTGCGTGTGTAGCATGCGAAGTCGAGAACTCCATTGTTATGTCGTGGCTATTTAATTCCATGGAGATCTCAATTAGCCATTTTTACCTGTTTCTTATATTTGCAAGTGTTCTCAGGACTTTCGTTCCCGATACATAGTTGGACTTAGGTAACTGTGGACAAGTTTATGAAGTTTTTAATAAGATCCACAAGGCAAAACAAGGATCAAAGATGATGACCCAGTACTTGGTTTTATTACGGATGAAATATGACATCTACTATGACTACACTAGGGATCTCCTACAGATCTTTCCGTCTTCTAAAAAAGTTTTGGAAAAAAATTGTCTTCTAATTTTTGACGGGCTTAAACAAAGATCTCGATGAAGTTCGTGGCTTTATAATTAGCTGTGATCCTCGTCCTTCAACCTAGGCCACTTTCACCGAGATCCATCGCGAAGAACGCGAAAGAGTTGTCATGCTCTACAACTCCACTAATTCAATCGAGCCTTTAGCCTTGGCCTTGAACAGTACTCAACACTCTGCCATGCTATCACGAACCATTCACTTCGTATGTGATTTTTGTCACAAAGTATACCATACTCGTGACAAGTGTTGTAAGCTCCACTGCAAACCGACTAATAAGTTTTCGGCCAAGTCATAGTCTCGCTACGACCTGATAATCCACAATAGTTCAGCTGGCCCTTACTCGGACCATCTCCGAATCACCGAACTTTTTCAAAGGTCAGATGAAATACTTGATTAAGCTGCTTGGGTTAATCAATTCTCCTCCGGCCCATCAACGCTCATGTATGCCAAGGTAACATCTCTATGGCACTTGCTGGTTTTGCTTCTTCTAGCTCACAAATTATTGATTCAGGTGCTACAGACCACAAGATACGGTTAAAATTACTGATGGTTCCTGCAATTCCATTGTGGGTAAAGGGTAGGTTGTACTTGTTGCTGGGCTGACTTTGAAATCCATGTTATATGTTTCTTTACTTAAATCTAACATCTTGTCGGTCAGTAAGTTAACATGTGATATTGATTGCGTTATTCTTTTTTTTTCGATATTTGTGTTTTTTAGGAACATCGTTCGGGGAGGATTATTGGAATTGCTAAGTGAGTAGCCACTCTTTTTTGTCAAGAGACTGGCATAGATGACACTGACGCTCGATCTCGTAATTGTAGTTTTTCCCTTTCTACTGCATGTCTAATTGCACTCTATATTGCCGTTTAGGTCATTCCAATTTTCATTATTTAAAATAATTGTAACATTTGATTTTTATTGATAAAAATCGATCTTTTTTTATAATGTACAATTTGTCAATTAGCTAAACATTAATGTATGTCATATCCACCCCATCTTTACACTCTTTTGACTCCTTTCTCATTGATTCATAGTGATATATAAGGATTCTCTCGAATTGCGAACTATACCAATAAAATGTGGTTCCTTACTCTAATTGATAACCACACCGGATGTCTTGGTTCTATATATTAAAAGATAAATTTGAAGCTGTGGTCACTTTTAAAAATTTCTACTCCATTCTAATCCGATTCAAAATAACTAATTAAGTCCTTCAGACCGACAATCGTCATGATCTGGTTTGACATGTTTACGCAGGTGGCATTGGGCCATGGGTTCTCTGAAACCCAATCTGATCGCATTACATTTTTTTGCCATTCATCCAATGATATTATTGCCATTCTCGTTGTCTATGTTAACGACATTGTGCTCACAGTCAACAATCTGCCAACCTTGGACTCTTTCAATGGCATTCTCGCTGCATCTTTTGAGATGAAAAAATCAGGTTTCCTCTGGTATTTCTTAGGCATGAAAGTAGCTCGATCCTCTCGGGGTATTTGCCTTTCCCAACGCAAATATACGATGGACTTATTAACCGATACCAAGCTTCTTCTTTGCAAGCCGGTAGCTGTCCCAATGGACCCAAGTGAGAAATTATTGGATTTTCCCAACGTTGTTCAGGTGAACAAAACACTATCAACGCCTCGTGAGTATGCTAATTTACCTCGTCCATATGTACTCGAACATTCATCACGCTCGTAGGTATCTTCAGTTAGTTTATACACGACCCCTACTAGCACCATCTCACTGTTATCCATCCGATATTCCACTATTTAAAAGACACACTGTGCTTAGGTTTATTGTTCACTCGGATGTTGATTGGGCCGGGTCTATCCATGATAGACGATCAATCTTTGTTTATTGCTGAGGGAACCTTGTCACTTGGATAAGTAAAAAACAATCCGTGGTTGCCGTAGCAGTGCTAAAGGTTTTCATGTCATTTTGGTTATCATACTTTGAGGGTGTGTGAACTCTTTTGGTTGTGCATCATGCTATATGAGTTATGTATGCTAATCATTACTCCTTTGTTGTTGTTTTGTGATAATAAAACTGCCATTAATATTGCTTATAATCCGGTCCAATATGATCATACCAAGCATGTGGAGATTGACAGTCACTTTATCAATGAGAAGCTTAAGCATACGGAGATTTTTGTTTCATTTGCGCATTTGCTAACCAACTAGTGGATATTCTCACAAAGAATATTCCTTATACATCGTTTAATGACTTTAAACCAAGTTTAATATGATGACATCTATGTTTCAACTTGAGTGGAAATGTTAGCAGTTATGAGGATTAGATTTATCTATCTTACTATTTGGATTTATTTATTTTTCTCATGTCATTTTTTTTTTCTCTGAGAAATTATTAGGAATTGATCGTTTGTAATTTAGGTGTTATGTCTCTCCTTCCTAGTTTTTTTTTTTCATGTCTTTCCTATATGAGGACTCATGTAAGATGTATTTATACGATTTCTTTCATATCAATAAAGTATTCGACTAAATTCTGAAAACTTACAGTAAGTAAAGTCGGATCGGCTGGGGAAACAAAGAACATTTATATTAAGGTAGTGAACCCGTGCACACTTCAATTACCGAATTGATTGTTTTTTACTTAATTTTGTTCTGCTAATCCTCCATTTTATCTTCAGTGTACTCTTTAGCAATTGAAAAATTTCGCTTTGGAATCGATCTCATCAATCAAAATTATAAATTTGAAAATGATGTGCTTAGGTACCTGGAATTAAGTATTTCTACAAGGACAATGAACAAAACTTAACTTTGGGTGTCTATTTTTTTATTGTGAATTTTGCTTACGCTTTTTAGTTGTTATTGTAATAAATTTTTTTGGGTAAATTAAACTAAGGATTCTGAGTTATTATTCACACTTCACCCATAGAAGCGCTTTTAAAAACATTTTATTTTGGTTCTTGAATCTACAATTCTCTTGCACATGTACTTATCATAATTGCTGCATTCGGTTTTTATTTTTTTTTGTTCCATGAATTTGTATCAAAACCTATAGACCTTATCGAGATATTTCTGCATGAATCTTTGATGGTTTAACTTTTCCATTATTTTTCATTTAGGGTTCACCTTTCTCAGTCAGATTGTGGATGATTGATTAACATTTAGAGAAATTTTAAGCACCTGTTCAAGAACTTTCAATTATAGCAATTATCATTTTTTTCTCTTTTTTTCATGGCTGTGTAGTGTCTGTTGTTTATTTCTATATTTTTTAAATATGCGAGATGCTTTTAATCTATAATCAGAGTTCCAAGAAGCCATTATTGCCACCCGTTATTTCAGATCCATAAAAAAATTGCTCCCAAATGGTTGATACAATATCAATATGTTGGGAATGGTGTCACAGCCTATTAAAATTATTAAAAGAAAATAACCAGAAGAGCATAAAGCCTATCCGAAAAACGCACAAGTATTTTCATGCAAGTTCGCCAAATTTAAGGCTACTTTCTGATGCAGTTGCTGCAGGTCACTCTATGACGATGTTGATGATTTTTCAAGTGAAATTCTCTACATTTCTCTCATAATCTTTTTCTCTTTTTTCAATAAAAAATTTAATGTTGGTGCCCTTTTTATAATGAAAAAATTATGACAACCAATATGACGTGTGAAATCCTTAAAATACAATAATACTACTCTCAAATATTGGATACTTTTGGTGAACTTGAGCCCCTTATCGAACACTTTAAGTGATTTTTACCATGACTCTATGGAGTCGGCGTAAGGTGTTAGCGTCTATAACTAAAGCAGACCTTTAAAAATAAATAATAATGGCCTATACATACCCCACCAAATTCTTATGTATTTGCATATCTAACACCTAAACTTTATTTTTTAAATTTATGCCAGCAAAATCCTTCATATAACATAAAAATACCATTATTTGAACTTTTAAAAAGTGCAACACGCCTTTTCATGCATATTTAGAGTGGCATATATGTAAAAGTTGAAGTTTAGGTGTTACATAATAAATATATATGAATTAGGTGCTATGTACGTAAATCTTTCTAATAAAAAACATGCATGAATCTCTAATTGGCCTGTCTTGTATTTTCCATTCCCATCTTCTTATAGCCTGAACCAAAAGAACATGGAAATGACATTAGAGGAGAGACTCTGGAAGAGGTATATCTTGTCCTTCTTCCGCAACAGAATACCTAAATTTATCACGTGCAAGGCCACATGACCTTATATAACGATGAAAAGTTGATAATTTTTCTGATAGTGATCATCATGAATATTGGTAACCAATCTTAGGAGCATAATTTAAGTGGACTATTTTTAAGAAGTATGGATCTCTGTATAAGGTAGTTTATGTCTCAAAGACTCGAGCATAAGTTACCTTTTTTCTTTATTTCATTGTTTCTTTATTTACCGTTACATGGCTTGCTACTTATATCACCATCTGAATTAACCAAATCGTATAGATAGCTATATAATTGTACTTTTTCTATCCAATATCATTTTATTGTCCTCTTCCCTTAGCTCAAAAACTCTGAAATTTAAAACAGCACTTTTTTTCCTCTATATTGACATTGTGTATGCTATTGTTGAATTTATACTCTCTTGAGTCTCTCTCAAGGTCTCTGGTTCAGTTTTTATTTATTTATTTTTTTTAAATAAAGTTTTACAGTTTAAAATGCCTCCCTTTGTCCCTCTTTTATTCAATGGGAATTTTGTTTTGGTTTTGTTGTTATTTTCTAATATTCTTGTTGTTTACACAGATGAGTGATTTAACCACTCCAGTGGTTCCATCTGTTCCAAATGACATTATATTGCAAATATTTACTGATTTCCTCGGGTTTGAAATGCCTAATTTCATATGATCTGTATGCATTTTGTTCTTCAAATACATAATTTCTAGCATGCTTTTTTCTTGGGGCATTTAAATACATACCATCCAATTCCTATGTATTTAAATATCTATTACCTAAACTTTATTTTTTGCATTAATGACACCCAAATCTTTTATTTCACAAAAAAATACCACCATTTTAACTTTTAAAAACTGAAACACACCTTTTCATGCATAAGCAATGCAGCATCTATGTAAAAATTTAAGTTTCAGTGTTACATATGCAAATACATTGAAATTGAGTGGTATGTATGTAATTTTTTTTTAGATCTTTTTTTTTTTTTTGCAATTTATGAGGCCTTTAATTTGATTTTGAATTAATTTCCTTCAAAAAATCAAAAAAAAAAAAAAAAAAAAAATCTGAGCTTTTGAAACCCATATTAGCAGAATCACATATATCTAACCAGATATAAATTACACCATGCAGCTTTCTGGCACAGACTGGTTTGGTATCAGTAGAACAACAAATTGAAGAGATGGGTATCTCACAAAACCTCAGAAATTTCAAAAACAAGAAAAATTAACTCAAAAAACTCCACACTATCAATAAAATAACACCCAGAAACAGAGATCTCAGACCATTTTACAGCTGACATTTATAGAAAACTCTCTTCATCTTCCACCGAAATCGATCGAGGCTACACTATTATCAGTCTTGCTTGGCCTCCTTCTCCTTAGGCTTGTGTTTTTTAGTCTTCAAGAAGCAGAAGCAAGAGCAGCAGGGGCATTGAAACATCAGCTTCATCTCTCTGCTCCTTCAGCTCCTTAAACAAGAACAAAAATGGTGAAACCAAAACAGGAAGACTTTTTCTGAAGGAAAGAAGCCCACAGGTTTCCTACTCTAAGAAGAGGTATGTCCTTATGATTTTTTTCCTTTTTCTCCTGTATCTTTTGCTAAATTGCGGTCCTTGATATAGTTTTGTTTTGTGGGGTTTCTTGTTGGGTGTGGTATATAATCAATAACTGTGGCACATTTTCTTCGTAGTTGTGGGGGCAATGGAATATTTCTTTGCTGTCCAAATACTGCTTTTAAAACCAGATTTTAGGCATTTGATTTCCTAAAGAAAATATCTAAGGCCATAAAAAGTACTATGTAGGGGTCCATTTGGCCCAACTGTAGTTGTGTGTGAAGAAAATATGGGGCATTTGCATACATGCCACCCAGTTCCTATGTATTTACATATCTAATGCCTCAATCTTAGGTTTTACATTTATGCCACCCAAATCTTTCATATCACATCAAAAACACCCTCATTTTACTTTTTAATGCATCTTCTCATGCATAATAGGTAGGGTGTTATGCATGTAAAAATTGAAATTTAGTTAGATATTTAAATACGTATGAATTGAGTGGTATGTATGTAAATCTTTCAAAAAAATATCGTAGACTAGTTGTGAGAAAAAGCAATTTTTTTAGTTACCGTGTATATTAGCTTTTTTCTTGGGGCATTTACACATATCGCCCAATTCCTAATGTATCGTATGTATCATCTGAATTTTACCTTTCACATTTATAGCACCCAAATCTTTCATATCACATAAAAATACTATCATTTTAACTTTTAAAATGTGAATACACCTTTCCATGCATAGGTAAATGGGCATGGATGTAAAAATTTAGGTGCATAGATATGTAAATACATAGGATATGAGCGCTATGTGTGTAAAAAATGCTCAGTGATAGTTAACCCTTGACGTACGTATTTGCCTGTCTTTAGAATAATTCACATGATATATGTGCAAAAGAAATTAAAATATAAAAAAGGGAATATTGCACATGACAAGCTTATACTCCCTCTCCATTCGAGGATGGTGTATTGTCTATAAATATAGTCGTAGACTACTTTTAATCTTTATTTTTAAATTTGAGATTTGGCATCTGGCAAAGAAGAAAAAAGATTCATGTGGCCGCCCTCCCATTTAATAAGTTAAAGACTTGTTATTGTTAGGAGTGTAAACGAGCCGAACACAAACGAGCTGGGCTCAGCTCCGTGTTCGGCTCGTTTATATTTCAAGCTAAAAAAGTTTGTGTTCGGCTCGTTTGCTTAGCGAGCCGGGCACGAGCCGTTCACGAACCCTAATCATTTACTCATAAGATGTTAAGGATTGAGGCAAGATTTTAAAATTATTGGTTATATTAAAACATCATTTGAATCTAATTTAATAATTTTTATTCTATTTTTTTAATTAAAATTTTTAATTGATTATAAATCATTGTAGTTTTGCAGTCAATTAAAATTTTTGAAAATACTACTCATCAGAAATATATATATATATATATATATATATATATATATATATATATATATATATATATATATATAACATGTCAAGCGAAAACGAGCGGAACATGAACAAACAAATCTTGGTTCATGTTCGGCTCCTAAACTTAGCAAACGAGCCGAACACGAGTTTCTTAGCACGAGTTGCTCGCGAACAACAAGCCGTTTTGACAGCCCTAGTTATTGTTGATGTATATGAGTTTTCAAAAAGGTTATCCGTTGTAACAAATCTTTATTCGCCTTAAAAAAAAAATTTGCAGCTGTTTCAAATAAACTCTCAAGCAAACCTCGTCCAGATCAATTCATAAGTCCGCCTTTCAGTTAGATTTAGTAAATTTATGATTAACTTCTATTAAAAGTATGCTACAAAGCGCCTCTTTGGATGAAAAAAGATTACATTTGGACAAACACATTTACACGTCTCATCGGCAGGTGATGTGGCGGCTTATGATTGATCGTGTAGACGATCGAATGCAATAAAAGCATAAATTGAATATAAATGATCAACCTAATTGAAAGTATAAATTTTGAAAAGCTAAATTAAAATTTCAGATATCTTTTTCATTCCCTTGTTAGAGATTATTAAATCCATATAAATCGGCAGCATAGTATTGATGGACTGTGCAAGTCGCCATAGCACATGGGGCTTGCATGCTAAACCCAGGACATGTTCAAATCTAGTCCAGTACATATTCATGCTCCTGAAAATATGATCCCCCACTCTTTCAACGTATGACGTAACATGTCACGTGGTTCTGGTCACTATTCCCCATAGCTGTGATATTACTGCCCTTGTTTCTTCTTATTATTATGGGGGCATTTACAAGCATACCACCCAATTTCTATGCTTTTAATATATATAACATTTCAATTTATTTATTTATTATTATTATTATTTTTTACATTTATACCATCGATCTTTGGTATGTCAATAAAAATATTAGCATTTTAACTTTTAAAAATGAAATAAATATTCATGCATAGATGAGGCGGAATGTTTGTAAGTACATAGGAATTGAGTGGTATGTATGTTAATTTTTCTTCTTGTTATGGGACATTTTCATACATGTCAACTAATTCCCATGTATTTACATATCTAATTGCCAAATTTTACTTTTTTTACATTTAGAATATCCAAATATTTCATATCACAGCCAAAAATATCATTATTTTAAATTTTAAATAGTGAAATACATCTTAGGTAAGGCATATATGTAAAATTAAAGTTTGTGTTAGATATGTAATTACATAAGAATTGGATGGTATGCATGTAATGCTTTCTATTATTATTTTTCTTAAATGGTTTCTTACTTTTTTTTTTCTTTTCTAATGTTGTGATTCTCTGTGATGAGCATTAAAGTCAACGTTACATTTTTTTTTATTTTTTATTATTTTGATGGGTCCATCGAAGATACTTTATTTAAGGTTTGATTGATACAGTTGTAAATGCTCCAAAATTAGCTAACTATTATATTTTGAAGTATATTTTTTGAAAGCTGATATTCGTATTATATATATATATATATATATATATATATATATATATATATATATATATATATATATATATATATATATATATATATATTTTTTTTTTTTTTTGGGGAAAGAAGCCACAAAGGCTCCCTACATGTTACTACAAACTATAATTACAAAAATCCTTACCAATAGTGGTAAGACCCCCCCATAAACATACTCCACCCAAACTAAAACTAGGACATAAACAAATAGAACAGGCCTAACTAAATAGCAAACAGAGAAACATAATATAGCCCACTCATCCTGGAGCAGTACACAGGTGCAGTAGAGAGAAACTGGCAGTAACTCAGTAAGTCCAAAACAGCTTGGTGGATGAGATAAAGATCCATGCATAAGTCCAGAGGCTCAGACATGAGACCAACAGCCTTATGGGGCCAAGTGGGGACCTCAAATAATCCCAGCACCAAATTTGGGGAGTCAGGTAGTAGTCTTGATGTAAGGGGCAGAAAGATTGTCACTGTTGATAAGGGTCTTTAGCTGTGTAGGAATAATGGTTGAGGCCCTCACATTTTGGGAAGAAGCTCCAACTTTGGCTAGCCAACCGAGCGGGTTGATTACCTTCCTTGTGAATGAAGGTGAATTGAACATTGAGTTTGGAGACACCGGCGGGGATTCTACTCCTCCGGTGACCATGGTGCCGGGGAGGGTTGGAGGGGCGAGGGGTTCGGCAATGTAATAATTTCCTCATTATCACCTTCCACAATAATATTATACCGAGTTACTGACTAATGGCCATGGAAAGCCCCCAAAAGATGGAAATGAGATCAGCTTCCAAAGTATCAGCAGCATCAACAGGTGCATGGAAGAAGAGCATGCAATCACCCCTGTGGTTCCTGAAGATTCCACCAAATCCAGCACCTTCCTCATTGCAGCAGCCATTATAATTTAGTTTGAGGAAGGGGGAATAGGGGGGCTGCCATTTGACCAGTGTGATTCTATGGGAAGGTGCCTCATGAGTGGTCTCTAGCCCACAAATATTAGAGAAATTATTATATCTGATGAGTTTTTGGATGTAGGAGAGACAATTGTGTGCAACTTTTTGTTCACTGGGTAGAATGTCATCAAAGGTGGCTTTGTTCCTTGCCATCCAAAGGAACCATGCACAAATAAGAGGGATCGCACCAATCCCTTGCTTGTTCCAAGCTGCCCAACAAGAGTGAAGACGAGACCAAGAAAGACTTTGTGTGTTGATTTGATGATCTTGAAAGATTAACCTCCAAACAAGGCGAGAAAACCTGCATTTAAAAAATGGGTGTTTGATAGATTCTTCCTCCCTCATGCAAAGTCTACAACAAGAAGGACCTCTCAGACCTTTTAATTTGAGGATGTCATCAGTAGGAAGGATCTTCAGGAAAGTTCTCCAAGTAAAGAAAGTCATAGATGGTGATAAATATTTGTTCCAGGGACATTCACTCCAAGGGACGAGCTCCCACTCGTAGAGTTTGGAGTAGATGGCTTTAGACAAGCTATGCTGGGCACAGGAATGCCAGATGATAGAGTCCTGCTTCTGCCTGTCAAAACTAGTGGTGGCCACCTGCCTAGCAGATTCAGGAGTAAGCACAGTTTGAAGATCCTCCAAAGACCAATTAGCCCCAGCCCAACACTCAGATACTTTTAGTTTAAGGTTGGGAATATTAGTCCCAGGGTTGAGCCATTCAGTTGGGCACCAGTTATCCAACCAGAAGGTGAGATCCCCTTTACCCAACTGCCAGCTAAACAGACTTTCAGCTTGCAGCCTAATTCCGAGCATAGCTTTCCATAGCTTAGAGTCACCCACTTTCTTGCTAACCGGGGTCGGGTGGATCGGTTTGCAATATTTGCCCATCGAAATTTAGCCCATAGGGAGTTACGGGATCTAAATTTGATCCACGACTTACATAGATTCACTTAAATTATACTGCTTTATAGTTTTAAACCCCGATCCACCGGCCCAGTAGGCTTAGCCACTTTGGTCCAGGAGGTCCAATGACACTGCTTTCTTTGGCCAACCCAAAGAAACTTGTTAAAAGCCTTTTCAAAGAGAGTTTGGATTCCTTTGTTCATAGTGGTCATCTGGAGAACATAAGCAGGCAAAGTGGTGAGAATACTTCTCAGGATAGTTATCCTACCTCCTTTGGAAAGGTACTTGTGAGTCCGATTTGCCAAATAAGAGTTGATTTTCTGCGAGGATGCCTTCAAAGTGCCTTTGCTTTGTTACGCCCATATCAAGCTGTACCCCTAAGTACTTGAGAGGCGGGTGAGTGCTAGTAAAGCCGGTGAAATTACTAACCCGGTTTCGACCTCCACGAAGTATTTGAAGAAAATAGGAGATGGCTTTTGGACTTATTGAACACCATACCGGAAGATTGCTTGGAAGGAGTTCGAGGCATTTGACAATCATTTTGACGAGCATTCTTGGAAGCATTGGAGAATACCATAACATCATCTCGCATACACTAAGTGAGATACTAAAATATTAGACTTGTGGTGATACCTGTTGGAGGGGTGTGTTATGCTAGTTTGGTTCAATAATTTGGAGAAATAATCCATAGCCAAGATGAAAAGGGTGGGAGAGAGTGGGTCTCCTTGCTTGAGACCCCTAGAAGCAGAGAAGTAGCCCCAATAGACCCATTGAGCGAGAATAGAGTGGGCATTAGCCCCGAGCCATCTTCCGATAAGATTGCGAAAGAATTCGAAAACCCCTTCTTTGTAAGAGTGTACTATAAGAAAGTCCCAGTGGATGGTATCATATGCCTTCTTAATATCGAAGCTTGTAAATTAAATTGCCACTTCTGCACTTAGTATTCAAATTCAATAGAAGCTCTTGTGCTAACAAGATATTATCAGCAATGGACCTACCTTTAACAAAAGCTGCTTGATTAGGGCTGATAACTTTCTCCAAAATGGGTTGTAGTACGTTGACTAACACCTTGCTTATAGTTTTGCTGATCACAGATGTGAGACTAATAGGTCTGAAGTGATCCCAACTAGTTTGTGCAGTGTCTTTGGGGATTAAAACAAAGTTGGAAGCATGGAAGTATTGAGGAATGTCTTCTCCCAGAAAGAAACTAGTGATGGCAGCAATCACCTCAGCTTTAATGATCACCCAAGCCTTGATGTAAAAATCAGAAGTGTACCCATCGGGGCCTGCGATCTTAGAGTCATCGATAGAATTAATGGCCTTCCGGATCTCCTCTTCGGATGGGGTAGTAGTGAGATTAAGGCGACTAATGTAATCATAATGATCGGTGAAAAGGGCGGTGTTTATGCTTGGCTCTTTGAAATGGGTATTGTTGAAGTAGGGAATGAAAGTATTGGGTAGCATCCCTACCAATCTCCAAGTGGTTGGAGATCCAATCCCCATTCTCCTTTTTGATGCTATGTATGAAATTACATTTCCTCTTATATTTGAGGTAGGCATGATAGTAGGCGGTGTTCCGATCTCCCTCATGAAATGATTAATGGAGGCCTTCGTTGAAGAAATTTATCACGAATATCAATAGAGTGCATCGGTTTGGCTTCGGCGGCAAGGAGATGGGACCTGGAGGGCACTTGTTATTAAGGCTTTGCTCTTCCAATTCTAAGACATCCCTTTCGGCTTGCTCCACCACTTTAAATACATTGCCAAATTGATTCCAGCCCGGTTAGATAATTTCCTACTTAGCTTCGTGATGAAGGAGGCACGACTTGTGCCATGGGTCCATCCGTGTAGAATCTTGCCGGTTATCTTTGACCACCTACGGGAAGGAGGGATGGGTAGACCGGATATTCGATATACGAAAGGTTTAAAGGAGGGAGTGCGGGGGAGCGATAATAGATATGAGGAGAGGCACATGGTCGAGCAAATAAGAGCAAGATGAGTGATGCGGGTATGCGGGAAATGATCGTGCCGAGCTCATTGGCTAGAAATCTATCCAACCTTTCTTTAGTAGAATTCCTTTTCCAAGTGAAACTAGGACCCCTAAATCCCGGATCATAAAGCCCAGTTGCATCGATATTATCACCGAAGGTGTTCATTATAGTTACATTAGGTCCGTGGCCACCCGGTTTTCGGCGGGAGTAGTAATACAATTGAAATCACCCCCGATGATCCAGGGGCAATTAATGACAATGCTTAGATTATGGATATGATCCCGGAAGCGAGTTACGTCGACTTTTACGCACCCGAGCATACACAAAGGTGGCATTAGCGACTGTCCAGGCAAAGGAGATAGAGATATGAACCATCTGCGAAGATCCGAGCAAGACAGTCCAATTAAGTTCTTTCTGCAAAAGACCCATATCTTATTGTTGGAATTAGCAAAATGAGTGAAACCATGAAAAGAGTTGATAATTTTATTGGAATGCTTGGTGCACGAGAGGCTCAAGTAAGGCAAAGCACCAAAGGGAGTGTTTTTTGGTAAGATAGTGAATCCTTTTAAGTGAGGGTGGGTGGGCCACACCTCTAATGTTCCGACATAGAAAGTTTATCATGCGATAAAGTAGGTAGGAGGGGTGGGGGATGGTGGGTGGGATTTTGACCTGGTTCTCCCCCTTAAAGGGAGTGAGGAAGAGGGTTCAGCTAGTAAGGAATGAGAGGTAGTGGAACTGGAGTTGATGTCTAATTTATTTCTTTTTTTCTTTTTAGCATTACTGCACTTCCCAATTATTTTCCAAAATGTTCGAATGAGTTGGGTGGGGGAGGTTGGGGAATAACGATAGAAGGGGCTAAATCGGGAGAACCGATGTTCGGGGGGTAGAATAGGAAAAGGAGAGGAGGGAGGGTCGAGTCGAATGGGTTTGCGGGGGGTGGGGATGGAGGGGCTGTCAAAGGTCGAGGCAAAACGGCGGTGATAGGAGATTGAATTGGGTGAGGGTCGAGCTGAATGGATTTGCTGGGGGGTGGGGATGGAGGGGACTGTCAAAGGCTGAGGCAAAACGGCGGTGATAGGAGATTGAATTGGGGTAGAAGAGGGGCTGCTAACCAAAGGTTCAGCCACAGGAGCCTTTACGGGAGGTGGGTGTAGTCTATAACACTTCTCTATAGTATGCCCAAACATCTTGCAATTAGTGCGATAGTGAGGTTTCTGCTGCATGATAACTTCCTGCCAAAAACCCTCAGCAGCAGTACCCACCCAGATTCTATTGACTTCAGGTAAGGAGATGTCTCTTTCAATTTGGATCCTAGCTGCTTCAGGTAGGCCTCAATTACAAGTGGCTGCATCCATTCGAGGGGGTTCCAATAGCTCTAGCAATGCGGAATAAGGCATTATGGTTGAAATATCCGTATGGGAGATTAGGGAATTTAAACCAAATTGGAATGATGGGTGGTTCCTTGCTAGGATCAAATCACGGTGTCCATTTTAGAAGTTTCATATCCATACCGGCAATAGTTACATTTTGTTTTGCAAATAGCTTAGCATAATCTTCCTCATTGGAGAAGTGGATAAGGAGGTGCCTTCCATCGAAGCCCCATTCTCCGATTACCGGTAAATGCCGGTGACTCGAAAAAAGCCACGACAAGCTCCATCTTTGGATGTCCCGGGGTGAATTTCCCTATAAGTGTTAATCCGACTTCTTCATTCGAGTGTTAATTTCCTCATCGAGAAAAGTAGACAGTTGGCGGCCATCCTTGACATCGATGGGATGAATGAAAGGGCGAGGATACTTTCCTGCAGCGACATCATGAAAAATGCGGGGAAGAAAAGATTGGAAGGCTGGTTCAGATTAGGGCCTTGGCCCAGCACACCTGCATAAGATGCCTTAATCCAGTCACTCCTGGTAGCAGAATCCACAGGGTTTGCCATGGACAAGAACAATCCAGGGAAAAGATCAGTAGCAAAGTGACAACAAACAGAATCTCAGCAGTCTCCAGTAATTAGCTCAGTAGAAGGAAAACTAAACTTCCCAGTCACGACAAGTCTCCAAGAGCCGATGAAACGGTAGAGAAATTGAATTATCGAGCCGGGAGAGCAAAAAACCCGGCAAAGAGGTCACCAACACTACTACAGACCCTGGGAGGACCACACACCCAACACCTCCTCAAGCCCACCACCACCAGCAGGTCAGCCGCCGGCAGACTCATGGCTGAAACCCTAGCAGAGCTCCAAATCCAGCCGCCAAAACCATCCTGTTTTTATATTATATATATATATATATATATATATATATATATATATATATATATATATATATTGTTTTTTTCTTCACATAGAAATCTAAAATCAGCAAGAAAATTTTAGCTAAACAGAATTGCCACAATTATTTAGAAAGGAGAGTTGTGAAAAACAGAAGGGCACAATAATTTTTTGACTGTTTTGCTTTTCAGATCGCCGTGGCATTTCTTTTTGAGGATTTATTTTCTTGCTATTTTTCAAAATTTCTGTGATAGAAAGTTTCTTTTTTCAATCTAACATGTTAAAATTTTGTGGCCAGTAGAAATTTGTGGTTTTACTTTTTGAAATTAAAATAAATTTGTAATAGTCATCGTAATTTTTTTATTATCATGTCACGGACTAACTTATCTCAAGTCACTTGTGTGGTTTTAATGCTTTTTCGTGGCACTAAATCAGTCTAATCCTTATAACGTTTGAGCTTGTAAGCATAACACACTCTAGGAAGAAGTGCAGAGAGAAGTATTGGAGAAGGAAACACTTAACTAACGAGTGATTACAACACTTGAATGCTTGGGAATTTTGGATGGATCTAAATGAGGGGGTGTAATTCCTGTTTATAGTCCCTTTCAAGTCTAAGGGAATTATCTAGATTACATTAGAATAATCTAGTTTTTTAATAGTTATACACCATTCTCTTATATACATGCAGGTTATTCTTAAGTTCTCCTTGTAGCTTTTCCTTCTGATATTCTATATAATGTGGTGGAGTCTTCTAAAGTTATTTGGATTGCTTTTTTCAATCTGATTTTTTCTAGAATCTTTCATCCAATTATTGTCTTGCCAATTTCTTTGAAGTTGGCGGAGTGTGACACTCTCCCCCACTTAAACGCACAATGCCTTTATTGTGTCATTCTCCTTATACCGCCTAAATTTTTCTTTGAATTTCCATAGTTTGCCTTCATGCTTCAAGCTAGCTTCGTTATTAAGCAATCATCTCCATTTGATGAGATACTCTTTGTAATTTGACACCCCTTGTCGTCTTATCGTTATGTCTCCAGTATTTCTTTAACTTCTTTATCAAAGGAGGTGATTGTGGCGGTAGGCGCTCGCTTGGAAATCCCTTTTAAAGGTTATTCCATATCTTCATGATAGGGTTTCAACATGTTTACATGAAAGACTGGATGCATTTTTAATTTTGGTGGAAGGTTGAGCTTGTAAGAGACATTTCCCACTTACTTCATTACTTCGAAAGGCCATTGTTATCTTTGAATCAACCCTTTATATACCTTTCAAAATGTTTTGAATGTCGGGGTAGAAATTTTACAAGGATCAAATCTCTTTCTTTAAACTCGATATGCCTTTACTTTTTGTGTGCCCACTTTTTCATCATCTTTGTGGCTTCGTGTAATATTACTCGAGCTAGCGTTATTGCTCATTCTAAGACTTGACAAACTTGAAGGCTGCTGGATTTTTTTCTTCATAGATTTTTGTAAGGGATAGGGGAGTTCATGAGTTGTCCCATGATTATCTCAAATGGACTCTTGTAGGTAGCTTTGTTTGTAAATTGAAAGAGAATTGCATCACATCAAGCAATTTGACCCAATTTTGTTGATTTGCACTCACATAGTGATATAAATATAGCTGTATAATGGCATTGATCTTCTCAGTTTGTCCATTACTTTGGGAATGAAAGCTTATAGAAAAGTTTTTCATCCTTATGGAAAAGTTTAGATCTAACCCTAAAATCTTGAATAGTTTGGTCCAAAATCTCTAAGTGAAGCGAGGATCTCAATTGCTGATAATGCTTTGTGGTTTTTTCTATAGCTTTATCACATTGTAGAGAAAGAGCATTGCAGCTTCTTCGACATTACAATAAATGGGAGCCGCAATGAATGTTACATACTTGTTGAACCTATTCACCATGACCATAATGCTTTCAAATTCATCTGACTTTGACAAGCTGGATATGAAGTCCATAGAGACGCTCTCCCATGGTCTCTGAGGGATAGGTAGTGGTTCCAACAACCTCCCTAGCTATTGAAGGGCAAATTTGTATTGTTGGCAAATATGACAAGTGTGAACATATTCTTCTATCCCATCCTTCATCCCTGACCAATAATAATTTATTTTTAGAAGTGTTAGGGTTCGCTTCATACCTGAATGTCCTACCCATAAAGAGTCATGGCATTTTTTAATTAGCTCATTTCTTAAGTTGCCTCAAATTGGTACTAAGATGATTCGACCTTTAGTATAGATGAAAACTTCATCTATCAAGAACTTTCTGGTTTTTCCTACATAATATTTTGGGCTTGTCGATCAGAGTTCTAACCCTTTCTTAATTCTTCTTATGAGGGAGCTAGAGACTTGTGAAATGCTTGCAAGTTCTACTTTTTAGCTTAGTGCGTCTGTTACTACATTGGCATTTTCTGCTTTATACTTTAAATGTAACAAAATTCGGCCAAGAAATCATGCCATCTTACCTGCTTGAGACTTAGCTTCTTTTTGGTCTGAAAGTAGCTGGTGGCAATATTATGTATCATGAGCCGAATAAGTAGTGTCTCCATACTATAAGACAATGTATCCCGTCATGTCCTTTTTCTGGACGGTGTAGTGATGCTCTATTCCATGAAGTTTCCGGGTTTCATAGGTAATTTGATGTCTGTCTTGCATGATTACTCCCTCTATAGAGAAGTCAGAAGCATCAGTGTGCATTCAATATACCATAGTATGATGAGGAAGGCTAAGTACGGGCTCCACCGATTACCTTCTTAAGATTTTCAAATGCTTCATGACACCTGTTATTCCATTCCCGTGACTTATTCTCTTTGAGTTAGTTTGTCAACGTAGCAACCCTTGCAGAATAGCCCTTTTATGAGTCGTCGATAGTAGTTACAAGCCCAGGGATGATCTTAGCTCTTGTACCTTAGTATGAAGCTCCCAATCTTGAATTTCTTTCGTTCATCATAAGCTTTCCATCATTTATCTTATGCCTTAAGAATATCACTTCTTGTTTGGAAAATGATCATTTTTCTTTCTCGATGTATAACTTATTTCTTCTTAGCAGTTTGAATATTTCTCGGAGATGTCTCAGGTGATCATAAAGTATGTTGTTATACTCCATTATATCATCCATGTAAATACAACAAGCTGATCCAAGTACGGTTGGAATAGTTTGTTCATCAGGGTGCAGAACGTAGCTGGACCATTGGTTAGCCCAAAAGGCATAACTAAAAATTCAAACGACCAATACCTGGTCACAAAAGTGGTCTTCGGTTCATCACCTTCTACTATTCTCACTTAATAGTAGCTTGATCGAAGATCTAATTTTGAGAAGTACCTTGCGCACCCTAGTTGATCAAAATGGTCGATGATGGGTATTTATTCTTCACAGTAATTTTGTTTAAAGCCAGGTAGTCTATGCACATGTGTAGTGAACTGTTTTTTTTCCTGAAATAACACTGGTGCACAATAGAGGGTTTTAGATGGATGAATCTTGCCTCCAACAATTTCTTCAATTGTTTGCGTTGCTCTGCCAACTCTACAGGTGCCATGCGGTAGGCTCCCATTGTCGGCGAGTCCCTGGCTCCAGCTTGATCTGGTGATCGATGCCCCTTGGTGGTAGTTCTTTTGGTAATTCTGGTAGTGAAACATCTTTAAAATCCTCAAGTACTGCCACCACTTCCCTTGACATGTCTTCTTTGAGCTTTAATTCTTTATCGAAGTCATGAAGAAAAGCTAAGTAGCTCTCCCCTCTTCGGATGCCTTTCTTGAATTGAATGGTCGATAACATTTTGCTTCTTACTTACTAGCCCTTGTTGTTGGTACTAGACAAGCTTGGTTGCCCTCCATGATGCACTTGCTATTGGAAAATGGTGTTGGGAACGCTCTCACTTGATCCAAGAATTCTAGACCAAGGATTACTTTGAAGTTGTCCATAGGAATGATGGAGAAATTTAGCCTACCTGACCAATCTATCGCTTCATTCTTACTCTTGATGGCTTGCAAGGAGAGAGTTCAGAGCTTTTTTTTTTAGAGAAATCCTTTACCTAATGAAGGCCCTTCACAAACAAAGTAGTTTTTGTGTGGTTTAGTTTTGTTGTTGTTGTTAGACTTTCGCTTGTCTTTTGCCTTAGATGTGGTTGATTCACGATGGGTCTCTTCCTTGTGTTGATCCTTATCAGCCCCACTTTTGACATAGTTAATTTTGTTTTCCTTTGGTTTTGTAGACTCATTTGTACAGTCTACCAAGCTTTCCGCAACGGCGATGACAGTCGTGAGATCTTGCAGCTTAGTCTTTGCCCATTGTTGGAATCCATCTATGAAGTTGAACATAGCATCTTTGTCAGACTTTTCTAGAATTTTAAGGACCAGGCTAGTAAACTCCTTAATATATTCTTGAATCAATCCAGTTTGTTTGAGCTTTCGCAATTAGGCTATAGCCTCATCCTCTGCGTTCTCAGAGTAGAATTGCCTCATTAGCTCCCTTTTGAAGTCATCAAAGGTGGATATGGTGCACATACCATTCTTGATATCCCATTGTCTTCTTCTCCACACAACATAGCGATGTTTGAGAGATAAAGGTTTGCAAATTGATTCTTGCATTCCTCATCTGTAATTCCCATCGCTCCAATGTATTGCTTAAGTCCCCATAAAAAAGTGTCCACTTCCTTCGCGTTGCGAGCTCCTCCGAAACTCTTTGGTTTTAACACTTTAATACACTTAGTTTCAAAGGTATGATGATTGGTCGATGTTGTTAGTGCCCTATTGCATAGTGAAATGTCTCCACCGTATCTATCAACCATCTCCTCTATCAATAAGCTTAGCTCCCGTATCAATCATTTGCGTGGAAACATTTCACTATGCAAAAGGGCACTATCAACATTCAATAAACACACGCCTTCGAAGCCAAGCGTATTGAAGTGTCAAAACCAAAAAGATTCAGAGGAGCTCGCAACGAGAATGAAGTAGACAATTTCTTATGAGGATTTGAGCATTAGTTTGGAGCGATGGTGATTACAAATGAAGAGAACGAGGAGATATCGAGGAATCTATGTGCACCATATCCACCTTTAATGACTTCAAAATGGTACTAAATAGGTAATTTTACTTCGAGAACGTGGAGGATGAGACTTGAGCCCATTTGAGGTAATTTCACAAAGGCTCAAATCGAGCCAAAAATCAAATATTTGAGCTTATACCTTGGTCCGAGAGGTGTGGCCTCAATCAGATGTGTCGAGAAGCTTCGGCTTGCTCTCACGAACGCCATCAAAGTGTTGATCTGAGCTGGTGCACGGCTTGGATATACCAATGTTGAAATGGTGAATTGGGATAGGTGGAAGTCTAGAGTAGAGGGCTCAGGAAGGCTGTATTTCGATTGGGAACGTGTTCGTAGGCTCTGGTGAAGTTTTTGGGTAAGTTAATTTGAAGTTTCGTGGAGTTTGTGGGAATGGCTGAAAAATGCCCTGATTTTTAGCGATAAAATTGGGCTCAAGTGATGAAAATTGGTGGCTGAGAATGGTTGGATTACACTAAGGAAGGTTTTGAGGATCTCTGGAACAAATTAGCAACGTTTCCTCAAGGACTTGGCACCTCTCCTATTTTGGTCGTGGAGGGTGGCTAATTATAATTGCGGTAAAGGGGGAGGCCTCAGGCTGCCATTGGTCTCTGCAAATAAGCTGAGGTGGAGAGGAATTCAGCACACCCCGCCAATAGGAGAGAACCACAAGGGATGGGTCACATTTGGGGTTTAAGCCATGGTGGTCACCCTCGATTTTGAGTTTTCTAGCCACTAGTGTGGCCGATAAAGGCCAAGTGAGGTGGTTAGCTGGCTCAGGGAGGCTTAATGGTGATTAGCTTGGGGTTTGGGAAGGCTGATTGCGTGGGTTAGAGAGTTAACTAATTTACGAGAAAATGTTTGCTTAAATTGAGAGACCGTTGGTCCATGACTCAGAAGATGCTCATTAGATGATGTGATTAACATCTCCAGAGGTCAAACAAGGTTGTGGTGATTAAGGCTCAAATTAATTTAAAAGCTTTGAGCTGGATTTAGGATTAAGCTTAAAATTGAGGTTTGGGCCAGACTTGGGCTTGGATCCAAACTAATTGAAAGCTCAAATTGGTCTTGGAAAATGTCATGAGAAATTTAGAAAACAAATTTTGTTAAATTGGAGTGATTACATGGCTCAATTTGATGGAGTTTGGAATTGGGGTCAATTTTTGGTATTTGACTTGGGCTTATAATTTGAGTCTGAAATTGGTGTTAAATTGAGCTTGAATTTGGTTCACGTTGGGCTAAACATGATAAATTTATTTTGGATTTTAAATTGGAGGAATTTGAAATGAATTTGGTGGAAATTGGGGTGATTTAGGGACTTTAGGAATTTAGGGGAAATTTGAAAATTTTGGCTAATTTTGGTGGATTTGAGTGCAATTGGAGTCATTGGGTGATTAGGATTGATTTGGGTGAGGTATGGAGTGAATTTGAAAATTTTGGCAAATTTTTTTGCATGGGGGGGCATTTTGGTAATTTTGGGTGCAGGGATATTTTGGGAATTTTAGGAAAATTTGGGTATTTTTGACAATTTGAGTGGTTTGGAGTGGTTTAACATGATGCAAATTTGAGAATTTGAGCAATTTTGGATTTTTAGGGTTTCAGGAGTAATTTTAGAATTTTAGATAAAGTTTGGGGCAAGAGGCCAAAGTTGGATGTTTAGGTGGAATTGATGCTCATTGGACATGCTAACCATGAAAATACCCTTGTTGTGCCATGAGATCAATGGGAGAGCCCATTTTGGATCCTCCATATGTTAGTCCTAGCCATTTTAGCCTAAGGCTAAGGGCTTGGGACCACCCACATGAGTTTCCAAAAGAGTGGGGAAAAATGTCAAGTGTGAATGATTTTAGGTTTTTGGGAGTGTGTGAAAGTGATAAGTTCAAGTGTGTGACCAAGACCAAGCCACCCAGGGCTAACCTTAAGGCTTGACAGTCTCATGGGGAACTGTCCTCGAGCTCCCTCATGCTGGTTTCAACTTTCTAAGTGCTAGAGGTTAAAACATACATTTGAAACTTCAAGAAGAGGTGTTTAGAATTTATAAGGAGGAGTGTTTCATTACTAGTGCTCTAAGATAGTTAACAAGAAAGTCTATGGCTAGATCCTAGACTTCTAAGGAAGAGAGACTAGACCTCATTCAGATTATGAAAATACTCATTGATGCCAACAATTTTAGTCACACTACTTCCAGCAGTATGAAAATACTCATTCAGACTGATTTGAGAGAGAGTTTTTCAGTTTTTGGAGGAGAAGATTTCAATTGAAATTGATTGGAGAGGGTAGAAAAGTTTGTGCTATTTTTTTGGTCCTGTTGCTGTCCCATGTGTTTGCAAATTTTACGCGAATGCGAATGAATCCATGGATGACAGGCCTATGTGTGAGGCAAACTTATCCCCTTTAATCCTTCTACCATAAACAACCTCTTTGATAATCCTAATATCCCTCATTGTGACTTCGATCAGTTTCTCTCTCCTGATTATCAGGAGATCATTTCTTTTCTAATTGACGACACTGGTCAGTGGAAGGTTCATTCTAGGAAAGAGGGAGAGACACTTGTGAATTTCTTGTTGACCTATTTGAATCTCATCTCTCAATCCTGAAATAACTTTAGTGTGGTTCGTCTTTTCCCTACCACTAGTCTCACTGATGTGCCTAGAGATAAGGCCATTCTGAACTTATGCATTCTGACGGGTCAATCATTCGCCAACAGTTCGTTATGCACATTGCCAATGGTCAGACCACTGTAGGTTTAGGACACCCCGGTGTTATTTCTGCTCTGTGTCATAGGGAGGGGATAGCTCGAGGGAGTGGAGATGAGATACTTGTGCCACAGAAGGCGATTCCTAGGACACATTCTCTTTTGCTGGCTCTCTATGGGGTTCGTCTAAAGAGAGAGGAGAGAGCTTCTCGAGGCATCAAAAGACATCATGTAGTGGTTTTTCAAATGTTGAAGTGATGAGGGATTTGAATGACATGCCCCTGTAGTTTACAATATTTGCATGCAGACACAACACTACACAGAGCATGAAGACACAAAATGGCAATTCAAAGAAAAGATCCAACATTGACAGGAGAATGGCATAATGAGAGCATTGTGAACTTAAGTTGGGAGCGTGTCACACTTTACCAACTTCAAAGAACTTGGCAAGACAACAAAGGGATGAAAGATTCTAGAAAAGACCAGATGGAGGAGAGCAATCCAAGTAACTCTAAAAAACTGTATCGCACTTCAGAGAATATTAAAACGAAAAGCTCCAAGGAGAACTCAAGAGTAACTTGGAAAGATTTAGGGCTATGTATGTATATAAGAGAATGACATAGAACTATCTAGAAACTAGACTATTCTAATATAATCTAGAAGATTCACTTAGACTTTGAGGAGATTATAAATAGGAATCCCTTCCCCTCATTTAGATCCATCCAAGGTTTCCAAATATTCAAGTATTTAAATTACTCGTTCTTAGTGAAGTGTTTCCTTCTCCAATACTTCTCTATACTCTTCTTCCTATATTGCGTTGTGCTTACAAGCCAAAGCGTTGTGACAGTTAGATTGATTTAGAGCCACGGAAGAGCATTAAGACTACATGGGTGACTTCAGATTCCATCGCAGTTTTTTTTTTTTGGGAATTATTTTCTTGCCACTTTACAAAAGTTTAGGTGGTATAAAGATTTTTTTCAATCTAACCTATTAAAATTTGGTGGCTACTAGAAAACTGTGGTCTACCCTTTTGAATTTAAAACAAATTTGTAGTAGTCACCGTAACTTCTTTAGCAGCAGCTTCTTCTAGAACAGCTTCACAGATGATTCTTCAAACCATTGTAGCTGCCTCAAACAGAGCCTTAGTGCTTGTGTCAATTTTATTTAAATTGAAGTGATTTGTGTTAATCAAGATTGATTTAAAAATTTTAAGTGATGAGATTGTGATATGGTGATTTGGTATTTCCTGCCATACCAAAATGTGTCATGCTCGAATCTCACAGAAAAAAAATAAAATAAAATAAAAAATAAAAAAAAATCTAAAAATTTTAGGGGCATTTACATAGATACCACACATTTTTTTTATATATTTATATATTTGACACATCAACTCTTTTATTTTCATACATAGCACTCAATTTTTAACATTGACAAAAAATCACTCTTATTAACGTTATAAAAGCGAAATTTACCTTTTCACGTATAGGTTTAAATAACAAATTTTACGTGTTATATGCAAATAAATAAGAATTTTGTGGTATGCATGTAAATGTCCCAAAATTTATTTTACCACAAATTGCCAGACTTTGCAACTGTGGTTCTGCGGACAAAGGACTACCCTATTAATCACATCCCTTTGTACTTTGTACGTAAATCCAATCTTTAATTAATAGTTTTTATTAGATATCAAATTGCTTCTAATAGGAAAGAAATAGCTTCAATTAAATTATAATACATTCAATGAAACAGAAATCAATCCTTAAATAGTAATGAAAGAAAAACTTTATTGATTACAAGATGTAATGACATTTACAAAATATGTGAAAAAAAGAAAAATTAAAAAAAGGCTAATAAAATATGTGCTCATAATATATCGATGAGTTTATATATTCTATAATTACAAGAAAATATTATCAAATATGTGTAATTGAAATCCATAACAATTTCAGATATTTGTACTTGAAAGATGCCAAGCAATTTCTATAAATAATGTGTAATACATACAACAAGAGATATAGAGAGATAGATATTTCCTTCTGCTATCATAATTTTGCTTCCATTCTTTTTTTCCTTTACATCTTTCACTTCTTTACAGAGCTCATATTTCGTCAGCATGGTATTAGAGCTTCACGATTCTATTAGAAATTAATCTCTATTTTTTTCCTTTTTCTACTCATCATTTACTCATCATTAATCTCTTTTTTCTCAATTGATTTTGGCTCAATCATCAGCTACTAATGCTTCTATTTTTCAAAGTAGTGCATATCAATACCATCACATCTCAAATTTCTTATGAGCAATCTCAAAAAGACTTACCCATTCAACTTACGTATGATAACTTTCTCACCTAGAAGTCTCGAGAAACAAAGCTCTTTAAGGAAATGGATTTGAATGGTATCTTGATGGCAACATTCTCCAACCAACTAAACTCATTGGTACCAATGATGATTCTATTTGACCAAATACTGATTATCTGCTAAGGAATTTAGTAAACCAAAATTTAGTTGTTGCTCTCTATGTAATCATTTCTCGATCTTTTATTTATGTTATGTATCTTAATACCTAATTTAAAATATGGGGCACTGTCCATCTTAGACTGTAATCAACCAACAGATCCAGGTTGATTCAATTCAAATTGAACTCCATAATATACATATGGTACATTGTACAATGACCTAATACTTTACTAATAACAAAACTAAACTGATGAAATTGCATCAGTTGGAACAACCATGCAACATGAAGATATACTTGTGGGGGATTTTTTTTTGTTGTTCATCACATAGTTTGTGAAGATTTCTAGTTAAGTGGTTATGCATGGCATTCAAAAAATAATAGAATTTTTTGAAGGACAAATATTACCTTTGAATGAGACTAATCACTCAGATAAGGAATATCTTGTTTACTCATGAGTTTGTAAAATCAGGGGTTTTTCCCATCTTATCGGCGGTATCATAGGGTATTTTTAATTATTATGGGGGGGGGGAGGTATTATTATTATGGGTTTTGGATTTCCCTATGAGGGGGCTCTCTCATAGTTAATTACATCTTAGAAGTTGTGGCTTCTACAAAAACTCTCAATTATGAATCCAGCTTATATCTTGCTAAAGCATCATTAAATGTCCACATGAATGTAGGTCACTCAGGTTCAAGAGGGTGAAGGGTGGAATTGGGATACAATTAAGTTGGAACTTGGAGTGATTTGATCAAGCCACATCAGGGCAGTAGGTTCTGGGTCCTAACAGTTTTAGTTTGGCAGTAAGGGCCTCATATTTAGGTGAGGACTCGGGATTGACATCTAGGGTTTAGGCTTTGGAATTAGGGTTTTTGAATTGGGTTATAATTGGATTTGGCTTAAAGGACAAGTAAGTTTAATTTAAAGATAACCTTAGTATTAAGGGAAGAAAGGTTAGAGGGATTTCTAGAAAGAAGTAAAGCCTTAATCCCAACTATTAAAGAGGCTAATGGGAGGGCTAACCTAAATTTTTGGAATAACGCACCCAGTTAAGATGCTCATGGCTTTCCATCATTATGGCTGCAATGGTATCCTCATATTATTAACCCTCTATAGCAAGGGTTCTTCCTTTTTGTCATAGCAATGACTAAGGTAGACCATCCCGCTTTCTATCATACATAGTTAAACTTTCTTTCATGCCTCTATGATCTATGAGATGTTGTTTTGTGGTTTTTTCAGATGATTTCTTTTCTTGTATCATTTTCTTGAGACATCAGAGATTATTCATGGTTGTGTTAACCATAGAGTTTAATTTGATCATAACCTGATCAATTAAGATGTTAACATATTTTTTGATATGTGACTCCTACTTGTTGCGCAGATGAATGAAATGGTTAACCACAAACTTCAAATAACAATTGAAATAATTTATCTGAGTTTAGAAATCTAGAAAAAGGATCATAATAAATCTGTGGGATGCCATGGGGTTTGAGCACATCTCAACTTCATGGATTCTAGTCTTCTTTTGATCTAGAGATAGACATAAAGAGAAATTGACAAGATTGACCATATTTGACCAATTGGGTCAATTGGATGTCTGTATTGACCAAATGGTTATTGTGGCAACTATTAGGTCATTTTAATCAAAGTTTAACCAGTTAGGTCAAGGGTTGACCTGGTGGTCAATGTGGTGGTCTTTGGGTCAAAAAATAATATATTTGACTAAATTTGACTAATTTGACCAAAGTTGACCAGTTTGATCAAATTTGACCAATTTAGTGTTTAGGTTGACCAAATGGTCCAATTTGACCAATGTGGAGTCCGGGGTGACCAAATGGTTCAATTTGACCAAGTTTGACCAAAGTTGAATATTTTGACCAGGATTGACCAAATTGACCAAAGTTATACAATTTGACCAATTTTGACTAAATGGGTCAAATGGATATTTGTATTGACCAAATGATTATTGTGGTAACTATTAGGTCATTTTAACCAAAGTTTGACCAGTTCGGTTAAGGGTTGACCTGATGGCCAACGTGGTGGTCATTGGATCTAAAATTGACCTTTTTGACAAAGTTTGAATAATTTGACTAAAGTTTTCCAGTGTGACAAAATTTGACCAATTTAGTGTTTAAGTTGACCAAATGGTCCATTTTGACCAATTTGGTGTATGGGTTGACCAAAATTTTCAATTAGACTAAGTTTGACCAAAGTTAATTATTTTGACCAGGTTGACAAGTTTGACCAAAGTTGACCAGTTTGACCAAATTTGACCAATTTGGTCAATTGGATGTCTGTATAAACCAAATGGTTATTATGGTAACTATTAAGTCATTTTAATCAAAGTTTGACCAGTTAGGTCAATGGTTGACCTGGTGAATAATGCGGTGGTCATTAGGTCCAAAATTGACAATTTTGACCAAGTTTGATTAATTTGACCAAAGTTGACCAGTTTGACCAAATTTGACCAATTTAGTGTTTAGGTAGACCAAATGGTCCATTTTGACACTTTTTTCTTTTTTTTGTTGGAGGGATATAACTTGATACATACATCGTATGCTTTTAAGGAAATTTAATTGCATAAATATATACACGTCATGGAATATTAACCCAAAAAAAGTTGCATTTCAAGAGATATAAAGTCAAAATTTCAATTATAATTTTAAAAGATTATTATTACAATCTTTTTAAAATTTTTTGTTCTTTATGCACTTATTTTGTGCTGTTAAATATGACATAAATTATTTATATGAATACTTAAGACTATACATTTGTGATATTTTATCAAAAATTGTTTAATAATGATTTGTTTATTTTATATAAAGTTTAAAATTAATTTTTTTATTATTTATTGAAGAAAAATTGATAGAAAAAAAGTATTTAAAACTTTTTATCTATTCAATATGTATGAATGTGATAAATATTCAAAAGAACAATACTTAGTTAAAATTTTTAAAACTATCATACAGACACATTTTGTCATTCTTTGTGTTATGTTTGAACTTGTTTGATTTAAAAGTAAATATATGATGGGATGTGACTAATTGGACTATAAACAACTTGTATAATTTTTGCTCATTAAAAAACTTCTATTTGACTTATTTATTCGAAGTCATTTTGAGTTCATTTTTTCTATGCACCAAACATAGAAAATACCTTATTTAATCATGTTGGACTCGTTTTTAAATGAATAGAAACATGAATATATATATATATATATATATATATATATATATATATATATATATATATATATATATATATATATATATATATATATATATATATATATATCCTTAAATTCTGTACCATTAATTTATTATTAATATATTTATTGAATGCATTAGATGTAACTAGAATAATTTTTTAAGATTTTCGCCATTTTTTATTTTATTACAATTGATTAAAGGTTGCTTGTGTTCTAACTTAAATTCAAAATCATTAAAATCAAATAAGAAAATAATATTCATGATCAATTTCAAATACACGGTGTTGAACTCATTTTTATGAGTTTTGTCACTCTCTCTAAAGCCTAGGATTTAGCCATAAGACTTCTCTACCGACTCTTCTTGAGGACTAATATTGAGACCCACACAAATTAGAAAATTTGAACCACATCCTGACTCTTTTTGTTATCATGTGTATGGTTTTGAGTCCTCAACACTTAGTTAAGTTGATTGAAATTAACATATTAAAATCCAAGTTGAGTTCCTATAGGTTTGAGAGTGTCTTAGGTAACTATTTTAAACTTAGAGATCTGACTCTGCTTTAAGTTCTTTTCAATCTCATAGGACCCGATTGACCAAACTTAATATTTGCTCCAAATTCATGTCTTTGGTTTGATACGAACTCAAACATGTTTGAAGTTCGTCTTAAACCAAGATTGAGTTCAAATTGAAAATAAAATAAGAAATTAATTGATTAAAAAAAAAGAATCGAATTAAATTGGAATTAAACACATGAATCAATAATCAATAAATTTTAAATTCTAATCAAAATTAATATAAGAAAATCAATCAATCGAATCATATAATCTTAATTAAATTTCTCAATAACATAGATAAGACTATATCGTCAAGAAAACTTGTAATTAATAAAAAAATAAAAGAAGAATAATAAAAATGATAATAAGGGAAATTTTAACAAATTTAATCAATGTAAATAAAATTTAAATATAAAATTAAAATCATAAATAAAAAAAAATTGAAATATTATTAACCCAAATTATAGAAAAAAATTAAAATTTAATAAGAAACGTATTAAATGAATACACATATGTTTAAAATAGAATTTAAATAAGTAATAAATAATATTAAATTGATTTTTTTTAAGAAAAAAGTGGAACAAAAAAATTAATACTTCTTTTATATAAAAGGCTTTCTTTCTGGGAAAATTATTCCATACGGACAACATACGCAGCGCTGCGTACGGAATCCCCAAATAATCACCGAATAACCACCTAATAACCTCCGTGATCGTGTATTTTAGGATTATCGGGAGGTTATTAGCAGGTTATTGCGGTATTATTCTGAATAATCAGCGAATAACCTCCTAATAACGCCTCAATAACTTTCACAGTTTCATTTTATATTTTTTATCTCTTATTCAGGGTATTGTAAGATTATTGGGAGGTTATTGCTCAAATAATATTGCAATAACTTCCTAATAATCTGTCAATAACCCCAGAATTTTATTTTAATTTTATTAACAGATTATTCTCCTGTTATTTGGTTTGTTATTTGGAGATTCCGTGAAATAATTTTCCCATTTGCTTTCATCCCCCGGTCTTCTTTTTCACCACTCGGTTGCCTCTTCCCTCGGCTGCGTCCGATTCTTACACCCACCCCCACGGAAATCCAGACGCAGTGTTGCGTCCGGTCTCCGGAAGCAAAAATTTTCCCACCCCCACGACCACCCCCCTGAACGGGAATTTTTATTGCGTCCAGACGGCAATAAAAATTCGACACGTGTATTTCTGGGACCCACCATGGCTAATTTGAAAAAAATGCATTTTAAACTCTTTTCTGCCGACCCGACCCGATCCGAGTTGAGGCCCCCGACTGAAAAAAGTTAAATTTTCGCGATTTATTTCCCCGCCAAAGTATAAAGGCTTATTTTGTCTCCATTATCTTTAGGATGCGGAGACTTTTTTGTGGATTTCTGGAGGGACGACGCAATTATGAGGTGGATTCTTTATTCCTGGAGGGGCAGAGATTCCTGGATTAGTGTAGAGCAAGTGAAGATGGATTTTGAAGATGATTATATAAAATATTGTTTACGTTCTGCATTTGTAAAAGTTAGGTTTTGTTTTCTTATAAGTTATGTTTTATTTAAGGAATTTTGTTTTTGGTATTATTAGAGTTTTATTTAAGTTGTAATTCAGTATTATTTGAGTAATACAGAAAGCGGCATTGTAAACGTTTTCTACAGTTTTAATTTAATTTAGGGGTTGGCAAGTTTTTAGTTTGATTTTCATAACATTGTGGTTTGTATTGCGGATTACATTTACGTTCTGCTTTATAACATTTAGATTTTATTTTCTTATTATCTCTGTTTTATTACGGGGTTATGGTTTTAGTATTATTAGAGTATTATTTAGGTTGTAATTCAGTTTTATGACAAGTGTTTGGTTTGATTTTAATGAAATTGAGGTTTTTATTGCGGTATTACTTCGGAATAACACGAGAATACAACCGTAAAACAATCGTAATATGACATAAATACGCGTCATAAAACTGGTTGTATTGGAATATTCAGCAATATATTCCAATCGAGCCCGCGGTTTCGGCTGCAAAAATACAACTCTAAAACACTTGTAATATTTCTTAAATATAACGGCAGTAGAAGAATGCGGACGTTAAACTGGTTGTATTGGAATATTCTGCTGACACGCAGAATACAACCACAAGAATTTTGGTTTTGGTATTATTAAAGTTTTATTTAAGTTGTAATTTAGTATTATTTGAGTAATACTGAAAGTGGCATTGTAAACGTTTTATATAGTTTTAATTTAATTTAGGGGTTGGCAAACATTTGGTTTGATTTTCATAACATTGCGGTTTGTATTGCGGATTACATTTACGTTCTGCTTTGTAACATTTAGGTTTTATTTTCTTATTATCTCTGTTTTATTACGGGGTTATGATTTTGGTATTATTAGAGTATTATTTAGGTTGTAATTTAGTATTATTTAAGTAATACTGAAAGTAGCATTATAAGCGTTTCCTATAATTTTAGTTTAATACCCTGTTGGCAAGTGTTTGGTTTGATTTTAATGAAATTGAGGTTTTTATTACGGTATTACAGTGGTATTACTTCGGAATAACACGAGAATACAACCTTAAAACGATCACAATATGACAAAAATACGCGCCACAGAACTGGTTGTATTAGAATATTCCGCAATATATTCCAATTGAGTCCGCAGTTTCGGCTGAAAAAATACAGCTCTAAAACACTTGTAATATTTCTTAAATACAACGGCAGCAGAAGAAATGCGGATGTTAAACTGATTGTATTGGAATATTCCGCTTACACGCAGAATACAACTACAAAACTATTGTAAAAAATATTTATTATAAAATGTCTGACCCTTCTCAAATTCTGCGCCAATGTCTAGAAAATATAACCAGAAACAAAACGTCTTGTCGATTACTTTGCTCGGAGGAAAACTACGCACGCATCACCGCTCCCAAATTTTTAGGGTTTCAGGGCATTGCGTTTCCAATCGAGAAGAGAAAAACATTTTCCATTTGCTGGAATTTACATAGATGGAAGCAGAGAACACCTCGATGGAAGCAGAAGATATTCCAGTACAAATGGAAACGAAGGTTCGGCTCAATGAGCAGCAACAAACCGAACAGCCTACGCAGAAGGTCACCAACGAGAAAAAAAAGAAAAAGGGGACTAGCAGCAAAAATGTCACCGCCGACAGTTCGACGAGGTAATATTCTTATTTTGTATTCGTATTTTTATTAGGAGAGAGCATTCTTATATGTAAATTCTGAATAATACTGAAGTACAAGCCGAATATGACCCGAATATGACCCGAATACGACCCAAATAAAATCGGCACACTTCCAGTGTATAACCTAACCGCAAGCCAAAACCTATAACAACAATAATACTCATATAAGACATAAATAATACTACAATAAAACTAAGTCCATTAAAAGTACAATAGTTATACACCTTACAAAAATAAAATGGAAATTTTACCTTCTGCACTTTACAAATAATACTGACATAAACCTACAATAATGCTTACATAAATCCTAACAGAAAACAGAGAACATACAACCACAATAATACTCATATAAACCATAAATATTACCAAAATAAAACTGAGTCTAGTAATAGTACAATTCTTATGTAATATAACTTACCAAAATAAAACGTAATTTTTACCTCTTTCACTTTACAAATAAAATTGAAATAAAACCAAAATACTACTAGAATAAAACTCAACAAACACTTAAAACTTTAATAATACAACTAAGAGTTTTATTTATTTTTTTGCTACAGGTTTCTTAACTCGAGAAACATGAGCTGTAGATGTCGGCCGTCCGTTGTGAGAGAGCTACTTGATGTGGTCAGGCCTGCAGTGTCTGAAGATGTCATGAGTAATCTCAGTCGAATGAATATTGACCAGTTCTTTGATCTGCCTCCGTATCCCCAGGAGAACATTCTTACCCTTCAAATTCTACAATGTTGGCAACATGACAAAATGTTGTTCAAATTAGGTGGGAAAGGGCTTAGATTATTGCCTGATGAAATTGCACTGTTGATTAGGATGTTAAACCGAGGAGCAATGCCGAAGTAGAAGCAACGTCCATCAACCACAATGAATGCTGTCAACATAAGGGACAGAATATTAGCGTTTGCAAGTGGGGATATTTTGATCGTATTGGAGAACATTTACATAAAATATCTGTTGTCAAATTTATTCTTTCCATCAAGTAATTTTAGTGTTCCTTCAGACCTTGACGCATACGGTGATAATGTAGAGACATTCTCGTCGTACAACTGGCCTGCGGCTCTATGTGAATATCTTATAGAGCAGATCAACGTTGTTACAATTAAAGTTAGATTGAATTGATCAATTGGTTACATAAATGGTTTTGTGTTTTTATTAACGGTTAGTATCTTATTTAATCATTCTAGTTACTTTATTGATTGATCGGTAATGGTAATATTACATTGATTCCATGCAGCTTGGTTTTATGAGCGCACTTCTCTAGTGACGCCCGCAGCTCCCAATGCCAAACCCAGAATATTGCGGTGGTCGAGGTCCGTTAAATGGAACACATCACAAACTGACTTATTCTTCAAGTGGCTAAATACTGAATAAGTAAGTCATGCCCAACTTTCTTAACAAATACCAGCTGTGAAATGGTTAATAAAGCATTTTATATCTTCTTGAAACTGTATTTAGGTGCACGACAAATTCACTGATGTAACGGCTGATGAACTTCTCTTGATTGCCAACCCTGACGAGGGCCTTCCAAGTCCGGTCCAAGATCACCAAACTAAAATTTGATCTCCCTCATCATCTTCATTTGCTATGGGTACAGTTGCTGCAGACGATAACACCATTGCTCCGATACTAGCTACCATGAATCGTAACATGGAAGTTATGAATGAATTGCTCAGAGGCCAGGAGAAATGGTTCCTGCAATATCAAGGAAACTTCGATACAGTAAGTGTTGGGGTGACGGGGCTGCAGGTGCAAATGTCAGCACTGAACAAAAAAGTTGATAAGATTGAGCAACATTTATCAATCAAAGAACCAAATTTGGTTGGAGAAGTCGACCCACTCACCAGTCCACCTGCTGAAGACCCTACTGCTGAATTTCATATTGTTGAAGTCCATACTGCTGAAGAAAGAACGGGTGCGCCAGAACAACCCGGTGAAGTCCCTCCCAATGCAGATGAAAATATTATGGCCGACGATGAGGGAGATCACACCTCCCAAATCGGAGAAGGTGAGGACGAGGACACTGTCATAACTGAAGGTGAAACTAATGTAGATATTCATGTCGAGGTAGCACTGTCAATTCCTAGCTTGATGCAAAGGGTGAAGGGCCGACGGAGTCGCTTGAAGAAGGTTGTGAAATCATCTTTCACATCTTTTCAATTCAAAAGGAGGAAGATGGTCAAGGATATAAAAGACCAGCAGAACCCGACTGTAGAGAGCAAGGAACACGATCATTTGACAGAAAAAGAGTCCTTATCACCGGGAACAAAACCTCTTGCTCAGATATCCGCTTTAATTGAGAAGATTATTGAGGATGCTGATGGTATTACTGCTGACAACGATCAAGATACATCAAAAAAAGCAGATACACCATCTTTGGGCAGTCCAGCCGCACATGGACTTTGACCAGTCCAACTCCACAGGCAGTTGCACACAGCGAACCGGGTACTTCCAAAACATTAGTGGTGTATCAATCGACATCACCCGTGCTTGCCCCAGCGGTACTTTTATAAATATTACGTAATGCATTTATATATGCTCTTATTTAAACATCATACAGTAACGTTGATTTCATTGGTGCACAACAGCCAGAGTTGAAAGATCTCGTAAAGTATCCAGGGAGAGAGCTTATTAGCGTTGAGCAGCGCGGAGTAATTGAACAGTTTTTGTCAAGTTATAATAAGCCATACGTGCACCAACTTCTTCACGATGCTTTTCAAATCTCTTTTAGATACAACTGACATAAAATAGGTTTGCTTTTAATGCATGCGTGATATTATTATCAACCAACGCTTCTTGTTGTTAGATCGTGGAATGATGGATGACCTACTTTTTGATGAGTTCATCGGTAATGATCATGTCGGTGTCCTTGCCGCCATCCTGCACCAAATGAAGAGGCAAAATCCCAACGCGTACCAAAAATACATATACGTGTCCCCATTATTTTGGGTAATACTCTTAGTTAATTTGTTTGACATATTAATGAATGACACGAAAATTTTAACTAAATATCGTTTCATGCAGAGTTATCATAAAATGGAGGGCGACCCTTTACAATTTCTGTCACACATCACTCCCAGAGCAGTAAAAGACTCTGATATGATATTTTTTCCTATTGTGCATAATTCTCATTGGGTGTTATTGGTCTGCGAGCTTGAACATAAGCAATGACGAATATATGATTCTCTTCCCAACGACATACACAAAGATCTTTGCACCCGAGTTGTGAGTATATGATGGCAATCATTTAATTTCTCTTGACTTGTGTTGATTTAATAAAAACTGTTATACTGCAATTTGTAGATCAACCTGTTTACAAGCTTAACTAGTGAATGCTTCAAGAATAAGAAACCCACAAAATGGAATCTAGCTCACGTCAGAGGTATTCCGAGACAGGCGAACAGCATTGACTGTGACATGTTTGTCTGCAAATATCTTGAAAGACTGGTCCGGGCTACCCTGCCGGCCGGAGTCTGAGAGCGGGATGGCGAGCGTAAATGCCCAGATTCCGTGCTCAATTAGCATATGACCTCTGCAGGTGGTTTCCTTCTGTAATTAAATACAATCGAAAAGATTTTGACAGTGAGTGAAATTGGTTTATTGCTTTAATATTCTGTTGTATTTAAAATGATACTATTTATGTTGGTTGTTTTACTGGAAAATTCCAATGGTACATTTCTCTTGTCATTTTTTGGGTGTATTGGAGAATTTTTTACAATGTTTATTGTGGCTTGATGAGGATTTGCAGTTTATTGCAGTGTATTGGATAATTTTTTACAGTGTTTATTGCAGTTTATTCCAAATTACCATGGCAAGGTTTAACAACCACATCAGGAAATGCTTTAAGCCTGTTTATTGCAGTTTATTTTGTCATCAAAAAATGCTTTATTGCAGTTTATTTAAAAATCAAATATTTTCATTAATAGAGTAAAAAGGCAAAAATACAACTCCAAAATAAAACGACAATAATATAAAAAATATAACCAAAATAAAACTGAATTTGTGGAATCGCTTTATCGTAATAGTGCACGTAATACAACTCAAAAAATACCAGAATATATCCACAATACAACTGGAGATATCTGATACATCCATCTTTACGATTTAACTCTGTTGTATTTGAACAATATTACTGTTGTTTTAAGGTCGTATTCAGTGACGTGCTGCCGAGTTGTTGGAATAAAATACGGAATATTCCAATACAACCGGCGCGATAGTATTAGAAATATTCCGCTTTCATATTCAATACAACAGTTCGGCGGATCCGCAGTTTTTCAGTTGTATTTAAGTAATTTTACAATGATTTTTCGGTTGTTGGATCCGGAAAGCTTTACATCTCTCCGTCAGGAATCCGCTGGTGATTAATCCAATACAACCAAGTGAGGGGATAAAAAATTCTCAACTGATATAGTAAAACGACAATAATAGAAAAAATATAAATAAAATAAGACTGAATTTGTAGGATTGCTTTATAGTAATAGTGCACGTAATACAACTCAAAAAATATTAGAATATGTCCACAATACAACTGGAGATATCTGATACATCCATCTTTACGATTTAACTCTGTTGTATTTGAACAATATCACTGTTGTTTTAAGGTCGTATTCAGTGAAGTGCCGCCGAGTTGTTGGAATAAAACGCGGAATATTCCAATACAACCGGCGCGGTAGTATTAGAAATATTACGCTTTCGTATTCAATACACCAGTTCGGTGGATCCGCTGTTTTCGGTTGTATTTAAGTAATTTTACAATGATTTTTTGGTTGTAGGATCCGAAAAGCTTTACATCTCTCAGTCAGGAATCCGTTGGTGATTAATCCAATGCAACCAAGTGAGGGGATAAAAAATTCTCGACTGATAGAGTAAAACAAAAATAATAGGAAAAATATAAACAAAATAAGACTGAATTTGTGGGACTGCCTTATCGTAATAGTGCAAGTAATACAACTCAAACAATACCAGAATATATCCACAATACAACTGGAGATATCTGATACATCCATCTTTACGATTTAACTCTGTTGTATTTGAACAATATCGCTGTTGTTTTAAGGTCATATTCAGTGAAGTGTCACCGAGTTGTTGCAATAAAATGCGGAATATTCCAATACAACCAGCGCGGTAGTATTAGAAATATTATGCTTTCATATTCAATACACCAGTTCGGCGGATCCCCTGTTTTTCGGTTGTACTTAAGTAATTTTACAATGGTTTTTCGGTTGTAAGATCTAGAAAGCTTTACATCTCTCCGTTAGGAATCCGCTGGTGATTAATCCAATGCAACCAAGTGAGGGGATAAAAAATTCTCGACTGATAGAGTAAAACGAAAATAATAGGAAAAATATAAACAAAATAAGACTGAATTTGTGGGACTGCCTTATCGTAATAGTGCAAGTAATACAACTCAAAAAATACCAGAATATATCCACAATACAACTGGAGATATCTGATACATCCACCTTTACGATTTAACTCTGTTGTATTTGAACAATATCGCTGTTGTTTTAAGGTCATATTCAGTGAAGTGCCGCCGAGTTGTTTGAATAAAACGCAGAATATTCCAATACAACCAGCGCGGTAGTATTAGAAATATTACGCTTTCATATTCAATACACCAGTTTGGCGGATCCGCTGTTTTTCGGTTGTATTTAAGTAATTTTACAATGGTTTTTCGATTGTAGGATCCAGAAAGCTTTACATCTCTCCGTCAGGAATCCGCTGGTGATTAATCCAATGCAACCAAGTGAGGGGATAAAAAATTCTCGCCTGATAGAGTAAAACGAAAATAATAGGAAAAATATAAACAAAATAAGACTGAATTTGTGGGACTGCCTTATCGTAATAGTGCAAGTAATACAACTCAAACAATACTAGAATATATCCACAATACAACTGGAGATATCTGATACATCCATCTTTACGATTTAACTCTGTTGTATTTGAACAATATCGCTGTTGTTTTAAGGTCGTATTCAGTGAAGTGCTGCCGAGTAGTTGGAATAAAATGCAGAATATTCCAATACAACCGGCGCCGTAGTATTAGAAATATTATGCTTTCATATTTAATACACCAGTTCGGCGGATAAGCTGTTTTCGGTTGTATTTAAGTAATTTTACAATAGTTTTTCGGTTGTAGGATCCAGAAAGCTTTACATCTCTCCGTCAAGAATCCGCTGGTGATTAATCCAATGCAACCAAGTGAGGGGATAAAAAATTCTCGACTCATAGAGTAAAATGAAAATAATAGGAAAAATATTAACAAAATAAGGCTGAATTTGTGGGACTGTCTTATCTTAATAGTGCAAGTAATACAACTCAAACAATACCAGAATATATCCACAATACAACTGGAGATATCTGATACATCCATCTTTACGATTTAATTCTGTTATATTTGAACAATATCGCTGTTATTTTAAGGTCGTGTTCAGTGAAGTGCCACCGAGTTGTTGGAATAAAACGCGAAATATTACAATACAACCGACGCGGTAGTATTAGAAATATTACGCTTTCATATTCAATACACCAGTTCGGCGGATCCGTGGTTTGACTTGAATACATCGAGTAATACTCAAATACAGCAGGCTAATGTATAGGATTCCGCCCCGCGTTGTTCAAGAATAAAATGAGGAATATTCCGATACAACCGCATTGATTCCAATCAGACCAATGCTTAGTTGTAATTAAGTAATATTACAATCATTTTTAGAGTGTATTATCTGGTATTAAAATTATGCATAAAAATGTGTATTACATTTTTAAGAAATTAGTAATAATAATATTTTTGTAATTATGCAATTTTTGTAAATATAAATTTTTAAGAATTAGATAAGTAATTACCTTTTTACAGTAACACCATCAAAAAAATTCAAAATATTACTATTTTAATTTTAAAAAAATCAAATAAATCTTTTGTTGCACAAATAAGGGAATTTTTAAAAGTCTAGATGTTAGTGATGTAAATACATAAGAATTAAGTGGTATGCCTAAAAATCTTACTATTATTTGATATTGCTGATAGAGACGTTTTCAAATTGAAGTGAAATTAAGATAAAATAAAATTGATTTGAGAATAATTAGAGATGAATGTGGTCTTTACGTGCAACTAATCGCCATTAATATAAATGGGGACTTTATGTGCTGACCCCATAATTCCTACGTATTTATTTTAAAATCATTCGACATTTCAAATATACAGCCTCGCCCACATTCTGATACATCCATTTTTACGATTTAACTCTGCTGTATTTGAATATTATCACCATTGTTTTAGGGTCGTATTCAGTGTCTCATTCCGCTCAGTTGTTGGAATAAAACGAGAAATATTCCAATACATCCAGTTTGGCGGATCCACGGTATGACTTGAATATATCGAGGAATACTCAAATACAACCGGCTATGGAAATGTATTCCGCCGCGCGTTGTTCGGGAATAAAACGAGGAATATTCTGATACAACCGTATTGATTCCAATCAGGCCCATGTTCGGTTGTATTTAAGTAATATTAAAATCGTTTTTAGAGTGTATTATCTGGTTATTAATCCAATGCAACCAATTGGGGATTAAAAACATAACTTATAGAGTAAAACGACAATGAGACAAAAATAATAGCTCAATAAATCAACCATAACGAATGTTTCTGTCATTCAAATAAATCAAAACATTATCTTCAAACAAATTATCCTCTATGTTCATTAGCATCAGTGGAATAAGTCTTTAGCAATATACATATCATTGTCCATATTCATTAGCATGCTTGTATATGTCTCTATCTGTTGTGATGTAGGCAGTTCCTGGAGTAATTTGAATAAAAAATTGTAAACATCACAGATTGAACAATAAATAAATAGCATCGTCCACATTATAATTTACCTGACTTAAGTGATCCGACGTTCCAAACCAGTTTACCTCGTTTTGGAGAACTTTAGCATCACTTGGACCGACATCTTTATCCGTTCCTACAAAAAAGGTTGACACGTTATGAAGAAGACAGTATAAGTTTTAGAAATAAAAAAATATTTCAGCAAACTAAACTTACTTTTTGTTCTCTTATTTTTTTCCTAATATCCTTTTAACTTTGAATTAGATATTCCTTTAGGATGCTTCTTTACTGGGTCATTCAGGTTTTTCTCTTTACACGGGGTCTTCTTTTTAGTTGGTTTTGCCTTTTGTTGGGGTTCTCTCCCATGTAATATTTCATAGGCGTCAAGTGTTAGTTTTTTTAATGTATCTAGTACAAACTTCTCAGCAACTTCATGACATTGCGTTCTTGTACTTATCTGGTATGCTAATTTATGAACATGTGTGCGATATATAAGTCCACTTGAGACGATTGACAACATTTAAGACCCCTTGAGATGTTGATATTCCAAACTGTTTTATATGTCCTTTTTTGCATGTGTACACCACCGAAGTAATATATGTTTTTCAGAAATTTTGTACACGTTTTCATGCTGAAGAACCCTTAAAGCGTGTGCACATAGTAAACCCATCATTTCAAATTTTTTACAACTGCACTTGATATCCGAATTAGCTCTGTCTAATTTCACAATCCAGTATTTGTTTGTGTCTCTATTATAGAAGGTTCTTATATGAAATTCTGAATCATTGTTGGCAAAGCCCTCCAAAGCAAGTCCACCCAAACCATGAAGAAACTCTGACTCAAACTTCGAGTATAACTTCCGTGTGTAAAGTAAAGCAACATCGCTTCAAAACGTGTCGCATTTCTATCGCAGGGAAAATAGCAGATTGCTCGCATCTAAAATCTTCATCCTTCTCATTTCTTCGCTAAGTTTTCGCGATATGTTCAAGGGCCAGAAAACATTCAGTTACCATGCTTGTTGGCTTGGAGAAACTATGGCAGATGTTATTAGTCGACTCACTCCTCTGCGTAGATAAGATCCCCATTCCAAAAATGTCTTTATTGAAGGTTGTTGACCAACGATGCCTTATATTATACAATTCATCCAACCATACATTTTCCTGAAGTTCTCCCATCTCAATCATTTCGCCCCAAGTTTCTTCGAATTCCACTTCTGAGTCACATCTACGCATGCATTTATAAAAGAGATCGTGTACTCTCTTGTTTTTTCACGAACCACAATGCACTTTTGAAGATAATTTTTTGTATATATGCCATTGACATAATTTATATCTAGTGTGCGGCAAGCACTCTTGGATTGCTATACTCATTGCTTGATCTTGATCGGTGAATAATGTGATTGAGTGCCCATTATACGAATAAAGGCTTTTAATAACCACTTAAAGGACTCAATCGTTTCATCCGACAAAAAACCAACTGTAAAAAGCACATTCTGCCAGTGGTGGTTCACACCGACAATCGGCGCACAACATAGATTGTATTTATTCAGTCTATAGCTTGTATCAAATATTATGACATCACCAAAGCAGTCATAATCGAGTCTGGACATCCCATCACTCCATAAGAAATTCAACAAACTGTCTGACTCATCAATTTGGACGTCCCACGTAAACATTGGATCCTCGGCTTGCCATGCAGTGAATTGTTGTAGTAAGGAATTAGCATCCCCAAGTTCGATGTGTAATCTTCTCTCTCTTTATAAGAGATTATATGCATCCCTCTTCGTACAGTCAAGATTCTCCACTCCACCAACTTCTGTGGCTAGGAAACTAAACGCATCGGTGGTTCTAATCCCTGATTTTGTCATTGATCTGAGGACATCTGCATTGATGTCACTCATCTTTCTGCTTGAACGCAATAGGTGCTTGTCGCCAACATCCGCCAACGGATGGTTATGACTTTCTATGAATTTCTTTACCGACCAGTTCCCTTGGACATCAACGGCATATCAGATCATGGCAGCACAACCAGTCCTTGTATCCGCTCGCTTGTACCTCATCGATACATTGTTCTTTAATTCTCTCTTCGTACCAGCCTTACCACAAACAAAATCCCTTATCTTGATCATCTTTGAATTCAGCCAATAACCAATGTGGTCCTTTCGCATAGTAAATCCAACAATGTATGCATAGGCACAATATTTTTCATGAGCCTCCTTCTCATTATTGATAACAACTTGAGACAATATGTTTACAAGTGGATCATTGGAGGCACTGTCTCTCTCGGGTATCTGCAATTGGATCGGGATTTGAATGTCGGTAACACTATACTTAACAACCAATAATACAAAAATAATATATGATAACATCACAGTCACACCAAAGTACCATAATAATAACTATAAAAACATTGGTGTTTTTCAAGTATTACCACGAATAATACACCCAAACTACCAGAATACTACCTTCAAATTACCTAAATAAAACCACGGTGAAATCTGAAGCAAACTTAAGTTACTTTTAAGAAACTGCCTGAATACCACCACAAAATTACCAAAATAACACCACGTACCACTGAAAGAATACTTAACAAATATACTTTTCTGAAACTACCTGAATACACCCATAATATTACACAAATAGCACCATGTCCCACTATGAAAGAAAACTTCACGTTACTCTTTTGAAACTACGGGCATACTACCGTAATAAAACTATAAAATTGTGAAACAGTACTAAAACAATACATACAACATATTTTACCAAGTTTTATTTAGGTAATTTGAAGGTAGTATTCTGGTAGTTTGGGGGAGGGGACAATAAAACGTACCCTCCCCCAAACTACCAGAATATTACCTTCAAATTACCTAAATAAAACCACAGCGAAATCCGAAGCAAACTTGTTACTCTTACGAAACTGCCTGAATATCACCACAAAATTACCAAAATAACATCACGTGCCGCTGAAAGAAAACTTGACAAACATACTTTTCTGAAACTACCTGAATACACCCATAATATTACCCATAAAACACCGTGTCCATTTATGAAAGAAAACTTGACGTTACTCTTTTGAAATTACGGGCATACTACCGTAATAAAACTCTAAACTGTGAAACAGTAATAAAACAGTGCATACAATAAATTTTACCAACTCGAGGATATGTTACGTCGTGATTAAACTAAATTCGAAAATCTTGTTCTCGAATATATTTTGAGATTCCAACTCACTGTCGACTTGATTGGATATATTTTGTGCGAACGGCAATGATGCTTTAAGCTTTAGGTTAGAATCAAATTCCAGCTCCTCAGGTTGACGACAAGGTAGGTCAGACAAAAAAAAAGTCTCCACATCCTAAAGATAATGGAGACAAAATAAACTATTATACTTTGGCGGGGAAATAAATCACGAAAATTTAACTTTTTTCAGTCGAGGGCCTCAACTCGGGTCGGGTCGGGTCTGCAGAAAAGTGTTTAAAATACATTTTTTTCAAATTAGTCATGATAAATCTCAAAAATACACATGTCAAATTTTATTGGGGTCCGAAAACAGAGCTGCTTACCCTAACCGCGGACGGCTGGATGGCTAGCCATTGTAGCGGCCGTTCCTTTTATTTACTCCCAAGTTGTCCTCCTCCTCTTCTTCCCGCTACTCTTTGAAGGCCTCATTTTCATTACATCCAAGCAACGGAGAGTGGACAAGGCGGCGGGACAATCAAACGATGGTTTTGCTTAAGCTCCAGAAGCTACTCGTGGCGAGCGTGCTTAGCTGCAGCAAGGGTAAGGTCTGGCTAGATCCCAATGAGGTCAGTGAGATATCCATGGACAGCTCTCGGCAAAACAATAGAAAACTGGTTAAAAATTGTTTTATCATAAAGAAACCTATGAAAGTTCACTCTCGATCCCGTGCAAGGCGCATGGCGGAAGCAAAAAGGAAGGGGCGCCACTCTGGATATGGTAAGCGCAAGGGACACTCCAATCTTACACTGCAGTGCAAATCCCTCATCCCTCGAGATTCCCTTCCTCTCCCTCGCTGCCGCCGGACGATCGACGGCGAGTGTTTCGACTGCGGTTCGTTTCGGTGTAAACGCCGCGATAGGATATCTCCTCATGATTGCTGTTGTGTCATTTAACGGAGGTGTTTTTCTGGCGGTGGTGGTCGGGCTAGAGTAGGGTTACTATGCTTTCCGAAACGGTTCCGAGGAGGATCTCATCGCATTGGATAAATCGTTACGCTGCTCGTGATCTAATCAAACTGGTATGTTTATGTAGATTCTTTGTTGGTGTGATTTAGTTTTGTCAAGGAATAAAGGAGTTTCTGGTTTGTGAATTTAGGATAAATCGTAAAAGTAGAAGACGAGGGAAGGAAAACGCAGGAATTACACAAATACCTTCCATGTACTCTATCGAATTACTGCTGATGAAGGGGTTCTTGCTCTCTAGGAAGGGAGTCACTTGGTTTTGGAGAAGTTAGCACAGTTCTTGGAGCCAGTGCTGTTCTACATTTTTTCTTTGGGTCGAGTTTGAACATGAATGATCCTGTAGTTATTTGGTTGGCTGGTGGACCGGTTTGCCAGCGAATTGGCTGTTTTCTATGAGCATGGGCCTAATAAAATAGCTGACAACTTGTCATTACAGTGAAACGAATTTGGTTTTGGATAAGGCATCAACTCTTGTATATGTAGATCAGCCTACCGGAACTGAATTTAGCTACAATTCAGACCAACTTGATAGTCACCACTGGTGTTAGTGATGATCAGAGAACCATTACATTCTTGCTTTTGCAAGCCGTGTCCCCAGGGAAACAAAGCTAAAGTTGGTGTCTACATCAATTTGAAGGGATTTTCCATTGGTAATGGGTTCACTGATCCTGCTATCCAGTACAAAGCCTATCCGGACTATGCATTGCAAATGGGAATAATAAATCAATCAGACCATAAAAGACTCAATAAAATAGTTCCAATTTGTGAGGTGGCCATTAAGCTTTGCAGTGCTTCTGGAACAATTGCTTGCTTGGCTTCATATTTGTTTTGCAAGGTAATTTTTAGTTCAGTATTGAGGATTGCAGGAAATATCAATTATTGGAATGTAAGGGCAGCTTGTGTTATGATTTCTCAAACATAGAGAAATTCCTTGATCTAAAGCCTTATAGAGAATGAGTTGGTGAAACAGAATTTGTTTCATGCAGCCCCACTGTATATGAGGCCGTGCTAGCTGACTGGATGAAGAACATGAAGGTGGGCATCCCTGCTCTTCTTGAGGACGACATCAATCTGCTTATTTATGTTGGGGAAGTTCTTCCATGTGTGAGGAAGATATGTACTAGCCTTGGGAAGAGGAAGAAGCTCAAGTCTTCAATTGCTATTTCACTTGAGAACATCATATCAATCTCAGAATCTTTGTATCTGAGAAATTGCAAACAAAGTTTATGTTCGAAGAAGGTGAAGACATGCAATCGAAGGAAGATAGAGAGGATTAAGTTTGAAGAAAGGTATCTTCTCATACATACTTTCTACTGTGAAGTTAATTTTTTTCTTTAAATTTAATTTTATGCTACCATGTTCAATTTTCATTAGTATTACTTTCTATTGTTTTTTTTTTAATTTGTGGCATTTATATACATACCACCAAATTCCCGTGTATTTACAATTATAACACCTAAACTTTACCTTTTACATTTATACCACCCAATTCTTTCATAAAAAAATTACTTCCTTTCTAATTTCTAAAAAGTTTAGGTTTTAGATAAGTAAATAAGTTTGAATTCAACGGTAAGTATGTAAATATTTCCTTAAATAAAAAAGTTTGTAAAATAAAACCAAATTTGAGCAAGATTAAACATTGAAGAACTAACTTTTTGCATACGATTTTCACTTAAAAAGAAAAAATGTGAAGTCATTTAATTATATCATAAACAGCCATGAGTCTTTGCTTTCTTGTTGAAGATTACTAACATTGATTTTGACTTCTTTTACACTCCATAAATGGTATAGAATCTTCTTGAAGCATGAATCTTTGATTCAATGTTGTATATATCATATTTATCCCAATAAAATGATTGATATTATCAAGAATAAAATTGGAATGCCACTTGTGAATTTGTTATATAATAATATGAATAAACAACTGATATTGACAAATAATAAAGCAGATGTTTATTGTCTTATCTGTAATCTAGACAAAATTTGGATCACCCAAATTTTATTGGAGATATTCTTATAGATATATGAGATTTACTTGATTAATCAATTGAAATTTATAAATTAAATAACTTTAGGAGCATTTACATGCATACCCACCATTTGTTTGCTTACACGCATGCTTGTTATTATGTACACATGCGAAACTTTTACGATCATATGTTAAATATTATTCTTATAAAAAGTTCTCTACTTGCCTTTGCAAGGTAAACCCGATCGTAATCGAGGCATTGGAAGATTGCAAAATCTACCTTAGAGCAGATGAAACAGATGACCTCAAACTTCGCTCGTAGAGATTCATCCAAAAACCATTCAATAAAATAGAATATAATATAGTAAATAAACCTTCATATTAAAAAAAAAAGAAAAATAAAAAATAACGTAAACATAATAATTTGCCCTTTTGGATTTCTGCGGATTTTTTGGAAGAGGTAACTACGATTGCTAATAAGAGTTCTCTGGTCTAAATAAGTCTAACTACTTGTTTAGATTAAGCAAATTCAAAATTAATTGTGATGTCGGGACGGCGAACCGTGGGATTTTGATCGATGTCGCTTAACATAATTAAAATACCACTTTTCATCATCTTGATAACAATAATCATCAATTAAAATGCACTTTCTAAAATCACAAGAATAAAACAAAAATTGAGGATAGGCCGTTTGAGGCATGATTTCTCTTCCCTCCTCTTTCACTGAATGAGGCGATGATGCAATCGAGTTGTAGTCAACCTGCAGGCGACATTCAAGACCAAAACATGAAACAAATGATGATCGTCAACTAAACTTTCTATAGACTTAAACAATTTAATCCCTTAAGACTTCGAAGTTGTTCGTCTAACATGATTAAATCCTCACATTATCTTTTAGACTTTCGCATAATCGTATGTCGTGCGATATAAGCCCCAACTCTTTTTATGATTCCGAGGTTGTTTGTTTGGTATGACGTAAATCGTCCTATTTCTTAAGCTATATATGTTGATGGTATGCCACACAATGTAAGTCCTAGATTTAAAAGAAAATGTCACCAGTACAAATTAAATAACATCTTTTCCAAAACGTAAGGCCGAATAGTAGATAGTTTGAGAATTCATTGAGATTGCCTTCAGGATCTATGACATCTCCTACTTTTCGCTCCTTTGGTTTTCAGAATAATTATTCTATACCGAGTCATTCCCACTTGATTTTCTTATGATGAATCATGAAAATTAAACTTGAAATGAAGACGAAACCCCCAATCTTAATTATGGGGCTTACAGAGAATTAATAACCCAAATAATCTAAACCCTATTTAGGGCGCGGTTTGAGAGATTCGCGGCACCCCACCGCCGATGTCTGCTGTTTGGGGGCGCAGTAAAGGAACTTCGCGGCCACCGCATGAGGAAGATTTTGCAATAAGCGTGCCGCGGGATCGACCCCACGACCTGCGTTCTGCCATTCTATTTTTACCCCAGTTGCCCTTCGATCAAAAGTCTTTCGTTCGGGTTACGTGAAAAATCTCTGCTCCTTCCACCCCTCCTCTCACGTTCGTTCGTTGGTCATCTTCTCTGGCAGTTCGGCTCGTTCGTTCTTCTTCCCTTATCTTCCTGTCGAAGGGAAGCCCTGTCCATCTGTCTCCTTCCTCTTCCATCCTCTCCCTCGAAGTTGCACAACCCGCTTCTTCCTTCTTCCACCGTGGATGTAGAATTGAATGGCTGAGGTATCGGTAGTATATTGATACATATAAGTGTTGAGCATTCGCATTTAATATCATCATATCCTTCATTCTGTAACCTAAAGAAGGCGAAAAACAGTAAGGGCTCCTATAAGGCAGGACAAGACTTGAGAAAGAAAAAAAAGAAGAGAAATAAGAGAAGTAGGAGGAGAAGAAGAAGAGGAAGAAGAGAAAAAGAAGAATAAGAGGTAAGAAGATGAAGTTAGAGATCCAAGGTAACATTCCTTTTTTGTATATTGCCTTGTCTAATAAGCTTTAAATCAAAGAAGTTGACTTTAAGATTTGTATGAGAAGAAGTTATTTTTATGTTAGTTTAATTCAAAATTAGATTGATTTTCAAAATTTCGTCTTGTCCTTTGTCGCGCCACAAGGGTTAGATAAGGGCTGTATCTGCCGAACAGCCCCCCACCTCTTCTTTTAATACCCTGCTTCACCATTCTAGCTCAGTGTCTCAAACTATAATCTCAGTCTGGTAAAAAGAATCCCAAACGATGGCCAAGATTTAAACTGTAAATTTTAAAAGGTTCCAAATTGCAAATTGAGACTTTGTAGCATCTTAATCTATAAGTAGCAAACCTATTATATCCTTTTATCGAAAAAGAATTAGCTCATTTAAGTTACTTAAAATTTAATATTAATTGATAAAATTTTTATTGATGACTTCAGAAGATATTTTATTAGTATGACTCTTATGAGATGTACTAATATGGGGCATGGACAAGAGATGCCAATTTTTGAAAAATATAACTGATGTAGGATTGTATGCAGTGGAATTGGACTTATATAAAGGATTTTTTATTGAATAGTGATTTTCTTTCTAGTTTTTAATCTTAGTAACACAAGTTAGATGTATGATTTATTTGAGTGTAGTTTAACTAATTGATTACATGAGAATTCCTTTGTATGTATATATTTACGCGCATTTTTAGTTTTTATTTTAATTTTTACACTTATATTCATTTTTGTACATAATTTGATGGAATTGTCAAGTTTTCTTGATTTTGTTAAGTTTGGGCTTGTTAGAAATCTAATTTCTAGGAAATAAATTATATTTGCAAGTAGATTTTCTATGATTTTAAACCCTTGTTGAATTTTTATTTTTTTTGGATTATAGTGGTTGTTTCTTATTAGTTGGATTTTAATTGTAATATAGGCTTTTTACATTTAAAGAAAGCTAGCACTTAAATTCTTGGGCGACTTGTGCTCTATGAATATTCAACCTGAAATTGAAACTAAGCATTTATCATATCTAAATCCATACGTACAAAATGCAATAAGTCTAATTTTGAATGTAAGATTAGCCAGTTACATTTGTTTTAGTTGATGAATTAACTGAGCCATATGAAAAACGTGATTTTTACAAAACAACAAATCAAAATTAAAACTGATAAAATGGGCAAAGTCGCCTCGATTTTGCCACATGGCAGCTTTTTCTTCTTTTCCATTCTTTTGATTGCTTTCTTCATCAGCAAAGGCGGGCATCGAGTTTAATTGGAATGTTCTGGTTCTTATGAATCTATCTCATCCCCCATACCATTTTACTTTTTGTACTTTTTTTCTACACATATTCTAAAAATTAAATTTCTTCTTTCGCTGTGGGAAAAGCCCTTTGAGTTCATTTTTGAGATCAATGTCACTACAAGAAGAAAAAAGCAAAAAAGGTTTGACGGAGAAGCCAATAGATGAAAACGATTAGTGTAAGGGAACTGCATGGGGATAAAGGCGTTAGAGACGGAGTCAAGAGGGTAAAATTTAGAGTTTTGAGGAAGGTGATAATTATGGAGTGGCAATTGGTTCTCAATGCCATGTGGTAGATTTAGGAATGGGAGGGTAAAGTCGCCATGTGATAGGCAATTTTGGCCATTTAACAAATTTATATTTAATCTATCCTTTTTTAATATTAATATTTAAAAAAATTCTATTTTAAAACTTTTACCTAAATAGAATTGCCTTCTTTTGACAAAGGGTGCTAGGGCAGTGTACATTTGCTTTTGTACGCCCAAGGGCAATTTAGTCTTTAATCATTATTATTATTTTGGGTATAAATATGCTTTTTATGTCTAGGGATATGTTTATGCATGAGAGTGAGTTGTGAGTCTTAAATTTAGGGTCGGGAGAGATTTCCTACCTCTCAAATTGTAGGAATTGGGAGAGATCGCCTACCTCTCGATCTGTAGGTGTTTATCTTTATATTCTTGTTGAGTTGTTTAAATTATTGAAGAAATCTTGTGTTTGACTTTATTTATGCGGAAAAATGTGGCGGTTTTGACATCATATTGTAACATAATCATCATAGTTAGGTAGCTTTGAGGTGGTGATTAGGTGCTTTAACGAGCTTATGAAGCTTAGGTGCTCATTGGAATGGTTGAAAATCAACCATGTCAAGATCTAGAAAAATCTATGGTTCTTAGTAGGAAGATTACATTATTATAAACCAATAGGTGAAAAATGAGGTTCAAGGCTTGTTGTCTTTATGCATAATTAACGAGCATCTTTCATCATTATATTGTTAAGTTAATACTCTATATAAATATAACTATCAATATAAATCAATAAGCAAACATATATATACTTGAAGAAAGAAAGAAAGAAAGAGAGGGAGAGAGAGAGTTAAATTATTGTCATTTAAAATAAAAAACCACCATAAATTACAAATATTTTTCATTAATCATTATGTTTATTTTTGTTGGATCTTTGATTTTAGTAATTCCACACCTTCCAGATAATTTTTTTTACACTTTTTTAATATTATGTTACAATAATTTATTTTATTTTAGCACTGCAATGACTAATAAGACCAAAGATACTGTTACACCGGCAGTATGAGAAAAAGAAATAAAATTAATATTTTGTGACCTCTGTCTTAAGGAGATTGAACTGGAAAATAGGCCAACAACCTATTTTAATAAGGATGGTGACAACATATTATTGCAAATTTCAAGGAAAGTACGGGCAGTGTGTATGACAGGATGCAAATGAAGAACATGTGGGATCAACTTAAGAATGATTGTAAAATTTGGAAGGACTTGACAGGCTTGGGCTGGGATTCGGTGAAACGAACCATTGATGCTTCAGAGGAGTGGTGGGCTGAAAGACTTGCAGTGAACAATTTTTTATTTTATAAAATTTTATTCATTTTATTTTTTAGTACTCATTGAATTGTTTAATATGATTTTGCAGGTGTTGCCTGCAGCGAAGAAGTATAAACTTCTTGGCATTGAACCCGAGGTAGAGAAGAAGTTGGACCGGATGTTGGAGGGTGTCGTTGCAACAGACAAATATGCATGCGCTCCAAGTGAGACAGGGTTATGTGCCTGTCAACTGATCATGTGATTCACCCGATCTCGACAGCCCGAAAATTCCTGAAATCTAGACCAAAAATTTTTTTAAGTGTCATCGTGTAGAGGGTAGAAAAAAGGGTGGAGCAGCTTATCTCAGAAACTAGATATCATATTTGGTGGGTACTTCCAACGATGCCCCGCACACAGTTCGGGCAAATTCTATTAATCAGGTCGTGAAACTTTTGGATGAAGATGATGAAATTTCAGAGGATTTTAATCTATACTTTTTTGCTGTAGAACTTCTTCAAGATCCGCTCAACAGAGATTTCTTCACAACGATTGCCAAAGAAAAATGGGTGGCATATCTACAACATTTTTATGCTCGCAGGGAAAATTGAGAAAATTGTTTTGTTATTTACTAATGAGTGGGAGATTGTTTTATTTCATATGTTGTGTTTGGTATACTTGTACTTCGTTATTCTATTTTCTAATGATATGATTATTTGTTATTCTTATGCCGTCATTTCCATCTTTTATAAATGCTTGGGTTATGTTTTCTTCATGATTTTTTAATTCCATTTATTTGTTATTAACATTAGTACAATATACACCATCATGGATTCAGAACAAGAAAGGAGACAGAGAGATGCAACAATCTCATTGATCGTTGAGTACTACAACACGTACATTGATTGCTCTCCATGCTTCTCATTGTCTTTTTTTGGTGACAAATGGGTAGGGGAAATGCTTGCTGGACATCCAACCAGATTCAACATATTCCACATGAAGCAGGAGGTATTTACAGATATGTAGCAGAACTTAGTGGATTTCATGGTCTTCATGGATCATCGAGGACAACGCGACTTGTGGTGTTGGCGATGACTCTACATATTATCACAAAACGAGTCAATGCGTGGTTTATTGGAACAATTCCAACACTCATCTGAGATGATCAACATATACTTCTCTGTGGGTCTGAATGCACTTGTGAGACTATCTAAACAAGTCCTAAAACCAACCGATCAAAAGTTCGCACGAACTTCTACAGAGATTCAAGGTGATGCACGTTACATGTCGTTATTTAAGGTAACATTTGCAATTTATAGTATTCAATTTTAAATATGAATAATGGACATTAATAACTTAAATGCATCTGTCTAGGATTGCATTGGAGCAATAGATGGAACTCATGTTGATGCGAGAGTTACAAATGCTGAAAAGATTGCATTTATCAGCCGTTATGGAGCCCCTACACAAAATGTCATAGTTGTGTGCGACTTTAACATGTGTTTTACGTTCGACGGTTGGGAGGGCAGTGTGCACGATAACAAAATTTTGAAGAGTGCTACGCAGAATGCTTACTACAACTTCTTACATCCTCTAATCAGTATGTTGCAGCCCCGAATCCTTTGATTAATCACTTTAACATCATACTAAACCTACAATGCATTCATTATTTAGTGGATGCTGACTAACCATTGCAGCGAGGGTATCTAAAACCCTTCCCTGATATTAGATATCATTTATTTGATTTCGAGTGAGCCAACAATGTGACACATGACAGAAAATAGGTTTTTAACAGAAGATATTCCTCCTTACGTGGTGTCAATGAGAGGACTTTCAGTGTTTGAAAGAAGAAATGGGTGATACTTCACGATATGCCACCTTACTCATTTCCCAAACAGGTCCAGATTGTGATAGCCACGATGGCGCTACACAATTACATTCGACGACATCCCTCCCGCATCGACATTGACTTTCATATGATTGTCAACGATGAGGAGCATGTCCCTCCAGAGGCATTTAAGTACCACATTGGGCATTTCGTGGCATAATCTGGGACTAATCCTTCCACTATCTGTACTAGAGAAGGGGAATGAGCAATGACAAAGTTAAGGGAAGAAATTACAACTGCGTTAGTAGAAGATAGTTTTGGGCATTTGTAATTTATTTAGTACAATGTGTAATCCATTTCATTTTTCTGGTTGTTGAACATTTTCTGTATTTTTATTTCATATATGAGAAAAACTTATTTACTCTGGTTGACGAACATTTGCTTTTTTTATGAAACTTGAGGGGAGTTAATTTGAAAGGTTTAAGTACCAAAATATATATTTTGCTTGTTTGGTATGATTTACAACTCAAAATGCTAATTTGCTTTTAAGCTAAAACAATATGTGTGCTTTTCATGGCTTTTGTTTATCATTTGTGTTTGAGAATCTATTCATGAACATTCTTTCTTCGTTAATGACCAGCATTTTCAAAGTCATCGAGAACATTGCCATTTAAATTTACGATTATGATTTTGCTTGGAAATTTTTACATTTTTTTCATTTATTTATTTTTTGACCGCCACCTTTATTTTCTAGGAATTGTGTATAATTTTCCTACAATATGTTTGTCTAACTATAAATGCACTTACCTTTCAGTAGAATGTTTGCTTGGTTAATTATTTTTTTCCTTCAATTGGAGCTGTTGTGACACAATCCGGTTTGAACTTTGGAAAGTGGAATTCTCTGAAAATCTCTCTTTTCAGAATAACATTTGTTTCGATGTTTAATTGCTGTGTGAATTTGGTTGTTTAGAAAGTGTGGTTGTATCTGCATTTAATTGGGACTTTAATTGATGAATATTTGCAATTTGCAACTTTGATTTGACTTATACATCTAACGATGCTGCATGATAATAAGGTTGGAAGGAGGGGCGTGTGCATTATTTGGTGTAAAATTGAATCAGAGATAGATTACTGCAACTGATCTTGCATTTTTTTGGTGTAAAATGGAATCATTTTTGCCTCTGTAATAAGGTTGGAATGATGGCCGTGTGCATTGTTAGTTGTGATAGACACAGATTTAGGTTTCAAGCTCATAGAAGGAAAGAGATTTGTCTGTAGTATCAGTAGCAAACAATGTTACAACAGTCGCCTTTATTTAGGAGTATCCATTCATTTTTTTATGATACAACTACCAATCATGTTTCTCTTTTTATTAGTTATTTAAAAGAGCAAATTTATGGTAAGAATTGAAGTACTTTTAGTTTTCCCTTCTAAAATGACCACTTAATTATTTATTTGAAGGGGCTTTTACATACATACCACCCAATTCTTATGTATTTACATGTCTAATAACTAGACTATACTTATTACATTTATAACACCCAAATATCTCATATAACATAAAAAATACCATTCTTTTAACTTTAAAAAAGTTAATAATCTTTTTTATGTATAGGTAAGGTTGGCTTATATATTAAAAGATTGAAGTTTAGTTGTAAGTGGCATGTATGTAAAAGTTTCTTGTGTGAAATGTTTGTGTTTTTACAGGACGACTTTGCCTGATTGCATTTTTCCATCTATCCCAACATCATGCTTGTATATCCAGGTAGGCACAAAAATTATGTTTTTGTATTTCCAATGCATATTAGACTGCTGATTTTCATCATCATTTGCAAATGATGTATTTACAAGGTTAATCAATTTCTATCTCTAATGTAATAGGCTCGCCGAGGTACAATGGATGAGCCATTTGCATGGGACAGCAGAGAGTTTTTGAGAAAACTTCGCATAGGAAAGGTATTTTTGAATTAGGCTAAGGAGCAGGGTCTACAAATAGGCCAAGCAAGCCCGACTTTAGCAGAACTGTTGCATTTGGAAGAGCAAGCTAAGCAACAAGAGCTAGGTCGCTGGAGCAAGGTTTCTTTTCTTTCCTCTGTGATAGTTGTGTCTTTTCAAGATGTTTTTATTATGTTAAATTCTTTTTCACCTTATTTTTACTCTTTTGTATAAACTATTGGAGTTTTATTTCCTTGGACAATTATGGCATTGCTCGCTTGCCACTCCATTTATCTAATAATAGTGAATGAATTACTTTCACTCAAGTGATTTGTCTGACATTAAGATCATTTATCTGAGAGTATGATGTACCTTCACCCAAGGATCTTGTTAGCCTGGAAGTTGCTTCTAAGGCATATTGATTTTGCAAGATTATTTTTATGTTTTATAATGAGTAAATAACTTATGAGAAGACCAACTTTTTTGCAGATTCAGTTAAAAACTTTAGCAGAAGGAATGCAGGCCATAAGCAAAGGGCTTGAGAAGTCGAACAGGGTATGCATAAAAAGCATAATCAGCTATATGCTCTTTTTTGACTTATTATTTTCTGAGTTTGGATTTGTTTCAAAATTTTCCTTGTCTTGTGCTTCATCTACTATGCATACTTCAAAGAATTTCTCAATTCAAGGAATCAAGCAACCATTTGAAGAAGGAGAAATGTTAATTTCTTTTCTTATTTATGTTCTTTTTCCATTAAATAAAACATTAATCGGTAACGCTCTATTCTACTTTGCACTTCTTCTCATTCAGTAGTTTCTTCCCCATCTCTTCCGTGATTTTCATGTTTGCTAGTTATGCTATCTTTTATCGTATGCTTTTCCAGGATATCAAGTGAATCATGGAGTTGGTACAAGTACTCTTTCATGAAACCATTATAAGAAGATGATTTCAAAGTTTGATCGGTTGATGGTAATGTAAAAGTTTAGCGATATCTGTTTCTTTTATATTGCTTAAAAAGGAATTTTATTTTATTTAATGAGTTTTTGGATTTTCACTAAATCATGCACTTCTATTATCTTAAATATTACATATTATTTGACAAGTGTATATTGCACTCTTGCATGTAAGAAATAAAGGTTTCTGTAATTTCAGCTTTTTTACTTTGGCAAATTTCAGCATGGAATTGTGGACTTTGCACAATAGTTCTAGTCTTCTCAATTTTGCTAGTATGCCGCCATGGCATGCTCGGGAAAATTTGTCTATTGGCTAGTTAAAAATTGAAATAATTCATCGTTTGGGACAGACATTTGAGTTCAAAATATAAATTTCAGAGCTTCAATTGAATTGTGTTACTTAAAGTGAATAGATAAGGAATTCTTCCACCTGGATCGATGTAGCTTGCTCTGATTGTTTAAATCCAACCTAAGAAAATATAATGCTTTTATTTTTGTAGGGGTATTTACATAAATACCACCTAATTCCTTTGTATTTACATATCTAACACCCAAAACTTTACCCTTTACATTTATACTTGCCAAATCTTTTCTATCAAGTCAGAAATACCACTATTATAACTTTTAAAAAGTGAAAAACACATCTTCACTTAGAGCTGGAATTTTTTATGGAATTTTTTATTCTAGTTGTCATGTATGTAGTCCTGCATTACCTAGGCTAAATTTGTTATTATAGGGGCTCATACTGTTAGCCGTGTACTGGGTTTCATTCCAGCTCCCCCATGCTTTCCATGGACCTAACCAAAGGCACAGCTTCTTATTCCACTGCTGTTTTGGTAGCCCAACTGCTATTAGATGGCTTTAAATTAAAAGCAGGAGAGCTTTGTAATTTCTTTTGTTGATAAGAGTTCTATTGAAAGAAACACTTCATTATGTGGGCCATGTTTGCCTTTGATTTTCAAGGTTATGCATTGCATGTTCTTATTTATTAATTGCATGCTTTGCATGTTCTTTTAAAGAAGTTTGCAACTTGTAGAGCTTCAAATATATTTATATGCAAGAAGGTTTTGGTGAAAGGGAACATATTAACCATGAAAGAGATTTAAATTTATTAATACCTCTTGCTTGATGATAACATGGTTGCTTTGTTTGGAGAAGACTGGTTTTGATGATGTTGATGATGAGGATAATGATGCATTTCTATATGGTTTTTTGGAGAAGATTTTCTCTTTATTCATATTAAATGTAATTAATGAAAAGTAAAATTTTAGTATACCCTTTACTAGACGTGGTACTTCTGAAAATGTGTTATATTTGTGTTAACCTTCATGTCTATGTGCTTAATGTGTGATTATTTTTTCAAGATGCTTTAATACTCTACATTTTAGTATAAAAAAATATAATGTTGTCCATGTTATACTATCCCCAGGCATTTCATTTCTTAGTTGTGCTGTTTCGTAGGTCAAATTGCATCCACCTTGACAATCCATACGTTAATGATTTTCTTTTATAGATGTTAACATTAATTTTTTACAAAATCTCATAGCTTTTCTTTTGGGTTCAACATGTCTATTCTGAAGACTTTCCACGGGTTATTATGTTGTGAATTTACTAAACCATACATTACCAGATGTAACTACTTTTCTATGCAGCTCATTCATTGTGGACACGTGTGCACGTAAATGTGAAGAAAGCAGCATATCTAGTGAGCATCCTCTTCCATATATGAAGAAGCCTTTTCATGAGAAACTTGATACAGTGAATTGTGATAGAGACTGCCCTTTAAGCATATTACGCTATTGTCAAAGCCTGGTGCCACTATTGTTGATCATTATTCTAGCGGTTCAAAGTCTCCTGATCACAATGATTCATTCAAAGCATCCATGGATGAAGTAAAATTTGAGAAAGTGTCTAGTCCTGAATGCATCCGCTTGAATTCAGATTCTTTATTACACGTGTCCTTTTTGCCTCCTTGCTATCCTCCAAGTGAAACTGGAGATGATACCAATAAAACTGTTAACACATCCTGTGCGGGTTGTTCTACCGAATCTTTTCTAGATCTCGACTATTGCCAACAACAAACAACACCCTGTAAAGTGGTTCAGTTGAATCTTAGCTCAGAGGATGGCGTTGCTTTCCCTCTTGTGCACGAGCAGAAGATTGATGGTGAGCGCCAGACCAAGGAGAGTGGAACAGTGTTCAAGCAGTGGGATGATGAACCTGTTGAAATGGTTCATTCAATTCAAGAAAGTAAAATGTTGCTTAAGAACAATATCAAATATAACCATGGAAAGGACTTCAATGCTGCTGCTTTTTCAACATGCGCGAATGGGCAATGACGAAGATCCGCCTCTTGTCCGAATAAGGGAGAAAATAACTACTGTAAGGGAAATTAAGACGATTTTCAATTTGAATAATTGAACCAGTTATTAAATGATATTTTTATTTTTTGAGATGATATATTTCTTGTAATGTTTTGTTGATTATTTAAATAATTAAATATATGAGATTTATTCGATCTCTTTCTTCAAAATTAAAAATTTTCTTTTTCAAAACTCAAAATTATACATATATTAAAACAAAATTATTCCAAAAACAAAAAATAAAATCAACACACGCTAATATAAAAAATAGAAAATTCAATAATTCTATAATAACTAAAGTTTGATAAAGTTCTTCACGTTCATAGCCCTCTTAATTACCACATATTATGTCGATTCACATTATGTGAAGCTTGTGGCGACCAAAGCTTGGTTCTTGCTATGCACATGTTCTTTCAATCATAGTCGTCTGCTTCTTTTCGGGATGCTTGGTCTTAACTAGGATTAATATATAATTAAATAAAAGAATTAATACATTGGGTTAATTTTTATAAATTATTTCATATGATAAATATTAAATTATTTTAAGTTTGAATAAGCTCTTTAGATATATATTTCAGAGTTTTATGAATTTTTTTGTATTTATGCGTCCTACATCATCTTTAATTAATCATAAATTTAAATTTTTATAAATTATTAAATGATAAAAAAAGCTTTAACACCAATGTCTAAAACCCAAATTTTTTTCCCAAATAGCCGAAGCCTCGACATAAGGAAGCAAGACAATCGTGATAAAAGTTTGTTGAAAAAGTCATTAATGTGACCAAGGACTAGTGAAGATGAAATGTTTGTGAGGCTCCCAAATTTAAAATAAACCCATCTAATGACATGATTTTCTAACTATTAGATTTAGTTAAAAGGAGGGAGAAAAAATGTCTTAAAGCGAATCTTAGGTTGTAAGTAGGATTTAGTGAATCCTATAATTCCAGATTTATCAAATCTTGTGGTCGGTTTAAATGTAGAATGTTAGTTGGTATGCAAGTGAGTAAATCCTGATAAATCTTTAAAAATTATTTGAGAGTTTTAAAAAGAATAAATGGTGCGACTTTTTTAAATGCCAAAATTATATGAACTTATATATATATATATATATATATATATATATATATATATATATATATATATATTGATTTAGATTTATAGTGAGTCGGACATTCAAAACGCAAGTATATATATCGCTCAAGTAATATAAGGCTCTAGTGGAGTCCTGATTATTGATCCCACGAGGAGGTTTGCAAACTCTATAATAGAGCACAAAAATTAATACTCGAATCACAACACAATTGCAACAATTACTAATACTTTAAAGATGTTTAGATAGTAGCAGTTACTAATTCTACCAAATTACGTTCTACTCTTCTAACACAATTAACAAACACAAGACTAAATTTTATAACAAAAGTTCAAATTGCAAGAAAGAATCCTCCTCCCTTTCAATGATAATGTGGTGATTCAGTTACATAGATCAGTGATACAACTGTATTGTGCCATATAGGAGCATTCATATTCTTTACTCTCTTACGAGCAATATAAATAACAATGACTAATCCTAGGTTTAGTCCCTAGATCCGTGGTTAGGCTGGAAGGATATCAGCTGTCACTATGGAGTTATCACTTCCCTTCGCCTGAAGGTTAACTCTTGCTTTAGTTTCTAAACCGTAGGACTAAATTGGGGATTTTAGTCCGTCACTCTAAAATCTCCAATTCTACGCTCATAAAAACATATTTCCCTATTTATTTGCACCCAACCCCCATGAACTACATCACTCATTCCTGGACATTGAATGTGACCTTCACTTTTGTTGTATAACTCAGAGTCCTTTCGAATCATATGTCTCACAATAAGTTTTAACAATTCAATTGGCTAGATCAAAAGTAAATGAAGTTCAAAGTGAAAAGGTCATCACAAATTTTTCATATTAAATTAATACATCATTCCCATATCACGACATCAACACATCACATGAAATTGAGGAAGACAATGAAATCTACTTAAGACTCATGAGAAAGGTACGGCAAAGGATGGATTATATATATAAAAACATCGTCATACAAAACAAATAAAAGTAAATACAACTTATCTCAATTTCTTCCCGAAGCGAATCTCTTGAAATTCATTTGACTCCTCTTCTTTCTCCCCAACAACACACTCATAATACAATAGAATCAAGATTACTTACCACATTAGGTTGGCTTTCCTATAATGGTTAGCTCAAATGCTCTTTTATTCTCGTATTGGCTAAATTGTTTGTGCTCAGATTAGTTGGTCATATTCTTGTCTGTTTCATAGTTTGGTCTGTTTTAACCTTACTGGTTTGGCTTGGAAAGTTTCAATCGGGTTATTAAGTGAGCCTCACATCTTCCTAGCAGTGCGCAAGCCCTTGTTACACTCTTCTCTTCTGGACCATTAAATCTCTTTGAGATTCGTGCTAAATGATGTACAATACCAAAAATATTTTATTTATTGCAAAAAGAAAAGTGATCCAAAATTGCCCAATTAAACTTACTTCATTTTATGTTCTACTTCACAAAACAGATGAAGAATTCTTTTGTCATCTCACTTATGCTTTAGAATTGATCATCGGTAGTATTGTGTGAGCATCTTTTTTAATCTTGTGCCTTTGATCCAACCTAGCCCTCATCATTGCTTGGAGTGTACGTACAAGAAGAAGATTTGAATGATTTGTCATATATCACACTCATTTTAAAGTAAATGAAATGGCTAGAAAATTATCTTGATCATCCTAATCTAAAATTTCTCTATAATCTTGCTATTGATTTTTTTTAGAGGGATACAACTCGATACACACATCCTATGCTTTTAAGGGGGATTTAATTGCACAAATATAAGCATGCCAAGGATTATTAACCAAAAAAAAGTTGTATTTCAAGAAATAAAAAGTTAAATTTTCAATTATAATTTTAAAAGATCATTATTACAATATTTTTAAAATTTTTTGCATCTTCATGCACTTATTTTATACTATCAAATATGACATAAATTATTTATGTAAATATTTAAGACTATACATTTGTGATATTTTATCAAAGGCTGTTTAATATATATATGCTTATTTTATATAAAGTTTAAAATTATTTGTTTCATTAACAAAAAAGTTAGGAAAAGTATTTAAAATTTTTTATCTATTAAATATGAATAAATACGATAAATATTAAAAAGAATTTTATTTAATTAAAATTTTTAAGATTATCATGCAAACACATTTTATCATTTTTTGTGTTATGTTAGAATTTGCTTGATTTAAAAGTAAGTAGATAATGTGATGTGACCAATTGGACGGTAGAAAAACTCGTCTATTTTTTGGCTCATTAAAAAACTTCATTTTGAGTTCATTTCTTCTATGTACCAAACATAGAAAATGCCTTATTTGATCATGTTTGACTCATTTTTAAAGGAAAAGAAACATAATTTATATATATCCTTAAATATTGTATCATTAATTTATTATCCATATGTTTATTGAATGCATAAGATGTAACTTTATAATATTTTGGTCATTATTTATTTTATTACAACTGATTAAAATTGGCTTGGGCTCAACTTAAGTTCAAAAGCATTAAAACCAAATAAGAAAATAGTATTCATGCTCAATTTCAAATACATACAGTTAACATCATTTTTATGAGTTCTCTCTCTCTAAAGCTTAGGATCTAGTCATATGGCCCCACTGATTCTTTTAGAGGATTAGTATTGAGACTCACATGAATTAGAAAAATTCAAACCACCTCTTGACTCTTTGAGGTCTCATGCTTATGGTTTTGAATCCTCACACTTGCTTGAATTGATTGAAACTAATATATTGAAATCCAAGGTAAATTCCTATAGGTTTGGAAGTGTCCCAGACAACCCTTTCAAAATTATGCTTTAAGTCCCTTTCAATCTCATAGGACCCGATCGATCAAACTTAATGTTTGCTCTTAATGCACGCCTTTGGTTTGACAAGAACTCAAACTTGTTTGAAGTTCGTCTTAAACCCAATAGAGTTTAAATTGAAAGTAAAATGAGAAATTAATTGATTTTAAAAAGCGTTTCACAAATTTATAATTAAGAAAAAAATAAAAGATGAATAACAAAAATAATAATAAGAGAATTTTAAACTTATTATATATATATATATATATATATATATATATATATATATATATATATATATATATATATGTATGTATGTATGTATATATATATATATGTATGTATGTATATATATATGTATGTATGTATGTATGTATGTATTTATATATATATGTATGTATGTATATATATATGTATGTATGTCTGTATGTATATATGTATGTGTGTGTATATATATATATATATATATATATATATATATATATATATATATATATATATATATATATATATATATATATATATATATATATATATATACACTGATAGGGATGCTGGCTGTGGGGGTGTCTTTAGAAATCATAATGGTAATTGTATCTGTTTCTTCCACACTCCCATTATTGCTGAAGATGCTCTTGTCTCTGAACTAGTTGCAGTTTTTTGGGCCCTTGAGATAGCAATTTCATTTCAGTGGTATACTTTAATTGTGGAAAGCGATTCAGCAAGTCTTTTACAGTATATGCAGGAGACCTCTCACCCACCTTGGCACCATTCCATATGGATAAACAGAATTAAAGCTCTCTCCCAGCAATTCACTATCACATTTGAGTTCATTTTTAAAGAAGGCAATAGGCCGGCAAATTGGCTTGCCAGGAGGGCCAGAATTGCACAGCAAGTTGCTGTTTCTTCTGACCCCCCACCCCAGCTACATTTTCTTTTGGAAGCAGATCGAATGAATGCACCTCATTTCAGAGTGGTTTGACTTTCAGCATAGTGAAGGATTATTTTCTCCATCTGCTGTTATCTAGCTGGACAGTTTTACTGTTTCCTGTTGTTTTGGTTTTTGGTTATTTTTTGTTTTTGGAACAGATTTGTTCTCTCAGTTTCTTTCCTTTTATTTTCTTGGTGTGGAGTTGTATTGAGATGGGCTTGCTCCCATAGTGTTTTTATTGTAACCACATCTTTAGTTTAATATGTAGGGAGTCACAAGTTGCTCCTTTCTCCCCGCCCCCCCCCCCTCCCAAAAAAAAAAAAAAAAAAAGAATTATATATATATATATATATATATATATATATATATAACAATTATGAATAAAAATTTAAACAAATTTAATCAATGTAAATAAAATTTAAATATAGAATTAAAATCATAAACAAAATAAATTTAAAATATAATTAATCCAAATTATTAAAAAAAACGTATTAAATGAATAAACATAAGTTTAAAATAGAATTGAAATAAGTAATAAATAATATTAAATTGGTTTTATTTAAAAAAAATGGAATAAAAATTAACATAACAATTCTTTTATATAACTAATTATTATTATTATTTTTTGGCCATAGATAGCCACTTTCTCCATAACCAGCTCCACCCTTTTCTCCGTAAGCTTTGTTTCCGTTCTTGGAATCGCGATGGGAAGACGCCCTGCCCGTTGCTATCGCCAAATGAAGAACAAACCAGAACCCCCCCGATCTTCTTCTTCCCCGCTCGGGTGCTTCTTCCCTCGGCTGCGTCCGATTTTTCTCCCCCTCTTCACTTTGCTCGCGCATTCGCTAACCGTCGGTCGTCGGTCCTCCTCCTCGTCTTCCCGCAACTCTTTGAAGGCCTCATTTTCTTTACCTCCAAGCAAGAGAGAGTGGAAAAGGCGGCGGGACAATTAAATGATGGTTTCGCTTAAGCACCAGAAGCGACTCGCGGTTAGCGTGCTTAGCTGCGGCAAGGGTAAGTTTTGGCTAGATCCCAAAGAGGTCAGTGATATATCCATGGACAGCTCTCGGCAAAACATTACAAAACTGATTGTTTTATCGTAAAGAAACCTATTGGCGGAAGCAAAAAAGGGCGCCACTCTGGGCGCAAGGGACACTCCAAGCTTGCACTGCAGTGCAAATCCCTCATCCCTCGAGATTCCCTTCCTCTCCCTCGTTGCCGCCGGACGATCGATGTCGAGTGTTTCGGCTGCGGTTCTTTCCTATGTGAACGCCGCGATAGGATATCTTCTCATGCTTGCTGTTATGTTCTTTAAAGGGGGTGTTTTTCTGGCGGTGGAAGTCGGGCTAGAGTTGGGTTACTATGCTTTCCGAAGCGAGGCGGAGGAGGTTCTCATCGCCTTGGATAAATCATTACCCTGCTCGTGATCTAATCAAACTGGTATGTTGATGCAGATTCTTGGGTGTGTTTTAGTTTTGTCAAGGAATAAATGATTACGTGATCTATGTGTTTGTGCTGTGGGAGTTTCTGGTTTGTGGATTTAGGATAAGACATAAAAAGTAGAAGACGAGGGACGGAAAACGTAGGAATTACAGAAATGCCGTCCATGTATTCTATCGAATACTGTTGATGACGGGTTCTTGCCTCTGGAAAGGGATTCACTTCGTTTTGGAGAAGTTAGCTGATCCATGAAAAAAATATTCATTTTTATGCTTTGATTTTTATCAAATTTTTAAGGATATTATGCTTTAATGAAAGGTAATTTTGTGTTTTTGGATATATGTGATAAAAAATATTTCAGAAGGAAAAAAAAGTGAAAAAGGAGCAAAAATGAAGCTAAAATGCAAAATTGTCAAAATTATTGGTCTGGCGCCAGAATCCGGTGCCTAGGCGCCAGAATCCGGCGCCTAAGCGCAAGGTCGATACGGGATCTGTTAAGATTTTCAACAACTTTTAGACGGTTATTTTGACGGTATTAGCGGTTATTGGACATTCTAGAAGACTGTCAGTTGTTCCTGGTTTATAGGACATGTGATACAATGTATTTGAACGCTTGGAAACGGTTTTAATCGCGAAGAGGTGTGATCCAAAGTGAAGAGGTGCGAAGAACTGGACGTAGAGTCCGACGTCTAGGCGCTAGATTCCGGCGCCTAGGCGCCAGACACACCTTCTGGAAAATTCATTGAATGTTGACACATTTTGAAGAGGTGCCTTGAGACAACCCTTGAAGCCTATAAATAGGAGGCTACTCTTTCAGAGAAAAGCGTCCAACGTCCAACTTAGTCCCCCTATCTAGAGCCCCATCTAGAGAGAGAATTAGAAAGATACTTTAGGGCCACATTTTACTATCCTTCAGAAATTAGTTAGTTATTTTATTTAAAGTTTGTATTGAGAGTTTAAAGAATTGATGCTTTTGAAGATTATTTGCTTTGGAGTCAGAAGAATTCAGAGGTTCAGTAGGAGAAGCACTTGAGATAAGTATTTGTAATTTTATTCAAAGTTTTATTATCATGTTTTGTTGTTTAAATTAAATGTGTTCTGAGTAGTTAGTTTACTTTCTCCTTTCAATTATGAAAAGATAAATAAGATAATATAAAATTCGTTGGAGAATTAGAAACTATTTATATTTTAAAACATTGTGATGATATTAATACCGGATCTTAATTTACTATTTAAATTGGTCATTTAAATTGTTAAAATCATTGAAGAGTTTTGATACCTAGAAGGAGATGAATTCTTAACTAGTAGATATTACATGAATCCTCGAGTAGTCGAAGGCGCTTGTGCGGGTTATTCGAGGTGAAGTGCAAATAAATAGGAAGATATTATATAATGGGCGTAGAATTAATAAGTTTTTAGAGTGACGGACTAAATTCTTGTAATTTGGTTTATAGAGAAGGAAAGGGTCACTAGTAGGGCCGACCATGGCCACCATTGGACATCTAGTAGTGTGAGCCTAGATTAACCCATTCTACTAACAATACATCCGGACCTGATCTATAGGCCAACCAATGTTCTTTACACCTGGATGAAAAGGTAAAGAATATGAATGCTTCTATTTGCACAATACCATAAATTTATATTCTCCACGAATACTTATTATTATCTTAGAAAATCTTGGATTAATTGAAAGGAAGAAAGTTGTTGTCTTATTGCTTATTTACATTAATTATTTCATTACTTGCTTTATTATTGCATCTAGTAAATTAAAAATATCAAATTTATAACTATAAAAGAAATACTTAAAAATAAATTTAAAATATTTAAAAATCCATAACTCACTCTTCGTGGGATCGATACTGGGATCTTTGTTTCAAAGCCCTATATTACTTGATACGACACGTATACTTGCGTAGTACCCCTAGTGTGTAAAATATTTTTGATAAAATTATATTTATATACACTAGCTGCATTTGAAAGCATTAATTATTATATTTGTCATCAGCGGATTGCAGGTCAAGTTTTTGACGCCGTTACCAGGGATTGAATTTTTAGTACGCATATGTTTTGCGTGGGTCAAGTTTTTGGCTGCGTTGCCGGGGAGGAGCGGATGCAAATTTTTAGATTTTAAATATTTTTATTTTATTTTATTCAATTTCTTTTATTATCAAAAATATAAAATACCAAAAAAAAAATAAAAAAATTTTATTAAAAATTTCTTTTTTAATAAGTAGAGATTTTATTTCTTGTTAACTTACTTTTTATGTGTAGTGTTGGATGTGAAGGATTATTACCTTTAGATTCTGAATTAGAAAGAACTATTACAAGAATTAAAAAAGGAAAACAAACTTAAAAAATTCAGAAGATGGCTAATTTACATAATAATTTACAAAATTCAATTGAAATTAATGAACAAAATGTTTACAAACCATTAATGGATTATGCTAACCCTACAGTTGATGAACTTCATAGTAGTATTCAAATACCTATTGTAGATGCTAATTCTTTTGAGCTTAAACCATCTATCATTTAAATGGTTCAAAATAATCAACTTGGAGGAACACCAAATGAGGATCCAAATTTACACATTGCTAGTTTTTAGAACTTTGTGCTTACCTTTAAATATAACGATGTTTCTGATGATGCTATTAGACTTAGAATCTTTCCTTTTTCTTTAAGAGATAAAACAAAAATGTGGTTGAACGCATTAGCAACAGGTTCTATTAAAACATGGGCTGAAATGACATAAAAATTTCTTGCTAAATATTTTTCTCCTTCTAAAACTGCTAAATTAAGAAATAATATTACTTCATTTAGTCAATTTGACGGGGAAACAATTTATGAAACTTCAGAAAGATTTAAAGAATTATTAAGAAAATATCCTCATCATGCTTTACTTGATTGGTTAATTATTCAAACATTTTATAATTGTTTAATTGGATCACTAAAATCAATTATTGACGCTACTGCTGGAGGTTCTTTAATGTCTAAATCATTTGAAGAAGCTTATACTTTAATTGAAGAAATGACTAACAATAATTTTCAATGGTCTTCTGAAAGGATTAATCCTAAAAGAATGTCAAGTATTCAAGATAACAAAGCCTTTTCTATCTTAGCTTCACAAGTAGCTGCAATATCTAAAAAATTAGATAATTTTGCCATCAACATATCACATAACAACTCATCTAATATTGAAGATTCTCAAACTATTGAAACTTTACAAGTTATTGCTAGTAAAAATAATCCGTATTCAAATTTTATAATCCTGGATGGAAAAATCAGTCTAATTTTAACTGGAATAACTAATAACAATTGGGTAATAATCAATCTCATCCAACTGGAAATTGGAATAATCAGATAAATTCAAATTATAAACCACCTGGATTTAATAATCAACAGAAAAAGTTATCAATAGAAGAATTAATTTTACAAATGAGTAATCAATTACAAAATTAAAATACTGCTATTCGTAATATTGGGAAGCAAATGAGACAAGTCACTCATTTAATTAATTATAGACCTCCAGGAATACTTAATAATTTCATTTTGGAGAGATTCTAAATACTTCCTCCAACGGCATGAAGTCTGCTTTTAATTTCATCATTTCCTTGGAATCATACTTAGGTCTTAATTACTTGATGCTTAATATACTAAGTTGGATTCAATTAGTTGTTATAAATATTGTCTAAATTGTCAAATTCTTGCTAATTGAATTCATCAAATTTGCACCATAGGACAATAAATTTTAAAATTTCTTATGTGTAGATTATTGGACATTCAATACCGTAGGTAAGAATTATACTATTAAAAAGATTGTTAAATGTCCTTTTACATTAATGTCTCTTATATCCATGGTTTCTCAGATGAAGTTTCATATTAACCATAATTCTCTCTCATATTTTTTCTGGGCTCTCAACATTAATGCACCCTCGCAACCTCACTATCTATAAAATGCTGAATTGAACCACTCTTGCTATAAATTAACTTATCAAAATCTAATAAATGAAACTTTTGTCTTTATAGTTAGGCTCATATATAATATTTTATTGGAAGTTTAAATTATCAAACGAGTTCCTCTCTTCTTCTCCTCCCCAATTGCACCTCTAATTATCTCTGCACATGTGTACTTTAAGAAATTTTTATCCTTAAAGACCTCAAAATAGACATAATTTAATAGTATGTGCATTTCATGATTTACTTCCTTACAACAACAAAAGAACTCCACACATGATAAAATTTTGTTGCAATCCTTAAAAGAAAGGATTCGTGCTTGCTCGAGGAATTTAGATCTCTGACACTTGAGGCTCTAATGGTCCTTCATGGATAATATTTCTGCCCAAATTTAATGACTATGTAGACTAATTTGAATTTTTATAGACCTGGGGGTAATATGACTCCATATAAATAGTGTGATATTTTAGCACTTTACTCTTTTGAAAAATTTGTTACTTCTGGTAAACATGGTGATTTCTTAGTTTAATTCCTAACTCCATATGATTATTGAAGATTCGACACAACTAAATCCAAAATCAAACTAACTGACAATGTTTTGGTTGTCCTTATTAGATGAATTAGCTGGTTTGGAATACATAACAATTCTCATCGTGGATTTATGATTCTTCTTTATGATGTCTAGATTGATGAGCACAACTGTCAAAACATCCCACAGTGGATATCTTGAACGATGCTAGGTGAAGAATGTTGAATGTTTAAAAGTTTGTTATGATCATACAATACGTTATGTAGATGGGTCCGTCATTCAATTTGCATATGGTGAAGATGGAGTTGACATCCAAAGTGTAGTTTCCTTGATGAATTTGAAATACTTTTGATGGTGATGATAACAATCTTGGCTCTCTTCTCTAGATACCTTAGTTATAGGAAATATAATGCGCAGTTTACTTATAATTCTAGAAAATCAAAATGTTACTCTTGAAGAGATGGATGGTCAACTAGAGTAATGCTCATTTATCAACGTCAAATGGTTACTTGAAAGAATCATCTATTGAACTCAAGGATAAAGCTATACACTTTTTTAGTCGATATTTACAAATCCAGACGACTAATTTAAGAACATTATAAGGAAAGTCCTGATGAAGTTAGTGAAACTAAAGTACCTATCGAGCCTTGTTGAGCCTGGTGAAGTAGTTGGTGTGCTTGCTGCTCAATTAATGGAGGGGGAGCCTTCAAAACAGATGACTTAAGTTTTATTTATTCTTCGGTTTTTATCATCTTGGTTTTTAGAGGATTTTTTACCTGATGCTTTCGTTATACTAAACTGATCCATTTCAACATCATTCCTTTCATTTCATTATGTTATACATTTTATAGATATCAGGTCTCTTGTAATTAAGATCATTGAATATAATGCACTAGAAATGCTGAGTAAGAACTATAGATTTTTCTTAATGAAGTGTCTTAAAAATTGTTATGATGCAGTGTGGAAAGGATACATCGTGAAACATACAACATGGTCCGTCTTTAAAGTTATGCATTTTGGAAATAAATGCATTATAAAATTTTTATTATTTTGCGTCATAAATTGTGTGAGGTGATGCATTGTAAAGTATGTGAAACTATGTTACATCAAAAAACATCTTTTAACACGCTTGCATTCATCCTAATGACATATCTGCCAATTCAAAGTGGATTGAAAGGTTCTTTTGTTCATTTAGAAATGCAAAATGCATGAAAAATCAAAATTTTGAGGAAATTGAATTAGAAGGATTAATAGTCGTATTACAAGTGTTTTTATAGTTGTCCGACATTGAATTAATGAGGACATATGATAACACCTTAAGTTTGGATGAAAAAAAGTAAATGAATTAATGAGGACATAAGAAAACACCTTACGTTTGAATGAGATAAAGTATTATATCCTGAGCTTTATCCTCCACATTCAGGTATCACTTTATCGTCTTGTAGGGAGACCTTAACAAAATATTTTATTAAAGAGATAGGAAGATAACAAAGCACTTGGTCTTGTCATCTAAGATTAAGAACATTAAGACTTAGCTCATTCAAAAAGGGTGTTGAATCCGATGATAAAGACTTAGATGAACCCGAAAGTCAGGTAACAGCAGTAAATCAAAATGATGTTGACGAAAATGTTGACAGTGTTCATGATGCTGATGAAAGTAATGATGATGATGATGCTAACAATGATGGTGATGTCGATGATGATGATATTGTGGATGTGAAGGACTTGGGTGCAGATGTTAAGAAGGGTAAGAGGCATACCAATGATGAAAATTAATATGATGATAATGTTGAAAATGAAAATTTTACTTTAAACGAAAAATATGATGACATGCAATTTGGATATGCGATTGAATTTGATATCGATGGGCAGTAAAAAAAATTATCTATTAAGAGGTCAAGAAGTATTGCAAGTCCCATCTACATTCAAATCAACACCTGCCGAAAAGACGAAAGTAAGGTTGGAACTCCGAGGGAAGACTGTTACAAGAAAATCTCGCAAAATGACTGACACAGTACTTCTGGCAGAATCCAAAAGATTAGAATTTGATGTTCATTTCAAGTTTATTCAAGATGAACCTCATTTTTTACTAGAGGTGGTAATTTCTAGATACTAGTTTGTTTGCTTCTGTTCTTGAGGGATTGTCTTTCTGGCTTTTTGTTTGCATCTCATATTATAACAATTTTTTTGAACTCATGATAAATTAAATGAATTGGAAACTAATTATATATATAAAATTGTTTTTCATTTTACAATTGAGTATGCTTGTAATTCGCTTTGTGAGTTTGTGAATACGAATGGTCAAACTAATTCCACATTACTCTCCTCTGTTTACTGAGCAAGTGGGTGTTTTTATTTTATTTTTATGATATGTCTACACCAAGTTATGAATTTTCTAAGGGGGGTTGATTTAAATAATTTAAATAATACCTATTTTTCTAATTATCCAACGCGGCGCCACCTCATCCTCAACAACTCCGAATCGCTAAGCGTCGTCCCTCCATTTGGCACTGTCTTTTGACTCACCATCCACGTGTCTGCGCTTTATGTTAAGATCTTCTTTCCGGCGCAATCCCATCCCTTCGTTTGATACAAGCGCGATCCAATGGCTCATGGACATCGTCCCAAACTGACCTAACTCGTAAACTCTCCACATTAAAACCTTAAGATTTCAGCCTAGACGCAACCAAATCACTTGGGATTTGATCCTATGGACTCATCTTGGTGAGACAAAGCTATCTATATGGCTAATACACCATGAAATACAGTATAAATACATGGAGAGTCGTCGAAATATGCTTGGGATAAAGAGTGAGATGAATACCTTTGTCTGAGGGGGGAGGCCTCAATCAGATGGTTGTAGTCGCTTCGATTGGTTCCAGCGAACCTCCAGATGAAGCCTCTTGTTGTGGTGAAATGTATGGACCCATGTTCGACCAGGCCTAATTTCAGGTGTTGATCAATGTCTGTGCAAAAGGCTCTCTGTGATGGGGCTTTGATGGGGGGGACTTCTTTTACTCTGGTGATTTTGTAGAGCAAGTTGTTTTGGGGTTTTAGGCAGTGGGGAGATGCAATTACAACTGTCTTAGTTTCAGCTGAAATTACAGTCAGAAAATTGGCTATAGGCAGTGGGATTCAATTGCTAAGGATGGTGGGCTTGCACTCAGGGGGTCTCGGGGAAGCTTTCAGGGCAATTTGGCATAGTTTCCTTAAGAAAATTTTCAGCACTCTCTCTTGGCCATGAAGATCTCCATTTATAGCTATGGCCATTGGGCTGAGCTCAGGGCTTGGCTATGGGAGGAATCACTTGCATTGGTGGAAGGCAACAAGGCACAAGTGACCAATCATGGTTAGATAGCTTGAGGGGTGAGTTTGGGTTCAAATGGGGAGGAGGTCTCTCTCAGTTTTGGCTCCTTCGGTGAAGCCGACCAAACAGGCCTGGGGAGGTGGTCAGAAGTCAGGTGGTCAGGTGGATAGGCTATCATGGTGAGGAGCTTAAGTGGTTAAGTGTTAATACATCACATGAAAAGGAGGAAGATAAAGAAATTTATCAAGACTCATGAGGAAAATACGACGAAAGATGGATTATATATATAAAAGTAACATCATACAAATAAAGAAAAGTAAATACAACTTATCTCAATTTATTCCCCAAGCTAATCTCTTGAAATTCCTTTGACTCCTCTTCTTTCTTCACAACAACACAAAACTCTCTCTTTAGATGAGTAAGGAAGAAGAAATCTCTCACTTTTTCTCTCCTCCTATACTCCCTAGTAGAGAACACACACTAAACATTGAACCCTAGACTCTCTCTAATGGACTCTCCACTCAAGAAAAATGAAAAGACTCTGAAAAACATTGAAGAGACTCTCTATTTTTTACTCCAAAGTAGTTTAAATTCTGGTAGAACCGACTATCCCAAGAGTTTCGTCAAGCATCCCTCCAAAATCCGACCAAATACAATGAATCTGGTTGAATTCATGATAGGGCGCGGTCCGACCCTCGATAGGGCGATGTCTAACGCTATATTCAATCTTCCGTCCAAACTCTCTGGATTTGGGTGCGTTCCGGCGCTCTAGGTCAAAATGTCCAATTTGCCTCATTTTGCTTTGAATTCACTCCTTTTTACTTCCTTTTGCTCCAAAGGTCTGAAATCATCGTACCTGCATGAAATCATGAAAAATACCCTTCTTTAAGTGCAATATAATCAAAAATAGGTATGAAATAGGCATTAAAAAGTTATCAAATTTTCACTTGATCAGATTGGAAGTTTGATTATTTTTTTTGGTATTTTTTACATTTTGAAATAAAGTAAACAATTAACTAACTTTAAAGAGATTTTTGTAAGATAAAATAAATATAAATAAAAATATCTTTTTCCTTATCATGAATAAGTAATAAGTATAGGAGTTCTGTTGTGGAAGTATTTAAAATGTGTTGTGCCAAATAAAAGCATTATTATTCTTTACCATTACTAGAGATGCTATAAAGAACATTGGTTATTTTAAAGTTTGAATTGTTTTGAAGACGGATTAGGTAGTAAGATACTAGCTCTCAATCTAGAGTTCCCTCATATCCCTCTACATAGGACTAACATCTCGTATCAAAACTTAAAATAATAAACCAAATTGGGGGCTTTAGTCTGTCATCCTAAAGTCCTCTAAGTCTACACCCAATAAAGTATATTTTCCTATTTATTTTCAATTATATGAATTATATTCTCATCCATACAATCTCATCTAATTTTTACCATTAGTTGACTGAGACAATACCATTATGGATCTTACATATTTCAACAACAAATTTTAGCATCTTAATTGTCCAAATCAACAAGTAAATATAGTATAAATATTAAATCATCATAACTTATTCCAGCATTAAAGATCAATACTTCCACAACTTCAATCCAACACTTAATTACTTTTCATTTTAAGGAATAAGGTAAAAAAGAAAAAAACTACTCAGAATTCATGGAGAGAATACTACAACAATTAATTTTAAAAGTATAAATCATCTAGAAACACAAGAAGTCTAAATTAAAACCAAATGACGTAAAATGATAAAAACTTATCTCAAATTCCTCTCCACCAAAATCTTGAAGTTCCTTTGAATCTCTTCCTTTTTCTTACAAGACTCCCTAGGACTTGTCACCCAATCCTAGAGGGTTAAAATCTCCCTAATTCACTAACAAACAATAGATTCTTACTTAGAACTCTCTACCCACCTTCCCCATCACTAGGAATGAGATAAGTGAGAAGAAACCCTAAGTAAAAATCCTACAAATCTTTACTTTAGAACACCCTAGATCTCTTCTCTCTCCTATCTCCAAGTCCTTCTTTTTATAGTTTTTCAAAAGGTGTCTTGGTGTCACTTCAGAATGTGTCTACATTCAATGAATCTTCCAAGAGATGCCTCCTTTCAAGAGCCATTTGAATATATTTTCGCGCCCATTATCAGTTACGAACGTTTCTTCCAAGGGTTACCTCAATTACCACTTCAAAATTTGCCAAAAATTCTTTAAATTTCCATAGTAACTACCCTGAATATAAGAGAGTGGCCTTCGGCACTTAGGCGCGTCCTTCTCTGTCTGTTGGCCCTTAGGAGCCAAATGTGAGCGCTTAGGAACCCTAGTTCATTTTCACACCTTCAACGTTTTTTCTCCAAATTTGATCCTTCTACTAAAGTAAAATATTCTAAAAAATAGATATAAAAATGTTTACATATATGTTATTTATTATAGGCATATCAAATTTCCTCAAACTTAAAAATGTTAGTTTTCCTCAAGTAACACTATAATCTTTCATAACTAAAGTAAACAATTTATGTGAATGGGTTTCTTTAGAATATTATAAAATTTTCTTCTAGAAATATAGTAGTCCAATTTAGAAAAAGTTTAGTAAATGAGATTAACTTAAAGTTTAGAAATCTTTAAGGTAAAAAAATTATGAAAATATGAGTTCTTATCTAGTTCTGAAATACTTGTAGATTTTCCAAATATAGAGTTTAGGCATTCTATCTTCTTTACTTAAAATTTTGCATTAAGAATATTTATACTTACTATATTATATCCTTAAGCTTAGGTGTTTCTCAAGCAATGCTTTAAAAAAATCAGATGTGGAACTAACTTTTTATTAGGCTCTAATCCTCAAGCGTGTCCTCCTTTTTTTTTCACATACTATACTTCACTTTTTCTTTTTCTTTTTTTATTTCTATTTTCTTTTTATTTTTCTTTTTTTTTGTGAGGACTGCTATATCTGAATAGGTCTTTAATGATTTTGAATTCCACTCTTCCTTTCCTAAAGCAAAGGTTTGATGTGTATCCTTTTATTAAAAATACAATAATAGTTTTGAAAATTATTTTTAATAAAAGAAATTTAAGTATTGAAAATAAAATTCTAATCATTCTATATTTTTCAAAAATACAACATCTCTTACTAAATATAGTTATACATATTTAACATCTCTTCACTAAGAAATTTGTAACTTTAAAATTTTCATCATCATTATAGTTTTTTAACTAAATTCTCTTACTCATTTCTATATTCAGAATTTTAGTTACCTAATATAACTTCATGCACATAATTATTTTTCAATCAAAATTAATTTTATTTGTAGTGTATTTGAGAATAAATAAATTTCAAGGTTTGAAACATGGATTTTCATCCCCCAAAACTTTATTTAAAAAAAAAAACATTATAACATATCTATGTATAGGCAGGAATGAATAATTATGACATCATGCTTACAGTGATTTTCATATCCTAAGTATGCAAGTACAAAACTTTAAAACAGGAGTAAAAATTAAGATGATCAAATTTTATTTTAATTTTAAAATATATGATATTAAAAAAGAATTCTATGTAGTGGAGGATAACATAAAAGCGAATTAACACAAACTAACATAACTTCACAACCACAAAAGAAAAAAAAACATGGTAGTAGAATGAAAATTAAATTATAAAATTTTAAGTGAAAGTTTGCTCTATTCTAAAATTCCCTAATACATTAAGAATAAGTTCATTACAGCCCAACAAAATACACTAAAATAACAATATTCACACATTACTACCACATAAAAAAAACATAACTGCACATGACAACATAACCACATACATCACTGTCTAACGTAATAACAAATAACACAACAGTTGTCCAAACAACAATGATAAATAAAAGTTCAAACACAACATAACATAATCACACCACTCCTTATCCTTATCACCATCATCATCATTATCATCATCATCATCCTAGAAACTTGTAGATTCATGTAAGGGTAATGTGAATATGAAGGGAATACCACACTGTGGTCACATCGGATATGTTTCTTCAAAGATGTGTGATATTTTTCTTCATAATCACTATGGCTTCTCATATATGTATCAATATGATCTACATAATTTTCTAAATTTAATACCTTATCCGCAGTATAGTTGTTGTTGTCCATCATCCTTTGCATTAATTGTGTTTGTGAATCAAGACTAATAGATTGGCCATGGGATGTAGAAGCACCAGATGTAGAAGCACCAGAACTTATAGAAAATACACCTCTCCAGCTAAAAATAGAATACTCATAATAAGACTTCACATTCACACTTGTGATAAGCTTTGGAGGTTGTAAAATCTCCTCCCAACTATCAAACTTCACACCAGCTTGCTCACATAAAGAAAAGATTAAGGATGCAAATCTCTAACTTGTAGTAGTGGCAGCTCTAGCAGAATTGGTAATGGCATGATAAATAAGAGATCCAATATCAATAGGTTTATATTGTTGAATGTAGTAGTTGAAGGTGGCTCTCTCTCTGGTTACTTCACTAAGATGATTCGTAGGGAGTTGACAAGCAAAAATGAAATAGTGTCACGCTTTCGTTGTGGTATCCAACTTCAATGTAGGAAAATTTACTCTTCTTCCAATTGTAATTTTCCATCATCCTCCTCTCGCACTTAATCAAGATATACTTGTTTAACTCTTCTTCCATAGGATTATACTTTGCATAAAACACGTCCTATCCAAAGTCAAGTGGTAAAATGAATTTATTACCTCAGGGGAAAATGCTACTAATTTTCCTCTTACCATCGCCTTATCCTCCTCAGCTTTAGTGATATTAGCATAGAACTCCCGGACTATTGAAATCACAACAACAGTAGAAAAAAAAACAAAAATGATCCCACTGTTAAGGGATAATCAAATCATCCACTTCTCCACCCGAATTTTTGAAACACCGCTCAGGAATTAATTTTTTGGACCGCATTGCATCTGTATATATATCATGAGCTTTCTCACTTACAAGCTTTCTCAAATCAAAAGTTATTTTCCCCTTACTCCTCTTCATTCTTGGTGCTATTTCTAAAAATTACATAAAATTTAAAATAAATTTTAAACTCAAACCTAAATCACTAAATCTAACTTTTGAAGCTTAAACTAACATTTCCATGTAATATCCATCTTTCTTTCTTCAATTTTCACCATAAATAGTAGTTTTCGTATTTTCCATAATGTACTCCAAATCTATCGTGAAAATAAAAAATTTTTAAATAGAAGAGAAGCTTTAACCTTGTGAATATGCAATCTAGCAAATTTTGCTCAATTCCACTAAGTATTCATCAAATTTGGAGAAGCCCTAGGACCATAATCATGAATCACCGAGGAAGCAAAAGACTATTTGGGGAATAATGGAGTTTTTCGACTCAATTTTTCACCTAAAAGCATTCACGAACCAGTTTTCATAAACCAGCGCTCAAGCGTGACTTGTTCGGTGCTTAGACGCCTATCTCCTTGGTAAGCTTGCGCTTAAGCATGGGGTTATGGCTCTTAAGCGCCCATGCACAAATTTGGATATTTTTAATTTTTGAGTTAAATGCACATCTTCTTAAGTCAATAATCCTAGATATTTATGCTTACATTTTATAAATGAATAGTTCCTTATCTTTAATGATATCTCTTTCTTTACAACATTACCAAAAACTTGATACCAATGTAATTAAGAGTTTTAATTGATATTAAAAAATGGGATACTACACAAGTATATGTATCGTTATCAAGTAGCACGACTTTTTGATTAAGCTCCGAGATATCGAACCCACAGAGAAAATTTTAAATATTTGTAACAATGAAAACAAAAAAAATATTTTCTTACTCTTTATGAAAGATCTTACTCAAACTAAAGACAATATTCTAGGAAATAAAGTTCAATTCTTTTTGTTAATTTCCATAATTTGAAGTGAAAGTAAACAACTACTTTAACTAGATTATTGTAAGATGAAAGCAAATGTAAATAAAATATCTTTTTCCTTATTATGAATCAGTAACAAGTCATGGAATTCTATTATGGAAGTATCTAAAATGTGTTGTGCGAAATAAGAGCAATTATATTCTTTACTCTCACTAGAGATGCTATAAAGAACATATGATTCTTTCCAATTATTAACTGAGACAATACCATACCGGTTCTTAGATGTTCTCACAATAGATATTAACATCTTAATTGGCCAAATTAAGAAGTAAATGAATTGCAAGGTTTTGAATCATCACAACTGCTTCCAACATTGATTTCCCATACTTCACACATCATCCATTCACAACTTAATTACTTCATCATTTTAAGAAAAAAGATTAAGAAATATACTCAGAATTCATGGAGAAAATACCATCAACACTTGGTATAAAAGTAAAAATCATAGTGATCATAGTGAAAATATAAGAAGTCTTAATTAAAAACCAAATATAATTATAAAGATAAAGACTTATATGAAAATCTTCTCCACCAAACTCTTGAAGTTCCTTTGAAAACTTTGTTTTTCCTTATACTACTCCTTAGAGATTGACACCCAACTCTAAGGACTTAAATTCTTTCTTCTAATCCTAATACAAACTATATTAAATTAAGTAGAAATGGTGAAGCAGAGTGCCGTGTTACTAAAAACTTTCCTACACAATAAATGTAAACTACACACTCTCCAACAACAACCATTTTTCTGATCTTCAAGTCTTTTTTTTATAATTTCCAACATGTGTCTTTGTATCTCTTCAAATTGTGTCCAGATTCAATGAATCTTCCAAGCGATGATCCAATTTAAGGTTAATTTATATTAATTTTGGTGCTAATAGGAAGTTACCCACGTTTGTACTAAGAGATTCCTTAAACACCACTTCAAAATGGTGCCTAAAATTAAATAACTCCTCTAATATAACTACCACACGTAAGCGCGAGGTCTTGACACTTTGCCACAATTCTTCTGACGTGTAACCTCCAAATCTGGGCGCATAGCCTTGAGGCTCTTGCGCGTAAGTGCAGGTCCAAGCGCTTAACCACCACAGATCAATTTCACACCTTTCTTCATTTTTGCTCCAAATTTGGTCCTTTTTTAATCCTTTCATCACAATCATTCATTAAATCATACTTGCAAGAATAATACACAAATACCTTCCATTAAAGTGTGATATCATCAAAAATTGATATAAAATGTGTATAAAAATACTATATATTTTAGGTGTATCAAAATCCCCCTAAACTTGAAATGTTACTTGCCCTCAAGTGACACTATAATCATATAAAAATCAAACAAGTAAATTATGTAATGGTTTTCTTTAGAAGTTTCTAAAATATTGTTTTAAAAATGTAGTAGTCTAATTTAGAGAAAATTTTATTAATTGAGAACAATTTAAATTTTAGAAATCTCTTAGGTAAAGGTTAATGAAATATATGAGCTTCTATCTTATTCAGATATATTTGTAGATTTTTTAAAAAATAGAGCTTATGCATTTTATTTTCTTTACTTAAAAATCTTCACTAAAAATAATTATACTAACTATAATATATTCATAAGCTTCAAGATTTTCTCAAATGTTATACTCTAGAAAGATCAGGTGGAACCAATTTTTGATTAGGCCTTAAATTCTCAAGTTTGTCCTTCCTTTTCCAATACTATTTTTCACTTTTTCTATTTCTTTTTTTTATATAAGCAATGATTACTATATCTGGATTGGCCTTTAATAATTTTGAATTCCACCCTTGCTTTTCTAAAGCATAAGGTAGATACATATCTTTAGCTTAGAAATATAATAAATTTTTTGAAAATTATTTTCAATAAAACTAATTTAAATTTTAAAAATAAAAGTCTATTCCTTCTATATTTCCAAAAATACAACTTTTCCTACAAAATATTTACAAAATATTTATTATTTCTTCACTAAAAATTTTTAACTTTAAATTTTTCATCCTTACTGTAGATTTTAACTAAATTCTCTTACTCATTTTTATATTCAAAATTTTACTTCCCTAATATAACTTCATACACAATTATTTTTCAATAAAAATCCAAATTTTAATTATTGCACATTTGAGAACAAAAAAAATTTAAGTTTTTGAAAATTGTTTTTTATCCTCCCCAAACTTTTGTTATGATAAAGCATTTAATCATAGTAAAACGATACATGGGTAGGAATTAAAAACTCTAAGTATATTGCTTGCAGGAATTTTTATTTCCTAAATATACAAGTATAACAATAAAAAATAGGAGTAAAAGCAACTAGATCAAATTTTAACTTTTCATTTATAAAAGAAATTCAAAAGAATCCTAAAGTACTAGAGGAAATAAAAGAAAATTCACACACACTTAAACATAAATCCATAATTAAAATATATGGTAGTTGACCCAAGGAAAAAATGTTAAGATTTTCATGCTTACTTTATACTGATTTTGATGATATTGCACTTTAAAGAAGGGTATTTTTGGTGCTTTTCTACAGATATGAAGATTTAAGGACAATGGAGCGAAAGTATGCAAAAATGAGCGAATTTGGAGCAAAAAGGACTAAAATATGAAAAATTGACCTAGGGCGCCGATAGCGAGGTCTATGACGCCGACGTAGTGATTTTCTCAAGAGTTCAGAATACATTTCAAAGAAGGCCGCCAACGGCGGAGGTCGAGGCCACCGACAGCGGGGCCAGTTCAAGGCAGTGTTTCTAGAAGGCCGCCGACGGCGGAGCTCGAGGCCGCCGACGGTGGGATCAACGGTTCTTTCACAAAATACGTCGAATGTGGATGATTTTCGAAGGGATGCTTGGAAAACCCTTGGAGACTCTTCAAAAACTTTAAAAAGAACAATTTTAGGCCAAAAAAGTGTCCTTTTAGAGTCCTCTAAAAGTCACTAAGAGTTCGTAAATAGTACTATTAGAGTCTTCTAATAGTTACTTAGTGTCCAATAGAGAGTCCACTAATGTCCATTGTTGTTATTTTGTGAGTGTTAAATAGTGAGTTCAGATAAAGATATTGGAGAGAAATTCTTCGAAGGATTGTAAGAGTGGAAGGGAAGTGAGAGATCTCTTCTGCATTGCTATTTCGAAGGAGAATTTCGCGTACTATAAAGAGAGGAAGAGATTCAAAGTAACTTCAAGGAGTTTGCTTGGGGAGGAATTTAAGATAAGTTGCATTTATTTACTTTAGATTGTAAAAATTTACTTTTATATATGAAATCCAAGTTTTATTGCATCCTCTCCATGAAATCTGAGTAGTTTTTCTGTCTTTCTCCTAGTTGTAATATTTTATGGAATGATAAATAGAATTAGTGTGCCATAAAAATTTAAAAAAGTTGTGATAATCTTTTACTTAATTTTTAATTTACTTTCAATCTGACCAATTGAATAGTTAAAATATGTTGAGTTTACAACTATAGTAAATATTATATCCGAGATTCAGGGAGGTCAAAGTCCTTGGATGTAGGGTGCAAATAAATAGAAAAATAATATTCATCGGGCGTAGAATTGAGGATTTTAGAGTGACAGGCTAAAATCCTCAATTCGGTCCTATCTTTTGGGTGCTGAAGTTTAAATGTTAGCCCTCAGGCGAGGGGGAGGTGGGAGTTCCGAAGTGAGAGCCGGTATTCTCCTAACCTGGCTACAAATTTAGTAACCAAGCATAGAATTAGTGAATGTTCTTTATGCCTGGACCAAAGGGTAAAGAATAGGTATGCTCCTATTTGGCACAACACCATTTTAACTAATTCTAATTATCTATTCACTTAAATATCCTAACAAAGGAGAAAGATTCTTGCTTATTTATTTGAACTTCACTTTAGTAGAATTAGTTATCTATTAGTAGAGCTAGTTTAATTTAACTTCAGAGTATTATCGATTGCGTATTAGTGACAGATAAGCAATTTTGATTTAGTTGTGATTCTGAATTGATTTCTATAATTCTAGTCTGCAACCTCTAAAATATTCCATGTGGGATCGATATCCAAGACTCCACTAGAGCTCTGTATTACTTGAGCGATATGTATACTTGTGTTAAAGGGTAACTCTGCGATTAAAAGAATATATTATATAGTTGTTACTAAAATAATTAAAATTACGCTAAATGTCCGCCACGCAAAGTTTGTGCTTATGTGCAAAAACCACTAAGTCAATTTGGCGTCGTTGCCGGGGAATATAACATAATTAGAGTAATGAATAATTTAGGACTGTTAGAAAACTTTTTAATAGAATTACAACTTATTAGTTATCTATTTTGCTATGTACTGATTTCGATTGAATGCAGAAATTTGGTTCTAAAAATCTTATACCCTATGATTCGGAATTAGAACGCACTATTAGGAGAATTAGAAAACTAAAAAAAGAACCTATAAATTTTGAAACAATGGAAAACAACGTAAACAACCAAAGAATAGAAAATGAACATCAATCTAGACCACTAAGAGATTACGCTAACCCTACATTAGATGAAATTCACTTAACTATCCAAATCCTGATGTAGCTGCTAATTCATTTGAGCTTAAACACCGTAATTATCCAAATGGTACAAAACAA